>JAKTZZ010000017.1:0-230805 GCA_030579035.1 Gotozyma siamensis
ACCTCTACACCCATACCTCTACACCCATACCTCTACACCCATACCTCTACACCCATACCTCTAGTCGCATTAAGGGAAGATAAGATCAGTTGTTGAAATTTGAAGCTTGATGATTCAAACTTATCTAGTAAAGACGTGGCCGCTATGGTCACCGAAACTATCCAATTTCGTGTTTTTTTGTACTTCTTTTTCTTTCTCCTTTCTGAGTTTTCTGAACCCTGTTCCTGAAAAAGACATTACCTTGGTAAGATGAGATATGAGAGCCATATCTTACACAATCTTGCAAGTTGTGCTTTCTTGTTAACCAGAAAGCGATGTTATTACTGTGGACCCAGAAGTCTTGGATTATCAGCATCATAATATTTAAACTAAGAAAGCCTCTGAAAAGTACTGTGTTGGAATTTTGGACCATTTCATGAGATCGATATGTTGATTGAAGGACTGTTTAATGGAATATTATTCTTAATAGTCTTGGGACACAAGTTTTGTGGAGATTGAGACTCTCTTTCTCTTGTTGCGCTATAAAAGATGGTGCTTAGGCTCTGCTTGCTGTGATATGGAACTTGAAACAAAATAGAGTAAATACCATGAAACAGGGGTAGATGCGATTGGATCAAATGAGGTTTTGTTGCTATTTTGTACTCGTTGTTATGAAACAAGAATTCCAACTATTTTAAGATAAATCAGGCTTGCGGCAGACTGTCTTTAGATCTTCCACAGAAACGATCTGACATCCTTTATTTCAACACAGCAGTGATGATTGATTAGTAGGAACTCCAGAGTCTAGCTAAATCCAAATTTCACTTATTTGAAAATTGACTTAACAGTGGTTTTTGGGTTACTGGTTTAAACAATCTGCAGGTGCTTAAACTTTCGAAGGCTATTCTTTTATATTGATTTAAACTGGACCCTGAATTTAGCAGATCTACCTCGATCCTATTTTTTGAAAGATTCTGGATGAAGTTGTCTTTCTTATAGCCATGGCTCAATATCAGATCTGGTTTGAAGTTCTAAAACCCTTCAATGAAACAGTTTTATATAACAGATCTCGGGGTTATCTCGGGGATTTTTTTGTGTTCTTCTTTTTATCCAAATTTTTTGCGTTTGTGAATCGTGATTCAGTTTTATACTTTTACAACCTGTCACTTCCATTGGACTATTATGGAATGTCCGCCTCAGAGCAAATGAAAGTCTTGACAGGTCTGTCTCGATACCAATAATTCTCATCATTCTCTTCAGTTTGAGCCTCTAACACCTTTTTAAAGTTGGAGATACATCAGGAATTTACTATATAATCTTCCAGTTGGCCCTCCTAGAAAGGGACATACATTTAACATGCTGCTCACTTCATACAAAGAGCTCTAATTCATTTATTCATGAAGCTAAGGTCTACCCATTCACAATTGAAACCCCTATTTTTTCCTCAATCGAAGACTTGCTGAAGAGTGATCCGAAATCTCAATATGACCTTGTATTTATTGCCTGCCGAAGCTTCCCGCACTATAGAAGAACTCTAAAACATATTGCATCGATAACAGACTCGAAATCAATAATTGTTGTTGATGGTGGCTTAGGAATTTGTTTGGAACATCCCGTTCATGAAATTATACCGGATGCCATTACACTTTGCTTCTTTGCTGACATAGACATTAAGTGCAGGGATAATGGACGATTTATCTCTAATAAGCTTTCCACAGAAATCATGATAGGATACAGTGGCTTGGCGGAGTACAGCCTGAAAGCTATTGAGATGAAGAAATACGCTCAGCTAGCGACTGAATATTTGTCGAGATCAAGATCTTCATTGACTATTATTTGTGAATTGTTAAAGAAAAAACACGTTGATGTGAAGATAAATTACAAAGTATCAAATAGTTTACTTGTATCCTCAATATGGTTGAACTTGGTAATGAGCATTTCAGGAGAAATTTTACCATTCATATTTGAAGAATACGATTTGAACAGAATATTAAAAAAATCTTCAACGAGACCAGTATTCAAAGGTTTGGTATCTGAACTAGTTCTTATAGCCTTTTGTTTTGATCCTCTTGACTTCAGAAACTTCTTAGTGGATCGTCTCGGTGGTCATGATGTTGAAACTATTGTCAATAGTATTTTACTGAAATTTTCTTTGTACCAATACCCATTTGACCACAATCCCCCATTTTCAGAATCTCCTAGGTTCCAGTTCGACTTACACAGCAGACTTGCGAACTACCCACTTGTTATGATATTCCAGGCACTTTTGATATCAGATAAGATTGGTGCTCTTAATCCGAACTTGACATTTCTCTATGGGTTGCTCCTTAAATCGAATGATTCCAAAAGATCATCTTCAACAATATCAGATAAAAAAAACAGTGAAAACTCACCAAGAGCTTCTTCTTTTGGTAGGAATAATCTGACTCTGAATGCTGTGCTCAGTCGGGCTAATCTTCAAAACAGTGATGATGATGATTACATTATTTCGGATCTTTCAGGTCTATACTTTGATCCAGATAAACTACCATATATGGCACAACCAAAGGAAGAAACTGCAGATCAAGAACCTGAAGTGAATGAGCTTAATTTTCATGAAACTCGAAACATTGAAGGTGCAGTTATAAATAGTGCTGATGATCTGTCCTTAAGATCCTTAAACTTCGATTATGAAGAGGATGTGCGTTCTAATTTGGATTCTGATTTTTTAACTAGGATGATGAGTGGTGGCTCATCAGGTTCTAACACTGAGGATGGAATTGAGACCTTAAATGGATTGGCTGACTTCAGTATTGAACAGAAGCAAAGGCCAAAGAGTGCACAGCCGAAACCATCGAGCAAATACCATTGCAGACGATTTCCATACAGAAGAAGAAGGAAATTCATCTCCAAGCCTCGAAAGGTGGATTTTATGAGTTTTCAAAAATCAGACTTTATTTCATACAAAGATTTCAGTTCAAGACATGATCATATTGTTAGATCCCCTGGTGGTGAGGGGTACATAGACAGGTACGGGTATGTGACATCAACTGCTAATCCTTACTCTTAGCCTCTAGTAATTCACAAAAATAGTCTTGAACTTCTCAAACATTGTAACTACATTAATTCTATCTGTAAATTGGTCAATCTAAATTAAAAGAAAACTATACAATAGTTCAGTCTTCAACCAGTGAAAACCTAGAAGAATCTTGCATTAAAGAGCCAGTGTCAACCATTCCCAATTACTATTGGGAGCACCTTCTTCTTCTTTTTTCTGTCTTGAGTCAAAGTCCAAACCTGCTGAACCAAATTGAAATGCATTATTATGTTGATCGTTATTCACGTTCGTATCCACTGGATTGAAATTAAGATCATTAGATCCATCAAACTCACTCCCAGTTACTGGAGTTTCGGAATCAACTGCCATTATTTCGTCATCATCCATATCTTTTTTTTTGCTATTTTTAGTTGTTTCGTTTCTTTTTAACGTTGGCTTAGAAGGAGATGATACACTTGGTGTGCTCGTGGAAGTTTTAGGTGTAGTATTATTGTTTGAGCCTCTTTGTCTCTTTTTAATAACGTCAGTCTTCAATGATAGTGGACGAACAACACCATGAAGTTTCAAAAATAGGCCACAAGCATTACACAAAGGTTGACCTTCTGGATTTCTTCTCCAAAGTGGTGTGGTTTGTGTGTTACAGTTTGTGCATCTTGTATTACTGTTGGATGTTGTATCTTTGGTAGTATTAATCTGAGTCGCTGGTAATGATCTTTTGGCCTTTGTTAACTTGGCATTAGTTTGCTTCTTCTTTATTGAAGCGTTTGAAATAGATGGCTTTCTTGAATTGAATGAAGTTGATAATTGGGAACTTGAAGGTGGGAATTGATTGGCCTGATCATTAATATCGAAATCAGTCATTTGGGTTGAATTTCTTTGTTGATTTTGATCCATTGTGAAAGTGTTGAAAGAAGAAGAAGAAGGCACACTTCTCATTTGATTTGCAAAACTCAGATTTCTTGAATTAACTCCGTTATTGTTGGGATTATTGTTGAAATAACCGTCAAAGAAAGAGCCATTATCGTTGATGTTTGGAGTTTGGACAATAGATGAAGCAGGAGAATCCATTGGATTAGGGATGAATCCAGAGCCAAAAAATCCATTATTTTCACTAAAACTATGACTTGTGAGTTTGTTGAAAGTTGAAGGAGGGTCGAAAGAAGAACTTATTGTGTCTAAAGGATCTAAAAAGGTGTTCATCTCTTGTACTGGAGAATCCAAATAGCTTGATTGGAATCCCACCTTGTTGAGACTCATCGATATACTGCTGTGATGGTTGTGATGGCCTTGATGGCTGGGAGGAATTGAGATTGGAGCTTCCTGAGAAGTGGATAAGTTCTTGTAAATAGGGTTGGGATTTGGATTGGTATTCGAAAGGTTGTTAATCCTGCTGCCATTGTCATTGAGCTCCTCTTTGCCAATGCTTTTGATATGGGCTATGTAGTCAAAATCATCTGAAGTGGGATCGTTGTTTGGATGGTCATTCGTCGACTGTGAAAGATACTTTGTAAGGTTTGAAGGCTTCTGCTGTTGCTTTTGTTGAGGGACGGAAGTCTGGATGGGACTGAGCTGGTTGAAGTTGAAGTACTCGTCACCTTCTGAGAAACCATCAAAGAGTCTGTTGTTGCTGTGAGTGCGATTATCGTGGATGGAGCTGCCTTGGGTTAAAGCTTGTTTGAGCTTCTTCTCCTTGAGGATCTTCAGGCTCATCATTCGCCAGGTGAGATTTTGCATTCGTTCTTTATATGGCAAAGAGGCCTTTGCCTTGGAGTACATTCGCCACAAGGCCTCATTGGAGGCATCGTCGTCGAAGGCTTTGGAGATGCTGGACATGACGCGTTGCAGGGGTTCCTTTCACTTGGAACTCAGAGGGAACAGGTACAATTTTTCATTTCTCTCAATTACCAATCCTTACAATCACCAGGGTTCTGCGCTGTGATTGGTCCGATAAAAATAAGTGTGGGCCCTACCTGCCGAGCCCTCGGAACAACTTGCTTATCAGCGGAAAAAAGAAACAATCAGATTTTCATCGGATTTTGTTAACGGTTCAACGGTCGAAGAACAATACAGAAGTGGTACGGGTAACGGTGCCCAGTGCCCGCCGCCCGGTGATGATTCGTGAATCTTATTCGTGAATCATGAACCTTGACGAACCTTGAATGGCAATTGCCACAGGTCGAGTAATGAGGCGAGAGCTCTACAGTGTGAGGTACAGAGGTTCGAGAGAAGGAGGGCCCTACACATATAACCCCTAACGCAAAAGTATTCAAAGGTCCGTGATCAGTGATTACTAAAACTCTGTCTTCCTTGCTGGACTAGATACCTTCTGTTCACTGTTAGACAATTAATAATAAGCATCCGGCAGTAGCTGAGGACAGGGCCTTTTTCAGAAAATGGTGCCAAAACTCAACTGTCCATCATTCGGTCTTGACACGATGAAATCATCCAAGCTGCATCCAATTTCTTATGTAAAACGATCAAAGTATTCTGTTGGAAACTTTAGTGGTTGGGTAAGAAATACGTTGATTTTGCATTTCGATTCTTAATTCTCATATTCAGTCTAGTTCAACTATATATTCAAATTTCAATATGAACACAAGAGATCCGACTTTACTACCTCGTATATCTTGATAAGGCAAGTAAATCCGACGCCAACGCTAGGAAATCAGAATTACGAGGGTGGTCGGAACTTCTATTGCGTCAGGAAATTGTGTACAGTCACTCATAGTATAACTGATCCGATATTATTAATCAAGACCTTGACTTGCCCCTTTTATTCTTTGTGACAGCTTAACCATATTAAGCTATGTATAATTTCCATTAATTATATTAATTATAATACCAACCCTATTATATATAATACCAGTTATTTCGCTCGGTAGGCCTCGCTCTTGCAAAGATTTGTCCTAATTTTTTTATTCTACTCATACATGCTAGTTGTAAAAGAAATGTAAACTCACATTCCCATTTCTACAAAATCCCAAGATATTGAAGAGGCATAATTATTTAATGATTAGACTAACCCTATACATTATTAATAAGTGCTAAACTTGTTAACTAAAAAAAAAGATGGAAAGAAGCAAGCTGATATCAATATTTCATCATTGCCAGTGGTCATCTATATGAACGTTTAGCAAGTATCATGACCGCATCAGTCATGGCTAACACTAAGCAGACTGTCAAGTTGTGTATCGATTGTAGCTTTAATATTGTCACATAGTCGAGTAAAAACGATTTACGAGATAACAGTAGTACTATTCAATATTTGTTTCGTTCGAAACTCAGAACTCAAACTACAACAGCTTATAAGCTATGACAATTTTCAAATCAATTCTTAATCTTGATGAAGCTGAATCCCGACGACATGTTCAGGGATCCAAATGATACCAAGTCTTCATCTCATCACAAATCTTTGAAAGGCGTAGAACGCGACTTTCGACCTCCGACTTTCGACCTCCGACTTCCGACTCAACAGCATAAAAAAAAGTCAGAAAATATCCGACAACAGGGAGTTAATTTTGAGTTCTTCTTCTTCAAATCTAACAGTATAGAAAAAAGAGTGAACGGATATTGAGCGGAAATGTAAATTTCGATTAAAGTCTTCGTAATTGAGAAAAAAGGATTTAGGGCTACGCGACACTCCTCGGTTAAAATTATATATATATATATATATAACATATTAGGCCCGTTGGTAATATAGTAATTTATTTAATTATTAATATATAATAAGCAGCTGGAAGTACATTAATATCAATATCAATAATATTATTATTTAGAAAAACGGAGAGCTGAGAAAATCATATATCTGGAGTTTAAGAGAAAGACGACCTCTTCTACTTTATGAATCATAATTTGAATTACCTTTTAAATTCAATATTCATACAAAAATATAGTTTATAAAAAAATCCTTAAAAAGTCATAATCGTTAACATGTTTCTCTTTATTTTATTTTATTTCTTAAGTGGGTTTAGCTATGGCACCTCACGAAAGAATCCAATCTCTTTTTTCATTAAAATTCATTGCTTTTTGATATTTAACTTTTCTTCAGTACCATAAACTCTATCATCGTCATCTCCTTCAACAACATCTTTGATTTTCTCCATTTTTTCGATCTGTAATTCCCAAGTTTGTTTAGCTTTCTTCTTAGACTTATCGAAAAGTTCTTTGTCTGGTTCTCTGTAACTGTTACCAATTCTATCCCAAAGGGTAGTGAACTGGCCATAGTTGTAGTTGAAGTATAGATGATGAACAGTATGACACGCAGCACCGTTAATGACTGGATCATTTGCCATATATTCACCATCATGAATCATAACAGTCCAGAAGTTAACAAAAGTGAAAAGAATCAAATAACTCATCTTGTGTAATGGGAAAAGGAATGGATAAATATGGTATGGCACAGATTGGAAATAACCATCGACTGGATGGAACGCATGTGATGCATATGGGGTAGTGACCAACCATTTGTGATGAGGTTTATGCAAACGTTTGTAGACTGCTGGCCAGTGTAACCATCTGTGGATCAGATAGATACCAAAATCGGTAAACATGATAAAGGCAGGAAATTGCAAAAAAATTGAAATCCACCCACCTTTGACAGACTCAACATCCCAGTATAATTTAGAATAACCTTGTAATTCAATCATAAACCAAGGCACGGTCAACAAAACCATCACTGGAATAGCTGTAACAGCTTGGTGAATCTCTAAAGACATTTGATTTTTTAGATATCTTGGGTGATTGAAAATATCTTTGTCAAAGACGAAGAAATAGGACAAGGAAGCAACACCGAGGTAAAGCAACCAACCAAAGATGGTCATCACTGCGAATAGAGAGATGAACTGTCTTAGTAAGTTTGTTCTTGGTAGCAAAGACGCGTTTGTGTAGATACTG
Organism: Gotozyma siamensis; assembly: GCA_030579035.1. Classification (NCBI taxonomy): domain Eukaryota; kingdom Fungi; phylum Ascomycota; class Saccharomycetes; order Phaffomycetales; family Phaffomycetaceae; genus Gotozyma; species Gotozyma siamensis. Next base: position 7,910 of record JAKTZZ010000017.1, read on the forward strand.
GTTCCAAACCAGACTGGGATCTTACCATAGACTCTCTCCAGATCCGAATACTCACTAATCATATGTTTGAGTTCAAACACAGCAGGAGATGGAGAGAACTTCGAATCAGGTGAGATGAAATCCACGATGGAACTGTTTCCCAATGAGAGTGACTGTTGCCATTGTGAAGGAATGTTGGCAGAAAGCGATGCCGGAAGAACAGCAGCGTAAAGGCGATCAAAGAGAAATGCGTCGCAGAATTCCAAAATCAAATCCATTGGAGTTCAAAGAGTCACAGAAGTAGCTGATGAATAGCGAAGGGGCTGAAACGTGAGAAATTTGGATGACAACAAAACAAATTTATGTCTGATGCTTCTCTTTTAAGTGTTTTTTTTTCATGCTCGTATAAAAAGTTCCAAACGAGATCAACCCACTATAAATCTAAACGAGCATGGTATCATTAGTTAAACGGGTAAACACATGAGAAACATGAGTGGGTGACGTCCGAAACAGATAAATGAGCCCACCGATCAGATGGGGTCTGGCTCTCAGAGAAACTGCCCACTTCCACTTACTAGGAGACGTAACCCAAAACGGTTCCGTGCTAAACATTAAACGAGGCGAGAGAGATGAGATCTAACTTTTCGTCAAGTTTACAATGTATAAGAAAGATCTCATTATTGCCTTAATCATCGTGATTGGCTCACTTTCTCGTGGCTTGAAAGTAATCGGTGACTCTACTGCCACCAGAGAAGAACTGACTGAGCTCCTTTTGTAGGTCGTCCCATTTTGGCCTATTAAGATCCCCTTCTTCACGAGCTCCTCTTGTGAGCAGATCTGCCCGAAGCCATTCGAGAGCAAGAGGGTGCAGACTCTGGATCAGCTGGATCTTGATGATGGCGTCGTTTACGGTGTCCACCACGCGCTTGTCTAGCTCCTGCTGGATATTGTCCCCATCATTTCCCACTTCCTCAGAGAGAAACTGGAGATCTTCCCCATACTTCAATGTTTTCAGTATTTTACCACTCTGTATGTGTGCCACGTAGGTCGGCCACTTGCCCAATCCATCAAAGATATGAGTGGCGTAGATTATCGCACACTGTCTAGATTCAGTCTCTCTTTTCAAGAAGGACAGCAGTCTCTGTCTAACTAATACGTCCAAATCCACAGTCACTTCATCCAACAAAAGCACTTTCCATGGCTTCAACAGTCCCATTGCGAGCTGCACTCTTCTTCTTTCACCGTCACTCACCGAATGCATTCTCCAAGTTAGGTCAATGTCCAACAATTCAATCAACTCATCTCTTCTTTCCGGATAGACGTTCCCTCCAATCGAGTCGATAAGGACAGTGATAGGGATATCTCTTCTCACAATAGGGTTCGAAGCCCACTCTGTTCCCAGGTAGGTAGTGATGCTTGAGGCATCTGATCCACCTCTAAACGGATCATGTCCGCCTATGGAGATCTTTCCAATCGTGCTCAACGTCTTTCCTGCAAGCAACTTCAATAATGTGGACTTTCCTGCCCCATTGGACCCCACAAGTAGCGTTCTGGACCCCCATGGCAAGTCCAAGTTGATGTCTGCCAGCCCAACTTTATTGTTTCCAAATTTGTAGGTCAAATGCTCAGTGCAAACCGCATGCCCTTCACTCATATTTTAGTGCACTGTTGTAACTTTTTGGTAAAGGTTAATGGTTTTTTTTGCTAAGATTTATTTCATCTCTCGGAGAATGAAAATGAAAAACAACGCAGTACAACACTTTATATACAGAGAGCCTACAGGTTTATACAATAAGAAATGAGTTTAAATGACGACTTTCTGGAGAGCAACGACCCTTTAGTGGTGGGGGATGAGGAAGAGGAAGAAGAGGAGGAGGAAGAAGAAGAAGAGGAAGAATTGGACGGTTTACAGAAGCAGAACAACGACATGATTGATGATAATGAGCCTGACGGCGATGATGACGATGATGATGACGACGATCAAGCAGATGAAGGAGACGATGATGAAGACGGAGAGGAAGAGGATGAAGAAGAGGATGCAGATGAGGAAATGAAAGATTTTGATGATTCGAAACCGGAACCAAACTCCACAGACAATGAAAATATCAACAACTCTGATAAACTTCCTGCTTTAGATGATGAGTCCAAAACCAAAAACTTTTATGACAGTTTGCTCATGAAAGCAAGCCTCGCAAACAGTTTTGATATAGTTCCTTTGGTAGCACTGCCGTGCTCAACTGGGATCAATGCTTTGGCTATACCACAATCTTCAAAGTGGTTATTCATAGGTGGTGATGATGGATTTATAAGGAAGTATGACTTTTTTAGATCAATTGATGGTGAAGTCTTATTGACTACAGCTCAAAGACATTCTTTGGTTGACTCAATAGTGAATGCTGGATCTTTATTAGGATATTGGGAAAACGAGATACCAGTAAAAAAGTCAACAATTATGAAAGATTCCTACTTGCCCAAACTATCTCCTGTTTTTTCATTAGACGTACAGAAAGACAGTTTATGGCTATTAAGTGGTCTAGCTAATGGTGGTGTGAATATGCAAGCAGTAAGACACAACGAAGGTAATATCATCCATCACTTCCAGAACCATCAAGACACCGTTTCCATTGTGAGATTAAACTCAACTCAGGATCAATTTTTATCGGGAAGTTGGGATAAGAATATCTGCCATGTGGATATGAACACCGGAAAGCTCAAGAAGAGCTATACGGAGTCTACTGGTCAAATCAGTTCTATTGAATATAGACCTGTTGGTGGTATGGAAGTTGAACAAATCCAGCAAAACGCTAGAAAATTCAGCGGTGATGACGAAGATGATGATCTAGGTTCATTATTTGGAGATGAAGAAGATAAAGACGAGCAAGTTTCAAATGTGACAATAAACAATTTAGACTCTAATGTGTTTCTATCCTCTTCAATCGATGGTGCATTAAATGTTTGGGACACTAGAATAAACTCACAAGTCATTAAATTTAAAACTCCTAAAGGCACACCGCCATGGTGTGTATCTGCATGCTGGTCCAGAAGCGGTGATTATATATATGCTGGTAGAAGAAATAGCACAGTCGAAGAATTCTCTTTGAAGATGCCATTTACTTCATCAGGTGACTCAAGACCTTCTAAAGTGTTAAAATTTCCACATGGTTCAGGTGCAGTCACGTCGGTAAAGGCGTTACCTAACAGCGAACATATTATATGCGCTTCTCATGATAATATCAGACTTTATGATCTGAGACTTCAAGACACTCAAAAGAAAACGCCATTTTTGATCGTCCCTGGGCACCATGGGGGTGTTATATCTGATATTTTGTTTGATCCAACTTATAGATACATGGTTAGTGCTAGTGGTAATAGAGGATGGCAAGGAAATAGCACAGAACATGCCTTTATCTACGAGGTTGGACTTGAATGAAGTATGATCAACGATATATAAAAGACGCGTCAGCAGTTAAACTTCTGATTAATGTTTAGTGTAAGAATCCCAATATACTTTGAACGGTTGAATGAAACCTGCATTTAATACCATCCTTGTTAGATCAATTCCAGGGTTTTTGAAAGTGTAATTAGTAGTTTTGGTTTGAAAAATCAGATTAATGAAGATTCCAATGATTCCGATTGTCAATGAGAGTTTGATGATTTGAGTTTTGTTTAAATGAATGAGAGTGTTCGATTTGAAGAGTTTGTTTCGTCTCTCAGATTCTTCAATCTGTAAATCTATCAATTCTTCGAAGGTGGAAGCCTTTGTTGGTCTATTCATTTTCAAGACACTAAATGGGCTCAAATTCTTGAAAGCTCGCAGATTTTCCAGTTGAAATTTCTTCATATAAGAGGGAAGGTCATCCAGTGCATCGCTTATATCTATCGAGTTGATATTGTCCAAAAATTTTGAAAGCGTGCTATGAATTATATCACATGAATTTATAGTCACATCATCCTCTTGTAGTATCGCTAACTTTTCTATTATGGACTCTTTTTTCTTTTCCAGTATTGAAATGTATAAAACAAAGATCACCTTCAACGACCCATAACTCAACACTTGATCGAATACCAAGGATAGCGAGTCCAATGTCTTAAGATCATGGGAAAATAGTGTGATTATTGGCGACAGACAGAAGTGTGGATTGTTATTCACATCAAGTTCGAGAAGCTTGTAAAGTTCTTGGTCCACTTTGCTCAAATATTCAGGTATGATCTTCAAAGTTTCAACAGATGCATCTATGGAGGGAAGCATAAAATCTCTCAAATATTCAAGAGCAAACTCTGTAAAAAAGTGATATGCTTTACCTTCATCTTCAAAAATGAGCAGAATTGCTGAGCTGATATCATGCAGTCCTTGATAGTAAGACAATTTATTGTTGGTTCTAAAGAATTTAATCAATATACGTCTCAGTTTGGACCTCAAGTGCACTTTCTGATCTGGTGTTGCTGTCAATGGGTAATTCACAAACGATCTATCAACGTCTAGACCGATCTGGGATTCATCCTTATGCTCAGGAAGCTCCTTCCAGCCCATATCATTGTCAATAACCTCTTTGAGCCCGCAAAACAGCAACTTGGGCCATATCTTTCTTCTCAGCTCAGCATTCACAAACCCATCTCTAGATCGAGCTCCTTCCACCAAAATGTCCAAATCGTTCAGCTCCACTGCCGCTAGCAGCCCCGTCTCTTTGATAGATCGTTCACCGGCAGCGCTCCCAGCCCACGAACCGGCCCGCAAAGACACTGTGTTCCACTCGTCCATTTCGCTATTGAGTGAGTGGGCCAAAATTTTTTGGAATATGGGTTTTATTTGTTTCTTCCTTCTTTTACTAACAGCCCACAAATATGACACACTCCAGGCGCTTCCGGGACAGGCTTTATATCGCTGGCGGGCGCTTCAGCAGCGTATATAAGGCGCTGGACACCGATGGGGACCGTTTTGTCGCTTTGAAAGTGACATCGCCAGACGACGACAGACCACCTCACAACTCACGCGATGAGGTCAGGATACTTCAGGAGTTGGCTACGATGAACCATCCACACATAATACAGTTGATCGAGACATTCAATGCCGACTTAGATGATCAAGTGATGGTGTTCCACTATTTTCCGTACACTTTAAAGACATATTTGAAGTACCATGCAAGTAAGAATGTCTCCAAGTTCAATCTCTATGCTAATGTTGCGAATGTTGGTGATGCTATGGAGAATGTGCCCGATTTTGTTAACAATTTACCACTGAATAAAGCTGAGAGCATTGTTTCGGGTATTGCTTCTGGGTTGAAGTTTTTACACTTGAATGGAATCATCCATAGAGATATCAAACCTGAAAATGTTCTTTTCTTGAATTACGACCCAAATCCAATATTAATAGATTTTGGCATCAGCTACAAACAACCAGATAATTTTGGCAAAGAATTACCGACAAAGAAGATTTGTGAAGTTTCGACAGGTTCTTACAGAGCACCGGAATTGATTTTTGGCATCGCTGATTATTCCTATGGGATCGATATTTGGTCGTTTGGGATCTTGATTTCTTTAATATTCAGCAAAAATTTAGAACCTTGTATCAAAAATGAAGATAATGGGGACTTTAGACTAGTCTCTTTGATTTTTGAAACTTTTGGGGCCCCAAGTTTGGAAACATGGCCTGAAGCTAGCAAGTCTTCAACCTTTTCCAATTTGGCAACGCGTACAACGAAAGCAAAAAGCATAGACTCTCTATTGCCTAGAGCAAACTCAACTATCAAAAAAATCTTTCAAAGAATGATGGTTTATCAATCGACTGAAAGAATTTCTGCTAACGAAATTTATGACACATTACAAAATTTGAAATCAGCTGATGATCTATGATTTCAACACCTAAATAGCTTTTTTGCAAGAACTAAAATGAATTTCATCACATCTTAATTAATACAGCTAATACACATGCCTTTTTTTATTATACATCATTGTTTTCAAACTTCTTTTCTAAACTCATAAACTCCAGCACGTTGTTCAACCTGGTCAATTCTTTAGCTTGTATTAGATTCTCTTTCCCTGTTTCATAGAAGGAATCATCAACATCTCCATCAATATAGTATCCATTCTTGTAATATATCAAGTTGTTGTTTAACTTGTAATTGGGCGTGTCTCCTGAAATGGAAGACATCTCACTGTAATCCCCATCACTATACATAGACGTGTTTCCGTGGGTTTCTGATTTTCTCAATGTCTGAAGCCTTGAAAGTTTATGATCTTTGACAGCCATCTTGATCCCTTGGGCCATTTTTGGCGTTATTTGGCTAGGTTCCTGATTTTTTGTTTGATCTAAAACTCTGCTTCTTGGTGATCCTTGGATTTTCGAGGCCTGGTATATTTCCTCGTTATCGACATCTTCCTTCAAGAGTGTTTGTTTCTTTACGATATTCTTCTGTATTAGCGTGGGTGTCAATGGAGTGGTTGGGCCTCTTTTCTTATCTTGTTGTGTGTGCTGCATTTGTAAGTTTTCAATTTGTGAGTTTCTGAGCTTCAGTGGAGTGCTTGCTTGTTGTGACTCAGAGGCAGATGTAATCTGGCTTTTTGCAAATGTCCAATCTTCATCCATTTTCTATTGTAATTATGGTTGTTCCAGAATAAGTACAAAGCTGTAATTCAATTTGTTTTTGATTATTTTCTTTTTTTCAAAATTCTGTTTATTTACATTTTACCTCTTTGGGAAACGTGCGGGTAAAAATCTACTGAAGTTCAAACAGTTATGTATTCAAATCCAAAGTCGTTACACTTTGATCACATGAGTGACTCTATGAATATATCCTCTAAAAGATTTCTCTAGAAGTTGATTCAAGTTTTCTATTTTCTTTTCCAAAAGGTCTGGATCCTCATCACCTTCCATTCCTAAGATTTTTTTACCTTTGATTAATTCCACTTGCTTCTCATACACTGCCCTCTGATCATTTAGAGTCTTCCTGACTTGCCATTCCCTAACCGGAATGATCAATAGTAAAGCAGTGAAACATAGCACACCTGCAAAAATCTGAGTATACAGAAATGGATTATCCAAAGAATCATCCTTGAGTGCAAGGGCGATAGCTTCAATAAAAACAATGAAAAATGATAAAAAAACATTCAACATGGACCAAGCTGGGGCAAATTCCTCTGGTTCAAAGGCATCCGCAATTATAACACCATTCATAACATTTGCAACACCAGTTGTAAAACCAAGACATAAAGCACAAATCAATAACCCAACAAAACCTCTAACGTTCATCCAAAACCCTAGAATAAATATAACAATTACCACATTCAACATCATCGTATAGTTAATTCTTCCAAAGATAAAATCTGCAATCAACCCTATGGACGGTCTACCAAAAGATTGTCCAACATTGAGAATAGCTGTCAAAACGGATGCCTGCTGAGCTGACAATCCAAGAGATCTAGCAAAAGAAGCATACGAAAACACAACCAGAGTATAGCTGAGAATCATGAAGGTAAACCAAATTGAGATGAACCATAGTCTTCTTGCCTTCAGAAGCTTTACTGAAAACATATTTTTCAAATTTCCTTTGAAGTTCTGCCATGTAATTTCTTGTCTCGGAACCTCATGTCTTCTTTTGATAAAGAAGATAGCAATATACATTATAACAGTAGTGATAATTGAAATCATTCTCAAAGCCCATCTTTGATCTCCCGTTCTCTGTATAACTGCGTTTATAGTCAGGGAAAAGAAAACACCACCAATACCTGTCCCGGACATCACAATACCAGATGCAATCCCTCTTCTTCTCAGAAACCAACTGGGTATAATTCCAACAGCAGGAATGAATATAAATGAGTAACATATTCCAACAACAACACCTTGGCAGACGTACAGCTGCCAGAGCTTTGTCGCAAATGATGATAACAAATATGCGATGAAATGTATCGTACATGCAGTATACATCGTTGTTTTGAAGCCCACCATTTTTACAGATATAAAGGCAAAAGGAGCAAATACTTGGGCACTACAAACGATCAAGCCGGCAATCCAAGCAAAATCCATTTGTGTGGCCCCAGGAAACACCGAATTGTTGATATAAAAAGCTAAGAAAACACCAAACCCACTGTTGTTACCCCATGTACTGAACTGAATAGCAGCAGCACAAATGACACAAACCCATCCGTACCCACCGTCTGGTGGATACTCGACTTCACCAGTAGACTTATTGGTATAAACCTTCTCCACATCGGTCTGCTGTTTTTCAGCTTGGTCCTCATTATCACCTTTAGACTTGAGCTCTTGAAGCCTTAAGGCATCGTCAACTGTGAGTTCCTTACGAAAGGTTTTTTCAAGATCTTCTGTTGTGTAATCTTGGTTCAGTTCAAATAGCTCACTCCTTAGAGATCTCGCCTTTGAGGTTATCTTCTTCAGACCTTCTGGAACATAGCTTTGAGCATTAGTAAATCTGGAGTTGACTTTACTGAGTGACTGGTCCGAGGACCCTGAACCCAAAGAGGAAACATCATCTTCACTGGGCAGGTTTAATGCTTGCATTTCGATCAGTTGGGAGCCTTTCTTTTACTTTAATTTTGAGCTTGAGAAGAGGAAGTTGATGACTTTTTATATGGGTTTCCGCTTTCGGCCATAAGATCGATCGGACGAATTTCCGTTTTTGGACGCGGTTTCCCCTTGCGGCTATCGCTAACCGCAAATTTTTGCGGGGTGTCCTACTGACTCACTTGAGTCCTGACGTGATGTTCGATTAAATTCAGTTACTTAGTATAGACTTTTTTATCTACCGGTTTAGGGTTGCACCAAAGTACCTCATTTCAACGTCGTCATCGTTGTTCAAGTCATTTACGAAGACCTTGAGCTGGCTGTTGAAATTTTGGAACAGGCTTAATAGGTTATCATAGATGTTTCCCTCCCTTCTCAACATCTGAATATCAGTTGCAAACGATTGAGAGTCGTATTTCACACCGTGGAGTTCCTTCATGGTCAAAATAAATCTGAAGGCAATGTTGATGAGTGAGTTCAACTGGCCAACATAGCTTATGCCTGAAAATTTACCCTTACTTGAAGAATCTGAGCCATTGACAAGTTTGTGTTGGACTACTGAAGATTGAAAGTCATAATGGGCAGCTTTAATCTCATCTAACTTCAACTCATTAAAACCATGCAGCATCTTTTCGTAACCAGCGTTTGATCCATTCAACTCTTGTAGATATTGTTTGTTTGGCTTCAAAATTTTTTTTAAGAAGACCATGTTTCTTTTATTTTTCGTGAAATTGTATGACTCGTTCTCTGATTGATCTTTAATCTTTTCCACAAACTTCTTGTACTCAGCATCAACAACATTTATCATAATGTAAGATTGGATAGATCTGATAAATGAATGAAGAAAGTTTTGAACCAGCTTAAATCTCTTGAATTTTTTGTCTTTGAAACTTGATTTGAAGGATTTAGTATCTTTCCAAACTTCCGAGTACATATGATCCAATCTTCTGATCTTCCATAAATGGTTGAATACTCTCAAATATTCTTTCTCAAAATCAATTTTCTCAGTAGCCAAAATGATACTCAACGGTAAATTTATTCTATAATCCAAAGTAAAAACGTCCCATCCAATATTGCCATGACCGATAGATAGAAGTCTAGCATCCAAGCTTTCCAAAATATAGTTATCCTTGCCGTTTAAATCATGTCTTGAAATTGTTTTCATTACTGCCTGCCTCAACATATCGGCTAACTGATAGCCTGATAACGAGTTTGATGGTTCATTCAAGATTCTACCACCTTCAGATACCAAACTTTCGATAAAATCACCTCTTCCCATTAATAAATAATCTTTTATGGCCGTTATTACTTGGAAAATATGGTGTTTGCTATGAACTGTATGGTTGAAGTAGTTAATGATTTCACTATGCAAATTGGAAATCAAACGATATGTGCTTGCACTGTTCCACAAGACAATATCACTATCATTTGAGGCAATTTTTTCTCTCTGAAATAACACTTTCATTTTTCCACAAAAATCATTTAGCCATTTAGTTTCCTTACAATAGTGCTTTAAAAATCTATTCGTCATACCAATATCATAAATTTTAAGAGACAAATCAGATCCAAAAAAAATGGGAAGTTTATCCTTTTGATATTTGAAGATAAATTTGCTAGAGCTCAGATTCTCTATGAAGAAATCTCCAAAACTTTCATCAATCTCACCGTCAAATATCCAGCTGAAAGTAGCGCTAGAGAAGGTAGACACACAGTAATTCAAAAAAAGGGAAGAACAGTTGTTTATGACTTCATCTCCATGTTTGGAGAATGAATATAGGGTAGATAATACCTCCGGGCTTGACAACGAGTTTAATTTCAGAGAAATGAACTTCAAGAATCGGAGTTCAATTAGCTCGTCACACAAATCAGCATACATGGACTTCAAAGACAAGGAATCACTATTTGAAAGTTGATTAAGGAAACCCAAATAAGCATCCAGCTGGTCTTGAATGAAACTTAATGCGGCTACTTTTGCCTGTGTTTTTGTACTTATTGTCCTCTCTTCTTGAACAAACCACGATAGATCTTGATATAACAAACTCAACTCCAATACCAGATGGAGCTCCCCACTTAGACCGTTGCTGACATTATCAGGAATCAGGATTTCTTTGTTATTGATTGGAAGAATATCAGAAGTTGTACCAGCCAACGTGTAGGCAATATATTTTAATATATTTTCTTCCGTGATTTGCTTTGGGAAGTAGGGTGTAAGAATTTCTTGAAAAGATTGAAATCTGGTCTGTTTGGGAGGAAGTGCAGAGTACATTGATCTTCTGTCTGAGAATTTGTCAAAATTCACGTTTTCGAATGATTCAATAGTGTGAGCCCGGATCGATGGGGGATATTCACTCCCAACAAAAAATGTTTTTTCAAAGTTTTCATCGTTGTAAGCGCTCTGTGTTTGATGATTGTTTAAAGACCGACCAAGTTCATCATTAGACATACTCTTGTCCTGGGAGAAAAGTGCTTTCAACCAGTGTAGGTATGTCGCTGCAGACTTCTCATCTTTATATTTCAGTAAACTATTTAAGTTTTTTTGAAACTGTAGCATCGAATTGGTTGACATCCTAGATTGAAACCCGCTTACTAACTCTTGTAAGTTGTAATTCAGGCCTGAGGCGGTCTCAGTTTCAGTTTCAATCAGATGTACTAGCTCTTCGTAGACCACTTCTAATTGTTCATTGCTAAAATTTGGTGGAGCCAAGTTCTTGGTTATTCTGTAGATGAATAGGCTCAATAATGAGTCTATTTGGGGCATTCCTCCTGAGACCTTACCTCGATAGGCTAGTTTGTTAATTTTCGTGTCTATTATTTTTTTGTTTTGATTTTGGTGTTTTGTTTACATTTCCTTGATTACCCGATTTGGAAAGCCAATAGCTACGCCGAGTAAGATAAAATTTTCATTTTGTGTATTTTCGCAACAGAGTGATTCGGAGCAGTCATTAATTGGGGTTGGCTTTATTTCCTAGATGGAGTCAGATGGATTCAGATTCCCTAAGAAAGTAATTGTAATCGTTTTTTTTATATCCCATTTTTTCCATTGAAGACCTGTAATTCCTAATATTATAAAACTGAACTAATGCTCGTAAAGCGATTTCTTGACCGTACCTATCATTCAATTCAGCATCAATATCTCTACCTGATAACCAATTATCTCGTAGACTAGTTTCACCATGTAGATAAACAAGCGATATCAAATCCATGTTTTTGGCTTTCCATTGTTTTCTTTTCAAAGGTGCTATCTCCTTAACAAGTTTCAATGCTGGTTTCCATAGAGTTTTATTTTCAAATTTAAATAATTGCTTCAAAGCAGATGTGTAATCTTTTTCACACAAGTCTAACACCCTTTGTATCTTTTGACTTGTTATTTTTGAAGCAACATTAAGCAAGTTGAAAAGGGTGAAACAGAAATGATCATCAAGCTTTTCAAACTTTGGCGTTGTAAGTAACGAAGTGTTCTGAATCCTTTGCAAAAGTTCATCCTCTTCAAATGACTTTAAGAATTGAAATAAAATGCCATAATAATTGGAATCATATATCAGACTGCAAAAATGCTCATATTTCAGTACATGACTCACCTTGAACCATTTCATCATCAAAACTAATAAATAGGAGACATCTTTCGTAACAGAACTTTTTGATTTGACAATATTGAACGCGTCTTTGAAATGAGTGTCAGCTTCCTTTTGTTTAAATACAATTGTATCTAGATGGCTTATAGACAGGACTTGTAACAAAACGTCTATCAACGATGAAAGGAATGGAAGTGCCTCGCCATAGAAGGCTTCAATTCTGTTCAAAGATTTTATTTCATTTGCGAACTCCGGATGGTCACTAACATTATACCTGAAAGCCTCTTGATTCTCAGACAATGAATCGGTCCATCCTCTTTCCTGCTTCAAAAAGTGATCAAATTCGTCCCATAGTTGTACGAAGTGAGGTTTATCTCTGACTCTGGAGAAGAACAACTCTGTCGCTTCTTGTATACTTTTTGGAACGCTTGGGTTTTTCTCATCTTCCACAGGATAAATCAGTGGATATACGAAATTGGAGTGAATCAGACGTTTCCCTTTCATATTTTTGCCAAGCTCTGAACCGCCTGGGCTTGTTGATGGCGATGAAGATGGTGTAGCAATATGAATGCTAGGTGGTGGTTGATTTGAAGAGTTCATCTGTCTCACTGGCTGGTTCTTTGGTATTGAAATAAATTGAGTTAGAGAAGTAGTATCCTCGAATGATTGAGGAACTTTTGACTCTGGAGGTATGAATGAAGGATATCTAGTGATTATTTCTTGCCTATATGCGTGAAAGTCAATAGGAGATGCTGTCAAATGATTAGGATGATCCATTATCTTCTCTAAATTTAGTCTCTTTGACAAATAGAGTTTAGCTTGATCTCTTCTAGCTATGTCACCGATTTGAAATTTGAACGTTTTCACGAACAATAAAATAACATTCCTTATTCTCATGCCTGTTCTGTTGCACCATTTCCAAGAGTCTATAAATTTGATCAAGATTATCAATAAATTACTCTGGTCATACTGTTGTTTGATAATATCAACAACTTCATCCCCTGGATTTTCTAATCCCACTAAATTAATTAAGTAGAGTAACGATGCACAATCAAATACTATTTGAGAAGGAATTTTGACATCTGTTTCGTTGGTTGAGCATATATCAAAATAGAAGACCAATTTTTCAATGATCCAAGGAATGATATCAAGCTTGACAACTGAAACGGTGTTAGCAATAATGTATTTCCGTACATCAGATGACTCAAATTGCTGGCCGAAGTGACCCGACAGGATAGCTAAAAGACATTTTGTGCTTTCAAGATTATTGTTGGATCTGATTATTTGAGTGATGATTTCCTCTTGCTCTTTGGAATCAAGATCATAAAAATTGAAATAGAACTTAGAGTCATAGAGCTGCTGGTTTAAAAGCAAGCTTTTGATTTCCAATTCTGTGAACCATGACTCTAACTCTTCAGAGAGCGTGAATTTATCGGTGTATTGATAGTCGATTATTGGTTTTGGAATTGGTGGAAATGAGTTTGTGTTTGAGTTAATTGATTGATTAAGCTTGAATTGATTTGCTCTATCATTTAAAGACTTTTGGAACTCGTCGTCAACCATCATGTTATTGTCAATATTATTATCCACTTCATCGATATGAAGATCTTGTATTTCCTCGGACAAAGAAGCAGGTGACTCTTCATTATTTGTAACAGCATTATTCTGATCATCTGACTCACCTAGGGTGCTCCTTTTGGGCAGGAACTCATTTGGCTGAAGCCCGATATCCACAACGTTCGCCTTCTCAAACATCTCTGCCTCTTTGGAAATCATCGTAGCTTCAAACTGAAATGATCAACCTGTATGAAACCCGCACACCAGAAGAGGTTTATAGTGAACAGACAACTAGAAGCGCAGGAATGCTATGGGCGATTGCTTCTGGTGTATATATATATTCTTGATGTATTCGAGGATGAACAAATTTATGGCTAAATGTGCACTTTGAGAGCTTATATGAGATTGGCAAGATTGGTTTTGTAAGATGGGTCAAGTTTTTTTTTCCTTCCCACAAAAATAAAGACACAATTTGAGAAAACATTGGTAATGAGCACAGTAAAGGCACTGGAATCCATTGTGGGGCTATTGTATGTAACATATTACCACTTAAAACCAGAGAAGTTGCGCAATACTAACCAAGAAACAACAGAGTCAAAGTGACGAATACTTTTGATGCTGAGTATGTTGGCACTATTTACACATACGTTGCTGATCCTGGTCTTTTAGTACTGCAAATTCCCATCACCCACGTTCCAGGAACGTTGTATAACTATAAAGTGATCAAGACCGTCTACGTCAAAGGCATTGACATCCTGCAGAAAAAAATTGACGATACCAAGGTTGCAAAAGCGACAAAGATTGATTTATCTCAGATTCCAAAGATAATTGAAAGAAACACCAAGACAGTTGAAACATTGAAACTTACGCGAAATTTTGATGCTACTAGCGAAGGTCAACAAGTCTTCAATGCTGTCTACAAAACAGTTCCAAATACTAGATGGAAAGGCAACTCTATTATAATCCTGGACGAAGTCGTTATCAACGCTCCATACACAGTTAATGCTATCAAGTCATTAAAGTCTGAGCCGGAAGAAAGTGATGCTATTGTTCTAGTGAAGAAGATTGTCGATGGTGTTTGGGCTAAGATTGAAAATAGTAGAAAAGGGGGTTAAATTAAATAAGCGTTCTTATAGTAAATTGTGAAATTCTATAACTGTAGTTCCAACAGATCAAACAATCTGAACCCTTTCTTTCCGGTCCCTTTCAAACCATCAAACTCTTCCCATGTATATTTTAGGTTTTTAGCGTCCCCAGCTATTTGCAGCTCAAAAAAAACGTTGAACCAAAGGTAAACAGTTGTCACCCTAAATCCCAGAACATCCATGACAACGGAAACACGAATATCTGTGAATCTTTCAGCGTCGGGGATAAAACTTTCAACAACTCCGACAGAAGTATCTTTCATAGCTTTGTTCAATACAAATGGTTGTATCTCCTGCTCCTTATCATCATAACCAGAGATATATACTTTAACCCTGCGACTTTTAGACTTGAATCTGCTTCCATGAAATTTGATATTGAGTTCAGGAACGTTCATTGGTTTGTACAAACAATCAGATACATGACAGTGATATCTCATATATTCACAGTACTTCATCTGTGATTTTATAGATATCCCTTCCCCAAACCCCCAGGTCATTCTTGTTTTAGTAAATTGATCCTCAGCATCTTGTTTACTCATCCCCTTCTTGTACATGAGATACGTTGCAGCTATCAATCCAGATCTACCTTTTCCCATCCGACAATGAAGAACAGCAACATTTCCAGTTCTTGTAGAAGTGTACTCGTTAATTGAGTCCAATACTCTTATAATATAGGGGAATGGTGGACCTTCATGGTCTTTCCAGGGGAAGTTAACAAATTTGCCTTTCAAATAGTCAGCGTTCCTGTTATACTCAGACTCATGATGAGTTCTCAAACTGAAAATCTTCCAGTTCTCTTCACCGTGTTGAAGGTTAAGGTACCTAACTAAATCTTGAATATTATTTCTGTAGTACTTGCTTGGAAATCTTTCAGTAGGAAAAGAACAACACAGGAGCTCTTCAGAGATGTATGAGAAATCTAATGGAATACCATGCTCATTATCCAACGACTGAGTGGCGAAAGAGGCCGCTTTCTTGACAAACAGCTGCATCTGCAGTTTCTCAACGAGGAGAAACAAAACTTTGAGCCAAAAGCATTACTCAATCGACGCACAAAACCAATTTTTTTGCCTTCTTTTCAAGTGTTTGGTTACGTTTCGATTTGACACAAAAATGTAAAGAAAAGTTGATATCACGTGATTTGATCCGGGTGATGCTTGAAAAATCCAGGAAATTTTCTTTGATGTCGGCAAAAAAATTCACAGTGAAAGACGAAAATAGTCAGTATCACCAACAAAAAGACTTTGAAAGATGGTTAAATTGACTCAAATCGAAGACGAACAGGAAGCTGCTTTCCAAGAGCAACAAGCACAAACTTCATCCAACGCACCAGTTGTTGACGAAGACTTTGAAACCGACTCGGACAGTGATTCAGACGACGAATTTGATGAAGACGAAACTATATATGAAAGAATTGTTGCTTTGAAAGACATTGTTCCACCAAAACAGAGGGGACAGATCACCAGTTTCAGCTCTGCTGTGTACAACACTGTCTATTCTGGTGTCGCCAAAGCCGGTAACTGGACTTGGGTTTTAACTACGTCTGCTTTATTGTTAGGTGTTCCATTATCATTATCAATCTTGGCTGAACAACAACTTATGGAACTAGAGAAAGAATTCAAGTTGCAACAAGGTGCTGATGATATTTTAGCTCCAGCTGCTACACCTGTTGAAGGTGCCCCAGCTACTGCTTAATGAAGATAAATGAACTGATTCCACTGTACATATTGTTAAAATGCTCAAAAAAATACAAACTAACAAAGAAATTCGAATTCTATTACCAACTGTTATGTGTAGAATTGTTTATTTATTCGTTTAATGGTCGGCATAATTGTATCTTGTTCTATATTCATGTACCATTAATACTATCTATATTCCTTCTTATTCAAAGAAGATGTGGGGTGTATCATAATTTTCATTCACTCAGTTTTTGGATGTTTAATACTCAATGCATGGATATCTAAAAAGGTCGTGATCTCATAGATAATTTCAACAACAAACATACCGTAGAGACCCAAACTCAAACCAAAGCCTGTCCAAACAACATCACCGGTGATAGAGTCGGAGCTGTATCCAATGGAAGTTAACAAATAATAAATTGCGATTTGAGCAATTGGAATAAAACTGGCAGGGTTGGAATTTGGAAATTTTTGCTTGGTGAGATGTCCAACAATGATTCTACCAACACAGAAAGCAACAGTCAACCCAACCATTAAAATAAATGGTAACAGATATCTTTCGATGATCAATGGATTAATCGAAAGCCAGAAAAAAATTGTAGCGTAATACCCAAAAAATGGCAATATACCTTTATAAGCTTGTGAAGATTTCTTTGAATCCTTATAATAAAACTGAACATTTCTTCTGGCAGACTCGATGTTGAAAAGAAGACCAATTGCACTACCAACCACGAACAAATGCCTGGAATCAACTTTGAATTCAGAATCCAATCCGACAAGTGAGAGATTCACTTGAAAGAGCTCAGCTTTCCAAAAACCTGAACCAAATATGCCAGTGACAATAAACATGAAGACACATGCCAAGATACCTTCAACAGGGCCTGAAATCTCTGATAAAAACAATTTATGAGTGTGATATTCTTCCCATGTGCTCAAATAAAAGTTTGCTAAAGTACCAAACTGAGCAATTACCAAAAGCCAACTGTATCCAAAGCCAGCGGATGCAGTAAAAACAATCACAGACAAAGTAGTGTTTACAGCATCAACACAATGATCAAACAACTCACCAAGAGGTCCCGATTGGCCAGTACGACGAGCATGGAGCCCATCACATGCGTCAAAAGTCTGGTAAAGGAAAAGGCCGATTGCGTAGCTGAAGTAAGCCCAGCGAGGACTGTCACTAACCAGGTATGGATCATAGTAAAAGACAGTAGCCAAATTTATCAAGATGAAGATGAACCCTGACAAAGTGACGACGTTTGGTGCCATCCATAATGGAAATATCTTTACAAACTTCTGCCAGAACGGTTTCAAAATGTACTTGGTTGTGAGTGATCTATCCTCACTCTGGTACTGGTACTCCTCAAGCTTCTTCAGATTGGCGTATGGAATGAAGAACCCCATTGTGCAAACTCTGTTGGGACAAGATACTAAAGGTAAGGGTGGGTGCTACATTGAAATTTTTGATTTTATTTTTTTTGCCCATAACAGTATTATTGTGTTACTTACAGGTTGCGAGCATTTTGGAGATGACTGTGAGAAGTTGGTCGTTTTCACAGGCAGCGGCCACTCTTTCTTTGTCATTCAGTTGTTTGTTCACCTGGTTCTCACTCTGATGGCTCCCTTCTTTCAGGAGAATCGTCTTTCTGAATCTAGGAGGCAGACATCTGTCAAGTCTAACTCTGATCCCTAACCCAATAAGCGTAGCTAACGAGCAGTGTGTGATAGTAGGCGTTATTCTGACCACCACCTCGGCCATTTCATTCTTGTTTCCTGAGTCTATGACTTTGATGTCTGGTAAATTCACAACAGCGAGTTGTCCCAGGGTTAACGGATGCTCAGGATCGGAGATGTGTGCTATCAGATCGAAAATCTCTTGAGCATCTATCGCATCTTCATCTTCTTCTTCATCTTCCTCATCTCCTTCATCCGAAACAAGGCTTGGTGTGCTTATAATGGACGAGGTGTCGTTTATACAAGGTGTGATGACTAAATTCAGAAGGTTGTCTAGTTTGTGGTTCAGAAGTCTCTCCGTCGGCTTCACAGAATCCTCCTCAAGTCTTGTTGGCAGTGCGTTCTCATCAAGAATGGTTGGGTTTGCGTTGATAGGCTCAGACATGGTATTCTGTGATTTATTGTGGGTATTGGTTCGATAGATCATAAGAGAGAGAGAGATTTTTTTTTTCAGTTATATAACAGCCAATTGAAAGATACGAGCTAATACAAGGAGTAATGACTAAACAGAAGATTATTCTGATCGGCATCGGTGGGCCTTCTTCCAGTGGAAAAACAACAATAGCCAAAATGCTGCACGCTCTGATGGATGACTCGCTTTTGCTTCACCAGGACGATTTTTATAAGAAAGATGAGGAGATCCCTATAGATGAGGTCTCAGGGTTTGAGAACTGGGACTGTCCAGAAGCCATCAACTTTGAAGCTTTCATCAAAGAGCTCAATTACATCAGAGAACACGGGGATCTATCCCCAGAGACGAAAAATTACGAGAACAGGTACAACAGCGACACTAAAGATCAAGATACTAGTGCACTTTCAACTAATGCAGTTGATGGGCTCAAGGCAAAGATCAATAACATTGTCTCCCAACACAACCTGAAACTCATTTTTATTGATGGATTCCTGTTGCACCATGACCCAGAACTGTTGAAACTGTTCGACGTTAATTTTCTGCTGCTAGCTTCCTATGACACCTTGAAGGCCAGAAGATTTGCTAGGAACGGTTATCAGACCCAAGACTCCTTCTGGGTGGACCCTCCCGAGTTCTTCGACAAGATAGTGTACCCTTCTTTCCGCAAGGCTTATGCTTATCTATTCATTGACAATGACACTGAGAAGAAACTGAATAGCGAGCGAGTCCTTGAGCTCCAAATCAACGCACTTTACAATGAGCAAGGCACTAAAATCAGCGATGTGTTTGAACAGTGTGTTGATTTAGTTTTGGAGTATTTATCAAAGTTGTTATAGGTGGATCCGCTTTTGAGCGAAATTCTTACTTTTGTGGATGTTCTTCCAATGTTTTTTTTGTTTTGTTTACTCTTCAACCTCTGCTAACTCTATTAACTCATAGTGAGGAGAGAATTGGAGCCATTTCCTCTGGAGAGAGATCAGAGGTGTTTCTAGAGACGAGTTTAGATACAGGCAGGCTAGCCACAGGTTGCTGCAGATGTCAGACGATCTCACAAACTTATCCGCCAGTGTTTTGGTGCTGGGACAGAAGTTCAAGTTGGCTCCACGGTCCAGTTTGCAATTCAAGGTGGGGCCGCCATTCTCACAGGCAAATATAGAGCTGCCGATATACACAAACTATGGCAAGAGGTTGGTGCCAGTAATCACTCCGAGGATTGACCGAGGTTTTGAGAGAATCGATAACGAGTGGATAGGTTATAAGAGAAACTACTTTACTGCAGTAAGCTCATTTCACTTCTCAAACCATACATTTGATGACTTTATTCGTTCAACTTATTACACGGTCGATTCGTCTACAGGTAAAAAGACAGATATCAAGTTCTTTGCTTTGAGATTGGTGTCCAAAAGTGCAGATGATGAATCTACTATTTTATTGATTCAACACACTGCAAAAAGGGATAGAGGTCCACAATCTGAACCTCCATGTTACCCATCGGTTCCAAGTGAATTACCTACTCATGAGGTAATAAGAAATGCAGCTAATGTTAGAAACGTGAACAAGATTGCCAAATTAGAAGAGGTGTTCTTTTTCGAGAGAAAGGATGTTCAAACCCCTGGATTGAAGTTCTATCCAGAATCACGTATTGCGAAGGTGGCTCGTTATGAACGAATTCAGTTTTCAAGCTCTTCCAACCACAAGAAGCCAGGATACAACAATAAGAAGTTTAAATTGTATGTTGAACTAGTGGGACATGTTGGCGGTTCTAGGTATATTACTTTAGCAAGTACTGAAACCCCAGTTTTGACAGTTCGCGGTAGGTCACCTGCTAACTATGCTAGGCCAGATATTTCTGAGTCTCAAACGTTGATGGATTCAAGCTCAATTACAATCCTCGAAAACATGGTAAGTTCTGCCAGAAAGCAACGGAAAGAAAAGGCTCCAAAAAAGCTTCATGAGAATAAATCTAAGAAGATTTCAAACAGTACATTTCCTTCAAAGAAGTTTAAGAGGTCTGAGGCTGAGGAAATGAATTTGATACCATTGATAACTGATCAGCTTGAGCCTGATATTTTTAGTATTGTTTCTACAAACCAAGACTTTGATAAGGGGTCCGTCTCCACATTTAACCCTCTGTTAGCGACATCCACCCCAACTTTGAAAATCCACAAGCTGAAAATAGCAACTCTGAATCAATTGTTCGATAAGCTCACCAAACAAAGAAAGTCAAAGCCAAACAATTCTGATAGTAATTCTCCAAATCTGAAATACAAAGTTTCCAAACTGCAAAAGATCAAGGTGAAAGAGAAGAAAATCAAATCAGAAAAAGTTCAGTTCCCTTTCCCCTCTGATTTTGAATTGGATAATTTTGATTTTAATAGTTCTATTGGTGATGTTGAACTGATCGACTCTGAAGCCAAAAGGGTGCTGCAAATATCTAACTCTTACAAGAATGAAATCCAGTCAGGGATATTAGAAAAATCCCAAGATTTGGATTTGTTGCATATGAGATCGAATATTGAAACTAGGCGTCAAAGTGATTCGGAATTGATTGAATATTTCTCCAGATTGCACCAATCAAACCCCTCAGAGATATTGAAATCAGAGTTCGAAGATGGACCAAGCTTTATTGTCTATTTATAAATCTTTACCATATATTGCACTATTTGAAAGGATTCTTTATCGTAGTTTTGTTACGCGCAACATCTCATCGCCAATTTTCAATACCCAAAAAAATTAAATTTCTTTTCTTTAGCTAACTTAACTCAACAGAAATATATCACTAAAAATGCCTGAAGAACCTGAAGTGACGACCCAGGTTGAGAGCACAGATAAAATTGAAAGCATAAAAACTGAGGGAACTTCTGAAACTGCATTAGATACACTCATAGAAGATATTCCGAAGCTTGAAACTATAAATGCCATAGAAATAGTCAGTTTGGAAGCTACAGATACTGCAGAAGATCCTAAGGGAAAGACGGTGATCAACAAGAGCCAAGAAGATATTTTATTGTCTGCTGAAAACACAAAACTTAACGCAGTACAGATTACAGAGCTAGAAGGTGTAGTTCATGAAATTGAAGAAGTATCAAAAGACGGTGAAGAGGTTCTCGGCCAGATATCGAACAGAGAAGTGAATTCTGGGATAAAACAAGATGATTTCCTTGATAATATTCTACAATGTGCTGAAACCAAAGAAACGCATGATCAAACTGATAATGAAGACGATTCTTCGTCATCTTCAGATAGCAGCAGTGATTCTTCCAGTGATGAAAGCGACGTTGATGATGACTCCAAATCTGATGATGAAGAGTTTATTGATGCATTAGAGGAGGAAGATATAGCACCAAGCGGACCAATTGTTTCTCTTCATGAATCTGAAGATGTTGGTGAAGAACTTCCTGAAGACTTCAAGATTTCTGAGAATGAAGCTATCGAGCATATTGGAGAGATTATTTCCGTGGTTGAGAAGAGCGTTATTATTAAAGGGAGACTATCTGGTGAGTTTAGATTTTTGAAAGAAGGTTCCATACTTTGTCTTGAGGATAAAACTCCAGTTGGATTATTACATGAAGTTTTCGGACCAGTTGCTTCACCATTGTACAGAGTTACTTTCAGAACATCAGAATCAGCATCAAAATTTAAAGATTTGAAGAAAGAGAAAGTATTTTACGTTGTTCCAAAGTCTTCTTTTGTCTACACTGACTCTATAAAGGCATTAAAGGGTACTGACGCAAGTAATATTCATGATGAAGAGTTACCAGAAGAAGAGCAAGAGTTTTCAGATGATGAAAAAGAGATGCAATACAAGAAGATGAAGAAGAACAAGAAATCACGCAATAATAACAAACAACAGGATGACAACAATACCAGTAAACCAAAGAAGCAAAGAACCTTTAACAGTAACAACACCAATAACTCAAGAGGCCAATGGCAGAATAATAGACCGTTATCACAACAGTTCAGCCAGCAACCTCCAAACCTTGGATATCAGTCAAGATCTCAAAGAGAGCAACAGCAACAACCGCAGCAGCAGAGTCTCTATCCACAACGTACACAATTTCCGCCACCGCCTAACTTCCATCAAGGTATTGTCCCAGGACAGTTCCAACCACCACCAAACATGATGCCTCAGAACAGTAATTTCCAGACATCAATGCCGTCGATGCCTATCCAACCAATGTTCCCACCTCCACCTCCACCAAATATGAATCCTGCACAAACACAACAATTCTTCCAAATGCAACAAATGATGATGCAACAGTTTTTTGCTCAGCAGCAGTTCTTCAACCAACAGCAGCAGCAACAAGGAAAACCGCCGGGCCCTAAAAATAATCAACAATAAATAGATCTTCATAAAACATGCATTAATCATTTGATTATTTTATTGTATTCAATGCAGATTTTGCCATTTCAAGTGCTTCTTTAGGAAATCCTGCCCTTTCAGCAACTTCGATGGCATAGGATCTCTCAGAAATACCATCTATCAAACTTCTGTTGAATATCAACTCACCATCTTCTTGAACAGCCGCCACTTTCTTGAAGATGAACTCGTTTGAGTCCTTGAAGTTTTGAGAAATCAGTTGATTGATTTCATTACCGTAGTGTGTAGAGAACAATATCCTTGAATTATTAACCTTCACTAGATGATTTAAAGTCGCAAATGCAACAGCAGTACCTTCTTTGGCTGAAGTGCCTCTTCCAATCTCATCCAGAATTGCTAATGATCTTTTAGTGGCCCCAATTAATATATAACTAGTTTCAACCATCTCTACCATGAATGTGCTCATATTATTAGATAAATCATCTGTTGAATTAACACGACTGAAAATCTTATCAACAACACCAATTTTCGCTGACTTTGCTGGAACATAAGAACCCATCTGGGCCATGATTATGATAATTGCATTTTGTCTAAGGAATGTGGATTTTCCTCCCATGTTTGGACCTGTAATGATCCATGAATGTTGTTTGTCATTTAAAAGCAAGTCATTAGAAGAGAATCTTTTCATTTCTGAGATCAACGAGTTTTCAACGACTAAATGTCTACCACCAACAATCTCTAAATCGAGACTATTATTGACTTCAGGACATACCAGATCTTTCTCTGTTGCTAATGTCGCAAAAGATGTTGTCACATCGAGGGTATCCAGGAATTTGGCTATCTCCCTTAATTCAACACTCTTTCTAACAACTTTTTTTGTGAGAGATTTGATGACCTCGGATTCTTCTCGTTTAATTTTGAGATGTGTTGATTCAATGTTGTTTCCCAATGTAGTAAATTTTGGGTATGAGTACCATCTAGTATATGCACTTTTTTGAGAAATTGTTGCATCTGGTAAATAATCAGGAATTGAGTCATATTTGCTATTTTTCGTTCCCTTTATGTAGACTTGGTATCCTAAACTTGGGCTTAACTTCAACGAAACCTCTTTAAATGAACCCGATGAAACAAGTTTTTTTCTCAAAAAGTTTTCAAGGTCATTTTTCTGTGCATTCAAAACGTGTAGTGAATCATGTAATGTTTTAAGTTTCTTAGAGGCGTTCCGTCTAAGAATAAAGACAGATGATGTTACAGATTCCTCACCCGTGCGTGTCTTTGAGTCTCTTGTCAGTGATTCCAGTTCGCTTTTGATGATAGTCTGTTGATTTTCAAGGTCCACGAGAAGGCTGTCAACATCAATATCTTTCAGAATCTCATTGGCAAGCTTAAATTGAGATTCGGGTAATTCAAGAAGTGATTTGTGTGCTTCGAACCCTTTGATATTCTCATTGATTAAGCTTTTAATTGATTCGAAAGTATGGATAGTATTAGCAAGTTGAACTAAATCCATCACATTTCCTCTTCCCATGGAGAATCTTTGAACAATTCTGCTAATATCATAACATTCTTTCAAAAGTCTGATAGCTTCTTTTCTGAAAATTTCATCAGTATGAAAAACGGTTACTAAATTTTGACGAGCCCTAATCTCATCAATGTCAGTTGATGGAGCCATCATCCACTGGGAAAGAAGCCTGGCTCCTGATTGTGTAACAGTTCTTCTCAAAGACGACAATAATGAACCTTTAACCAGTTGATCTCTGTATGTCCTGTTGAGCTCTAAAGCGTCCGAAGTTCTTGAGTCAATCTGCATGATCTTTTCAGTCAACTTTCTTTCTGGGAGCTGTAGACAGACGGTAGTTTCTGGAAAATACTCCTGAATATAGTTCAACAAATTCCGCATGGCAGCTGTTTCTTTGACAGATAGTTCGTGAAATGATCTCTTTATATCTGCTATTGGGAAATTGAACATTTCATAGAATAAGTCCAAAGTTTTATGTTTTGTGGCCAGGTTCTGATATTTCACAAAGTATTTCTTGAATTCAATGAGTTCCTGGTACCAATCACCTGATTCTAAGCCATGTTCCATTAAATCTTCACTTAAAAGAATTTCTGACGGTTTTATTCTTGAAATTGCAGAGATTAGACCTTCAAGTTTAGTTTCTTGTACAAAGAGAGTACCAACTGAAATATCAATCCATGATAAACCAACAACTATATCAGGATCAGCAACCCGGTTCAAAGAATTTTTAGGAAAATCAATAGTTAACAAATAGTTGTTTTCTTGCTCGTTCAAAAATGCTTCGTCAACCAATGTTCCGGGAGATATGACTCTTGTCACCCTTCTGGAAAGTTTAATAGGGTCATTTTCAATGGAACTCTCTCTCTTGAACTGTTCGGAGATGGCAACACCCAAGTTAAGATCTTTTACCAGAACTTTCAAATGTCTGTCAAGTTGCGATAGAGGAAACCCAGCCATCGGAACATCTATCTCCTTGAATCTCTTCCTCGTAAGTGTTATATTTAATTTTTGTGAAATTTCAACAGCATCTTCGAAGTATAACTCGTAAAAACTCCCTACTTGAGTGATCACAACGTAGCCTTTGTACTTATCCATTGTCTCTTTAACGCTTCTCATCAAAGGCGGTAGGCTCTCCATAAGTTCTTTCCTTCTTAGAGTGGCTTTAGTAGCCAGTTCTGGACTAGTAGTGCCATCACGATCTGTTGGAGACACGTAGTCATTGATGGAAATAGTGACTTTTGATGTTTGATAGAACTTAGATGAGTGGAATGATCTGCTAAAGATGCGGTGGTGAAGTGGGGGAATCGGCAGGGAACGCCGCACTGAGTGGAATACTATCAGTTTTGAGACTCTCTGATTCAGCATTAACTCGGATATCGAGATAGAACGCGTTCAAAATTTCACAAGGTGCATCAAGTTCTACCTAATTATTTGGTGTATTATAATTTTTCACTTTTATCTCGAAATGAAAACATCCTACAACTCAAAATACATTAAAAATTACTTTTGCATTTGATCAATTCAAATACCCCTTACAGCCAGGAGCACCACAGAGACAGCGAACACGCTCATCATCGTTTGTATCTCTCTCGAATTTGTAATCGTACGTCAACTCCTCATTGGCTGCAATATCTCGCAATGCATATATCACAATTCTCTTTTCCCCTTCAACTTTAATGATTTTAGCAGTGCAGCTAGGAACACAACAATGATTGATAAACCTGGCAATCCCACCTTTCTTTGTGGCGTCTATCACTGTGTTCTCGTCGACTCTAAATAAATAACTAGAACCGATCCCTGATTTCAAGTATGATTTCTCCCTAAACTCGGCAACTTGTTGTCTGATTCTTTCTCCAACATATTCGATAATCATCTCCCTTTCAGCAATTGGTTCCAGAGCATATAAACCCCAGTTATGAATTGCAGATCTTGCGAAAGAAACCGGCTTTTTTCTTTTGTTCAATTGATTCATTGTCAAAATTTCATTCTCTGCACTGAAGTTGCTAACTTCATATGCAAATCTTCTGTTATTTGAACGGTTTGTTCTCGAACTTTGAACTTTAGAAGAATCATTTTCATCATCAACTTGAACTGTACTTAATGGATCATGAACCCTTCTTCTGTGAGGTAAATATTCAACCTTGACCTCATCTGGAATTTTGACGTAACCTTCACTTCTGTGGGAACCGGTGGAATTCTGTAACGATTGTGGAATTGAGAGAGTATGTTGTTTGATCTTCTTGTGTGATTCAATTAGACGTTTTTCTTTCCAGGACCAGTACTCCAAATCCAATAAAATTGGATCATTAGCCACTTCATTCTTGTAAAGTTCCTTTAACAACTCAAGATCTTCATCATCTTTGACAAGATTTTGGAGTCCCAATAAATTGAAACTTTCTGGTAATGCGTAGTCATAAACAGTCACAGGTAGGTCTGTTTTGGTTGGTCTGTGTAAAACGTCATATGAAGATAAATCAAATCTTTCGTCATCAGGTTCAACAGCTTCTATATTAGTCTCTCTTGTAGGTTCTTCATCCTTATGCTCTTGGTTGGAGACAACATCAATATCCATTTTGTCATCTTCTGGTGTTGTTGGCAATGACTCTTTGTTTAAGATTTGTTCCTCTTCATCTTCTTCATCATCCTCCTCTTCAGACGATGTAGCATATAGTTGATGTCTGGTTTCCTTAGCATCTGATTTCCTAGCTTTTTTCTTCGGTGGTTCATTAATCAGGTCAAGATGCGATTGCTCCAGCTGAGGAGTCGAGACACTTTGCTCTCGGGTATCAACCTCATTATCATCATCAAAATTTGAAGAATAGTTCAAAGGCAAGTTCTGTTTCCGTTTCTCCATGAGCTTCTTAGACTTTTTGATGGAACTAAAATTAGTTTCCTTCTTAATAGTCAATGAATCGTCTTTTTTCTTGAAGCTTGGGAGTTGCGAAACTCCTTTGTTTAGGGAAAAGACATCAACATGGCTTTTAACAGTTCCTGGCTCAGGTTTGAGAACAAAAGAAGAGAAAGGAGCAGGTTTCTCACTTTGATTATTTTTGCCATGATCATCTTTCTCCTTTTGTAACTGCTGTTGAAGCTGCAGCTGTTTTTGTTGCTCTTGCTTTAGTTTGCGTTGTTCTCCAAGTTTAGATTTCAACTCTGGAAAATTGTCAATGTTCAAAAAGTCCAAAACCGCTGGTCCAATAATTTTGGATCTGATGTCTTTATGTAGAGCGTCTTCTAATTCTTTGGTCAACAAGGAAGTAGTCTCTTCGACGACATCCCGTTTACTATTCAAATATTCTTCATCTTCAGTAGTTGGTACGTAACCGTCAGGGGTATGAACTTCCATAAATAAATTAACATTGAACACTCTCTTACCATTCTCAAATTGATAGCACCTTTGTGCTTCTATTGGACTATTGAAGACTATGAAAATACCTTCAGGATCATCAAGAACTCTAGTCCAATCATATGTCTCTAGGGCTTTTTTGACATCATTTTTGGTAATTTGATCTTTGATATACTTGCTTGAAATATGAATGTAGGAACGACCTTTGATATATTTTTCGAGATCTTTAGGAATGCTGTGTTCAGGGACTTTGGAATCCACAGTTTTGATGAGAGGAGTAGCACCGAAGACTGGAGCAGGTAAAGGAGCAGGTCTGGTAACAGAGAGAGGTGGAGGTGGTGGTGGATTTCCCGCATGTTTTGGTTGCTGGAACTGTTGATCTCTTGCATCTCGCTTCATTGCATTTAAGATGGCTTTTGGTGCGGTGGGCAGAACAACTTTCTTTTCCTCGATCTTATTGATTTTACTTTTAACTCGCAGGCTTTTCAACACATTATGTTTTATCTCTTCCAAGACTTTCCCGTCCTTATTCAAACGAGCTCTGATGACATTTCCAGCAATCTTGGTCCTATCTAGAGCCTCTGCACTCTTCTTTGCTGACTTTGCAGCCTTATCAATAGAGCCTCCATATTTGACTCGCAGTAGACCTAAAGGAATACCCGTTTCAGGATCAAGAATGATATCAAACTCAAGAACTTCACCAAAAGACTTAAGTTGATTTCTCAAATAAATATCAGAAACAGCATGACCAAGTCCCGATATTATGAGTTCTGAGGTTGGAGGTGAACCAACACTATGTTTATCAAACACAAATTTAGTTGGATTTAACGACTCGAAGGAGTAGTGCCTTTTCTTGTATTTTTTCAAAGATTTGATCGTCTCTTTGTGATTCTTTTTAAGTCTTGGATCGGTTGGTTTGGGTATCGTTGGGTCATCGATGACCTTTTTGTAAACAATAGTTGAGCTTTTTGATCTATCTTTAGATAGCTCAGGATCGTAGACTGCTTTCACAGCAGCTCTAGAGAACTGAGATTTTTGTTGATCATAAACAAAATTACCTTTTGAGTCAAGATGATGCTGCTGATCAACAAGTTGAGGGTCGATGGTCTTGGTGGCCCACGCTACTTGGTCAGCACCTACCTTTATCTGCTCAACTGGCTTTGGGTTAAGAGGGGCATCTGGTTTAGGGGTAGCGTTCACCACAGGAAAAGAAGCATTCTCATTAGTCTGGTGGCTTTTTGGAAATGGTCCGGAGTAAGGCCTTCCCAAGGGCTGGCGACCATCATTCTGATAGCGACCTCTTCTCGAGACACCAAAAGGTTTGCTGTAGCGGTTTCCATGGCGTGAGTCACGTACATGCGTGTCATGAGTTTCTCTGGCCTGAGAGAACTCATTAACGAGGTGCCGGTGGCTGTTCCGGTAGGACATCAACTCTTGTTTCAGTACCAGCGAGGTGAGTTCTCCAAATTGTAAACAAGAAATGGGATTGTGGGATTAATGAAATAGTATGGTGTTTGGATGTACGGGTAAATAAGATTCATATCGGGTAAATAAATATATCAGGATAATAAATAGGAAATAAATAGGTAAATAAATAAGGGGTCAGCTCTACTTAGTTCTGATGTGTTTGAGCTTCGTAGGAGAGTGAAAGAAGTTTGCTGAGTAGTCCTTCTTCTTGAAAATACGTTTGTGTGGTTCATGAACTGAAAAAGACCATCCTTGACCCTGAGCGAACCTGATGGCTGCGTCCTTAGAGTCGAACTTCATACGGGTCCCCTGCCTGTGTCGTTGGTCAGTACTCTTTTCCCTGCGTTACTACAAATATTAGTACTCACATGTAGTCTCCTGAACTCTGGTAGCCAATCAGATCGTTCTCCCAACGGTTACCCTTTCCGAGCACATCCCATTCAATTCGCCAGGTCTTGGTTCTGTTAAGACCCTGCTGCGAAGCTGACTTGCTCTCCTGGAATATGCGGACAACCCTGTCCGTGATGAGCTCTACTGGAGCCCCACTGATGAGCTCTTTAGGAAGCTCCCCGTGCTGCTCCTGCTGCTGCACCACTCTGCCCTTTGAACGCTCCCATTGGATAGCTGAGGAGCTCATGTAGCGTGATGCGCCACTTAATCCGCCCAGAGGTGCCATAAAGGTTCGAATACCGGCAGTTTTCATCATTTCCAAAGTCATTTTATGTTGATGTTGGTTACAAGAGGGTGAAAAAGGTTAGATCTTTTTTTTTATTCTTACACTTGAAAAAGCGAGATTTTAGAGGAATCAACTTATCATTAAAAAGCACAAGGCCTACACATTATGAGCTCACAAGTGATAGACAAAGCGATTCTCGACGTGCTTCCGTCTCTGTCGCACCAGATTCCAGAGACACTTCAGAAACTCACACATAATCTCTATTCTGCCTCCAAGAACAAGATTAACCTCAGACCGGTAGAAGAAATAGCGAGACAACATCTCGCTGCTTATATTGCCGTTGAAAGACTTCACGAGAGACTGGAACTACCCGCCCCATCACTGAAGAATTTCCCGGTTCCAGCGAAATCAGCGGGTGCTCTTCTCGCAATCTTTAAGACGAACTTGTTATCAGATATACAAACTCCTAATCCTACTCCTAATGCGACACCTAGAAAGAGACCCAATCCCACCCCTGCTCCAGTCACACCTTCTCCACAGAAGAGAAAAAGAGGTAGACCTTTCGGATCAAAGACGAGGACTGACTTTCAGAAAAGATTGGAAGAGGCGGCTGCCAATGAAGCTGAGTTCACGTCAAGTCCAAACAAACAGTTGACAGAACAATTAAGAGCAGAAGAGGCATCTACAGAACAGTCACTGAGTGATTTAAAGCTTTTATCGTCAAGAGAGATTACTTCATTATGCAATAAATTTCAATTAGATGGGGAAATAGTTAAAAACATACTTGAAACTTTTCAGAAACATTCTGTCAAGATTTCTAACGAATGGACTCTGATTGTTGGTTTAATCCTGAATTGCTATTTTGTTGTCAACCACAAGCAATTAAAAGAGAACATTGGTTACAAAAGTAACGTTATGAAAGCTATGGCTTCAGCTCAAAATGGTGGCTTAATGTTCTCTGAGATCAAGTCAAGTATAGAAGTAGTGGAAAACATAATTATTTACAACAAGTGGTTCAAAATGTTGAAAACCAAATACGATTATCCTATTGGTGAAGTGCAACAATTACAAAAATTTGGTTCCATGATAACTGATGACTATAAGTTCAGTTCAGCCTCGAAAAATGAAGAACATAAAGAATGGTTACAGAACATCAAAAATCTGATAAATTCATGAAATGCAGTTACAAACATATCCTATCTATAAAAAAAAACATCCATAAAATATGTACATGCAATCCTCTTCTCTATTCATAAAAATGATAATAATAATTTACAAGTGGTACGTAGGCCAATATTCAAGCGTAAGGTAACAATTTTCTTAATCTTTTGCTTTGAGCAGGATTACTCAGTCTAGTCGAACTTCCATTTGACAAAGTACGACGACTCCAGCCTGTGTTTCCATGATTTCTACCAGCTTGACGCTGAAATCATAAGTTAGTACCAGGAAAACAAACCAAAATTATTGAATCAACTTACTCTTTTGAAAGCAGTAGCGGTTTTTCTCCATCTTTTTGCAGCACCTTTGTGTGACTTCATCAACGTTCTCACAAACATTGATGGCTGAAGTCCCCCCATTATTGAAGGAACAGAAGAACCAGCGGCGATCGGACGGATGAGCCCTTTAAATATTCCAATCATTATTGAGATTTCCTCTTAGAATCCTTCTTCAACTTTCGAGTTTTTGATTTTTTTCATAAAAATGAAAACAGACTGGTAAGGCCACGATTGTATCACGTGATATTTAAAGTCAATCAGAATCGGAACTCGAGCTTGAATCGTATCCAAAGACTAATGGCTGTTTTCCTTCAATCTCAGTAATTGATGTACTATATGGGTTGCCTTCAGCCTTTAATTTGGGAATAGAAGACTCTTTTGATGTTTCATTTATTGTTTTGGATTTTTTGATACCCTTAATTTGGATCTTTTTGGGCACAACAACTGTATCATCCCAATTCACTGGTCTTACTGGTGTGATCCTCTGCTTCTTTAGCCTAAATTTATTTGTTAGTAACCATAGTTACCTTGAACTTAGGGAACCATCAACATACTCTTCAAATTTCTGCAAACCTTCTTCTATCTCTCTTTTCTTTTCATTCTCTTTCGAGTCCTTTTCATCTTGTAGCTTTTTGTAAAAAACGATATCTCTTTCAGAAAGAGAGCTTGATTGGTTTTTTGCCTTGACTTTATCCTCATATTCCTGCTCTTTGGCAAGATAATTCAGTTTCATTTGATCATACAATGACAATCTTTCTTCATCCTCCTTCTCTTCTTTAAACTTTCTATATGCCTCCTTCTCCTGAGACTGTTGTGCTTTGAAGTCACTTTTGCCTTCAGGAATGAAGCGGGACATAATGCAAAGAATACGAAGGGTGTTTGGGGTGCTTATTAAAAAGTTTTGTAGTTAAACTTTATTGTTTGTCTTTGTTTACTTTTTACATAATCTTTTAATAAATAGATCATAAATCATA
This sequence comes from Gotozyma siamensis, assembly GCA_030579035.1. NCBI lineage: Eukaryota > Fungi > Ascomycota > Saccharomycetes > Phaffomycetales > Phaffomycetaceae > Gotozyma > Gotozyma siamensis. Next base: position 40,302 of record JAKTZZ010000017.1, read on the forward strand.
AACCATAAATCAAATTGCTTGATCCGATGATGATTTGAAACCACCTTACCAAGATACATCATACAAAGAAATTCCAAGATTAAAGAAACGTTACACGCAATACATAGTTCAAAGTTGATTATAAATATGGTTTATTGACAAAATGAAATATTATCAATTTTCATCATCATCCTCATCATCAGTCAAGATGAACTCATCCAAAATAGCTGCCTTATCCTCTTCAGAATTTTTGATAGGCCAAACCGTACTTGATTTTACACTACCACCGACTGTAACTGCGCACCCATAACACATTGAGACTTCAGATTTTTCGACTTTTTCCAAAAACTCAGTTGTGGCCTTATTGGCCTCCTTCCATTCTCTAAGTGATTCCTCCTCCTCTTCATTCTCTGGTTCTTTGAACCCATTATATGTTATGTCCCTTAGCCATTCCATCGGTTTGTTATATATTTTACCTTTGCAAATAATACAATATTTCTCGTCAAATGTTTTTGGTTCAGCCAATTTCGCTCCTGTCTTAACAACCGTTGAAACAATGTTATCGTACTCTGTGTTCACAGTTTTATAATATTTAGAGACAACTTCATTGATGGTCTTCTGTTTGTTCATAAGATTGTCATGCTTGTTCTGAGTTTCATCGAGTTGATACTGGGAGAGGTTTCTGATTTCGACAAACAGTGAAATTTCCCTAGATGACACTTCACGTAATGGATTCAGGATTTCAATTTTTTTATCAAAAACAGTTTTCACTCCATCCGATAGCTCATCATAGATTTCAGATCCTCTTCCTTTCACAGTTAAGGAAATAACTTGCTCAGCTAGTGTGTTCATATTGCTACCGTATAACGTCGATGAAATATCATGTGTGTATGCATATTGATTAATAATGGACTTTAGTATTATTTGCTTCAAGTCATGTCTTGATGCTCTATTTGGACATGCTTGAAGTAACTTTTCTATAGTGACTTCATCCTCTTGTATTGCGTACTCAAAAGCTGTAAAATCTTTGAGCATTGTGACTTGATGCAATGATTTTCTATCTGACAAAAACGCATTGATGTCAACTTTTGTGAATTTGATAGGATATTTAGAGATGATATACCGTTCTTTGATAGAGTTGACAACTTCTTCATAGGTTCTATCATACTTTTCAATACTTGAATCATCTATGAATAAAACATCAATTTCAAATCCAAATTTAGCTCTCGGATTAACTGCTTGTTCGTCATACATGGATATAAGAACATCAAGCAAAGTCAGAGAAGATGGCCCAAAGGACATGGCGAATAGTATCCTCTCCCTTAGGACATTATCACCAAACTTCATCTTGTACTTTTCACTGTTCATCTGTTTCCTCTGTTTCCCACTGATAAATCTGATAAAACATGGATTACAGAACCCTTCTTTTCTGGAACTTACAGTAAACGGTTCCACTTTACATCTCGAGCAGAGCTCTCCTGAATCAGTCATTGCTTCGTCTGTGTTTGAGGAGTTTGGTCTATTCAATTAAGCTCATCGCTCAAAAAAAAATTTGGCCTTTTGAAAGCTGACTCAGCGTTTTTTTTTGTTCGTTTTTCATGAAGCATAGAGATCGATTCAATTCACAACATTTAGAACCATCCATCAGCAATGTCAGAAGATAACAGAAAAGATGACAAAGCGTTCAAGGCATCAGATCCAGAGGTTGACAAGATAAAGGAAAAGGTTGATTTCACCAAAGGATCCGTCTCAGACTACAAATACTACCCAGACAACCCAACTTCCCAATATCACAAACAAAAATTTGCTAGTAAAGGGCCATCAAGATACTACGATCCGTGTCAAGAGTCCGCAAATATGAGTATCAAGTGCTTAGAGTTGAATAATTTCGATAGGGACATGTGTCATGAATACTTCAAAGCATACAGAGAGTGTAAAAAAGAATGGCTGACACAGAGACGAACTGAAACACGAAATGGAACTGGTGGATGGTCCTGAAGGGCAAAATAGGCATAAGAGAATCTTGTATATATATATATGTTATGAAGTACATGTAAATGAAGGTCATGTTCATTATCGTAAAAGGTCATAAATTGATATTGCGTTGAAACTTCAGCTTAAAGCAATGGAAGAAGAAGAATATCTCATTGGACTAGCAGTCATACTTATTGAATGATTGCTAGTTTCATAGCGTGAAATTTCTCTCTCATAGATCATATGTTCAGTGATCACTGAATCTTTGGACTCGGAGGGTATCATCTCAATGGTTCCAAACTCTTTGTCCACACAAACCAAAAGATCTGGAATTTTTGAATTCTTGATGTACAATCTCATCAAGATGAACTTTGATTGTAAAACTTCCAGACAACTTTCACAAGTCAAAGATTTTTGTAAAGCTTTCATGCTCATGTTCTTGAATGGTTTCAAATTAGTCCATCTTGCTAATTGTCTCCTTACTATACAGTTCTCATAAGCGGAATGGAAATCCTTTGATCTTGGTTCCCCCGACTGTTGAATCGTTTCATCAAACGTTTGTTGAAGTTTTGTATTGTACCTGAGATCAGAACTCTCAAAATCGATTATTTCTCCTGTGAATGACATCGATGAAGTTTGGTTCCCATTGTATTGATCATTTGATATCGAAAGAAACTCTCCATACCATAGCATCTTGTCCTCAAGATTCTTAAACTGAAAGTATCCATCTAACTTCAGATTTTCAAAGTTAATGTCCAGAAAAGAAACAGAATATGAATATCTGTTATCATCTTTGAATTTAATACCATTTTTGAAGAAAGAGCACTTTTGAGGTCTGATTTTGTCAAAAGTATTAGAGCAGTCTTCGTCCCGTTCACAGAACTTTCTTTTCTTCTTGTAAAATTTGGTTCCATTCTCGTGAGAATTCTTCAGCCCCGTGCGAGCAGTCCCATTTAACTCTCTGTGAACTAAAAAGTTATCAAATGTCTGTACCAAAGTTGAACCAATGAGGTTCTCGTTTAAATTTGCTGAGGCATGACTAGCGTGTTCGCTAAATAGGAGGTCGTCCTTCTGTAGATTTTGAGAAACAGCATCAGCAGCAGCCAGCTGGCTAGAAAGAGATGAGGAAGGTACTGAGTGGATTGCGGAAGTAGGCATGTTATCAGAAAGTGAACGGGCCGAAATTCTGTTAATTCTAGAATGGAAGTTTTGCTGTGGTCTCCTTAAGAGCCTGTTTCGTATATGAATGGGCTGACGAGCTGCGTCTAGTGATAGTGGGAATAGATCAAGCTCAGAACCACCAGAAATGAAGTTTGAATTGGTGTTGAGATAAGGAAGAGCCCTTGATATTGGGGCATTTTCATTGGAGTATCTCCACTCAGGGGAGGCCACGACACTTGAGTCACGGGAAAAAGTACCAGAGTTGATGATGTCGGAAGATTGTGATCCGTCGTAAGAAGGCATCGAATATGTATTGAGTGGAGTTTAACGCTTTTTCAGGAACATCTGTTGTATTGCTTCTCTTTTAATTAAAGACAAGGAAAAAAAACCTCCTGAAACAGGCAATTACCGGATGCGGAATAGTCAATTCCCGAATTACGACATTGTGCATTCTGTTGAAAATACAGCAATTGTTCGAATTGAAGACCGAAATGTGTCAAACTGGACAGTTTCGAGCTACTGATCCAGGCTGATTGAAGACTTAGGAGCTAGACAATTCATCAATTGATAACAGCATGTTTTATCTGTAATATTTGACAAGTCATGGGGGATTGCGCTGTTTCTTCACTCAATTAACCTTCCCACACAGCAAGAAAATTACCCCGTTATAGTTGCTCTTTCTAGTGCATTTTTTATTTGTTAGTGTCGTAATAGCAATCATAATGTATGATGTTCAAATTTTAGAATTCTATAGAATTCTGTACGGGTATGGCAAGAATATTACATAGTTCTATTCTTGGATTTTCAATACTTATATAAACCCTCTTGATCTTCCACTTTTCTTCTTTCATTTTATTCTTTCCTCATCAACAACAAGAAATAATCAAAATGTCTGACTTAGGAAGAAAATCATTCACCGACAAACTATCTGAAAAAGCTACTCCACAAGACCAAAAGTCCTATGCCGAACAAGGCAAAGAATTTATCACTGACAAAGTTGACAAAGCCCAAGCTCATTTACAACCAGAAGATGCCAAATCATCCACTCAACAATTAGGTGACTCTGTTCAAAAAGGTCATGATGATGCCAAATCTAGTGGTGAATCATTCACTGAGACTGCAAGCAAGTATGTTGAACAAGCCAAATCCTCTTTGAACGATGCTGCTGAATACGTTTCCAGTAGTTTGACTGGTGCTAAAGAAGGTGCGGCCGACGGTGCTTCAAAAGCTTCAAAATAAGTTGACTTAAACTAAAGATTGATTTAATGCTGATATGTGCTATGTTACTATGTTCATTGTTTAGTGTTTAATGTTTGAATATTATGATATTTTTATTAAACAATTATCAGTAAGTAGTGTAGGATGCTTGAAACATCTAACAGTCATCTAAAATTGTTGATTGCTGATATTTTCTAACACGTCGATTCAATACATGAAGTTATTCCACCTTAGAGTTGATGATATTCCCAATTGATTCAACGGAAAGAAGGGAAGTTGAATATATTGTTGTTTAAAGTGTATTTTGACAGTTGGTTCTGGAGTTAACTATAATATTAATATACATTATCGTAAACTATTTGATGTAATTATTATAAAATTATTTATAATTATATTATTTGAATTATATATATATTATAATTAATTCGCCAATTAATTTAAATCTAATATATAATTTATAAATAAATATCAATATTATTATATTTGTGATGAAAACAAGTTTTATAAGAACAACAACGTCTATAGAGCTGTATTATATATTATTATTATACTAATACCCCGTGTTCAACCTGTAAACGTCGTTGTCTAGCTATAAAACACTGGCTGTGGACACCCGATATCGAAATTTAATATAAAGATCTTGCTCGTATATATAGCTACGGGATCATTTATTTATGTAGATCTTAGTATCTAGCAGGTACCATCCTGATCCCCCTGTTCCTATCTCATCAACTCCTTAATAGATGGGCACTTCTGAGGTGGAGTCAAATCGGCGTGGTAGTGCTCATTATATTCAAGATGAACCATATAGACCTACTAACTCTATGTACAACCAAAAGTAAAATATTATTACTAACAAAACACTAAAACGTAACTCATAATCAGGAATTCGAAAGATCTCTCTTAAACAGAAGATTGTTGTTCAACACTTGACACTTCGTGTTCTGGTTTTTCTTGTAAAACATTATCACCTTCGTTTGGATGAATAGCATTGGAAAATTTGTGATCAACAGGAACGAACTTTCTAGAAGTCCAAGCATTAGGAACAGAAGCATACAATTCATCAATTTGTTCTAATGTCAAACCCTTGGTTTCATAAACCATGAAAAATGCAAAGAAGAAACACAAAAAGTTACAACCACCCCAAATGAAGAACACTTTAGAACCTAACTTTGCTGAATTTGGAGCATCATCAACTAAATATGGGGTAGCGTAAGCAATAGCGAAATTCCATAACCAATTAGAAGCAGTGGACATAGCTACCGACTTAGCTCTAGTTCTCAATGGGAAAATTTCACCAACGATAACCCAACAGATTGGACCCCAAGTGGCAGCAAAAAAGGCAATAAAAATACAAGTGAAAGCAATTAAGGTTTGATTGGCTGCTTTACTGTCTGGATCAGCAGTACCAACAATAGCAACAATCAATTCAGAGACACACATACCAGCGGCTCCAATCAATAACAACGGACGACGACCCAAAATTTCAATAAGGAAAATACCTGGAATTGTCATACCAACATTGACGACATTAGTTGCGATTTGAATAACAAATTCGTTCTCGATGCCTGCATTTTTGAAGAATGTAGTACCAAAGTAAAAAATGAAATTGATACCAGTCAATTGTTGGAAAGCTTGGATGAAAACACCAGTGATTAATCTTTTCAATTGAGAGTTTTGAACTCTAAAACAATCTAACCAACCTGATTTACCAAAACTGGTTTCATATTCAAAATTGGCAGAAATTTCATTAAGTTCATCAACAAGGGCAGGATGTCCAATAGGTAATCTTCTTATTCTTGACAATGAGTGCATAGCTTCTTCAGGTTTATTTCTGGAGACAAAGAATCTTGGAGTTTCTGGTAAGAAAATCATACCAATAGTTATGATCAAAGACCAAAGAAATTGAAGGGCGATAGGAATTCTATATGAAGCAGTGCTATCAATTGCATGAGTACCTTGGTTAATACAAGCTGCCAACAACAAACCGATAGTAATAGCCCATTGGTAGGTAGATGTAATAGCACCTCTGATCCATTTTGGAACTGTTTCAGCCTGGTACATTGGAACACAAGCAGAAACTAAACCAACACCAAACCCAGCAAAAGCTCTACCTGCAACTAATAAATCAATACCGGTAGAAGCTGTTTGTAATATGATACCAAAGTTGAACACGATAGCGGTTGCAATGATCAAAGTCCAACGACGTCCTAGAGTATCACCGATGAAAGGAGCAGATAATGCACCAAAGAACGTACCAGCAGACAGAATGGAAACAATCAATGAATGTTCAGAAGATGAGAAAGCACCTTCCATGTCTTCAGGGAATGTTTTCAAGACATATTTCATGGCAAGAATACCAGAAATGGTACCTGTGTCATAACCGAACAAGACACCACCAAAAGCAGCAAACAGACCAATTAGAATACCAACGGAAGTGGAACCTTCTGTCTTCTCATTAACGTTAACGAATCTTCTAAATAGTTTATTATTTTCTAAACCCATATTGTAAAAAATAGATGTTGGGGAGATAACACAAAGCAATGAAAGAGAGAAATAAACCAGATATTTATACTTGGTCCTTAAAATCTGTCTATTGCTGTCACGGATTATTCAAGTGGCACTGAAACAAGTTTGTGCTCATTAAATCACAACATGAGCGGCTTCAAAAAAAGCTAGGGTCTTTGTCAATAGCCAAACCTGGGGTACTTGCATAATGCCGGATTAACTTTTCGGACACATTTTTCCCCAAAAAGTCAAGTCATGTTTTTCCAGGATTCATTTTGAAGCAGAAGTGAACAGCGCTTGGCCAATAAGAGAGCTGGTTTCTCCACAAGACGGAGATCTTTTAAGTCTTGGTGACCCCAAAGTTCCAATTCGGAGAAACTGTTTCATCAAAAATCGCTGTGATTGGACAGTTGGAGCGTAAATTTCTTCCGAAGGTTGTTCCATCTGGAATAAATTTTGCTTTCTACCTGCGGATCTTGTGCAGTTTTGCAACCATTTGGATTTTAAACCCCGCAGAAAACAGCTCAAGCCTCAGGGTACTAATCAGAGATTCTAATCACTATTAGTAGCATATAGATGATTAGCGGGTGATATATTCTATGGTTCCAACATACTCATCGGAGATATCCATCAAAAAAAAAGCAATTCCCAGAACGGTGTATTGCCTGATTGGGATATTTTAATTTATTTTCTTCATAAAAAAATTCTGACCGATGACTTCACCTGTAGTTTAAACAAAAAACATCATATTCAAAAACCCAACAAAACTGGAACTTCTGGATCTAGTTTTATATGAAAAGACTGATATCAGCTCGATTATCCAGTATGTCGGTAAACTCCCCAAAATTTGCCACCAAAGTGCTCCCGGTGGACGCTTCTTCCATCTCATTTGATGAGAATGACAACTTAACAATATCTGATCCAAGAACTAGGGAAAATCTTGAAAATGCCTCAAAATTGTTGTCATCCTCAGATAATGTAGTTGCGTTTCCTACTGAAACGGTTTACGGACTTGGTGGATCTTCTTTCAATGATGAATCAGTCAAGAACATATACAGGGCTAAAAACAGACCAGCAGATAATCCATTAATATCACACATATCAACAAAAGGTCAAGTTAAAGAATTTTTCAAGGTTGAAATTCCAGAAATTTACAAGCCGTTAGTGGATGAATTCTGGCCTGGGCCACTCACGATCTTGATTCCTTACAATGAGGAGTCCAGACTATCGAAATACACAACAGTGAATCAACCGACAGTTGCCATCAGACTTCCAAAACATCCCATTGCTAGGGCACTAATACACTTGAGCAATGTTCCAATTGCTGCACCTTCTGCAAATGCATCTACTAGGCCAAGCCCAACATTGGCTTCCCATGTCTATCATGATCTACAAGGAAAAATTCCATTGATCTTGGATGGAGGATCTTCGAAAGTCGGAGTTGAATCAACTGTTGTTGATGGTTTGAGTGATCCTCCTATGCTTTTGAGACCAGGTGGTGTTAGTTTAGAACAGATCAAGAAATTTGGAGGAGAAGCTTGGAAGAACGTCAGAGTTGCTAAACGAGTCGCTGATGAAAATGAAGTAGTGAAAACTCCTGGTATGAAATATAAACATTACTCACCAACTGCTCAAGTAGTTTTGGTGGATAAAGAAGGATCCATCAATCAATACATAAAGGAGAACGAATTAGAAGCTAAAGTGTTAGGTCTTCTGACAGCAGAACATTTTAAAGGTGATGATTTCAAAGGAGTTGTTGAAAATTTGGGGAAAACTAAAGAGGAGATATCCAGTAACCTTTTTAAGTATCTCAGGGAATTGGACGAAGAGCAAAAAGTAGATATTATCTTTGTTGAAGCTGTTGATGAGATGAATGAAGGGTTAGCTATCATGAACAGGCTCAAAAAGGCGGCCACTATTACGATTTAGGATTTTGTATGATCTTAAAATTTAATGAAATGCATAATTTGATAGACAACAGAAACATGTATTAAAGTGAATTAGAATTCAAGGTAAGTTATGATCGATGATACATTAATGGATGAAGTAATAATAATGACATATTTTTCTTTAAAAGCTTTTATATAAGTTGAGTCTATAAATTCCTCCTTTCGATTTTTCTTTCTTTGAAAATACAACTAAACAATTGAATAAGTTGGCTCTGGGGATTGTCTGGCGATATATTTCTTGATTTCATCAAACACAAAAACAGAACTTGCAATGACTGTTAAAAATATCAAATCTGAAAAATATAATGCTTCTGTTTGGAAGATGCTTTGGAAAAATGGGATGTAAATTGCACACAGCTGACCGCCCAGTGAACCTAAAACTGCAAAGTTGAACATTTGATTTTGAAATCCAACCTCAAAAAGGGACTTCGTTGGATGACGACAGCTCAATGCGTTGAACATATCAAACAAAACAAAACAAGTGAAAGTCATGGTAGTATCTCTGGCAGTAATTTGATTATCTTTCATCTCTCTGATATACACGTAAATTGTACCAATGATAACAAATACAGCATTAAACAACAATCTTTTGAAAACTGCATCCGTTAAAATCTTTGCGTTTCTAGCTCTCGGTGGTTTGCTCATGACTTCACTATCAACTGGCTCGACACCTAAGGATTGAGCAGGTGGACCATCCATTAAGATGTTAATCCAAAGGATTTGCATGGCATTTAATGGGTTCGGCAATTTGAAAAGAGTTGCAAATGCAATCAAGGACAAAGCAGCAACACTGGTTGATAATTGGAAAGTCAAGAAATTTTGGATATTGTTGAAAATACCCTTCCCTTCTTCAATAGCATGTAAGATAGTTGAAAAATCGTCATCTGTCAAAACCATATCTGAAGCCTCCTTAGCGACGTCAGTGCCCATTTTTCCCATACTTATACCGATATCAGCTAATTTTAATGCTGGTGCATCATTAACACCATCACCAGTCATCGCAACAACATCACCCCTTTTCTGTAAAGCACGGACAATTTGAACTTTATGCTCAGGGGTAGTTCTTGCGAACACCAAAACTTCAGCAATGATATCTGACAAATCATCATCTGACATGGTGTCTAATCTCTCACCATTCAAGACATTTCTCTTGACATCGGTTATTGGCATACCAATTTCTTTTGCAATTTGAACAGCTGTAGCTTCACTATCACCTGTGATCATAATGACATGGACACCACCATGGATAAGTCTTGCTAGTGCATTCTTGACGGTTGGTCTTGGAGGATCTTTCATACCAATTAATCCATCAAATACTAGTTCTGATGGTTCATCTTTGAATTCACCATTAGCATGCGCAACAGCGATGACTCTCAGACCTTTGGATGCAAGTTCATTAGAAGCATCGATGATTTTTTTAGAAATTGCATCTGTTAAATTAGCAGTAGTACCTTGTTTTGTGTAATATTGAGTTGATTTGGCAAGGACTTTTTCAGTTGCACCTTTTGCATAAGTTGTGGTTTTAGTCTTTGATTTGTTATCCGAAGAGCTGACCGAGACAGCCATGTATTTTCTTAATGACGAGAATGGCAATTCCTTAACTCTAGAACTTTTCAATCTAAGGTCCTCAAGATCAAACTTTGACAGAACTTCAAGCAAGGCAATATCGGTTGGATTACCCACATATTTAGAGCCTTCTGTCGAGAATTTGGAGTTATTGCAAATACTTCCAGAATCCAAGGTTTGTTTCACATCAGAACTCAAATAATTTCTCAATTGACTTGGTTGGTATTTCTCGATATTTAATTGTGAATTTTGCATGTCAACAGTCCAAATTTCTTTAACAGTCATATGGTTTTGAGTCAAAGTACCTGTCTTATCCGAACAAATGACATTGACAGAACCCAATGTCTCAACGCTTGGTAACCTTCTGACAATAGCCTTATGCTTAGCCATTCTTAAAACTCCTAAAGCCAAAGTGACAGTGACAATAATTGGTAATCCTTCAGGAATAGCAGCAACAGCCAAAGAGACAGAAACCTGGAACATTTCCAACCATGATTGGCCTTGGAAGACACCAACTAAAGCAATCAATCCAATAACAATAAAACTACCCTTTGATAGATCGTTTCCCAATTTATCCATAGAGTTTTGCAATGGAGTCTTTGGCTTCTCAATATCATTCATCATTTCGAAAACAGCACCAAATGCAGTGTTATGACCCGTTCCAATAACGATACCAGTACCATGACCATCACGAACTAAGGTACCCATGTATGCAATACAGGTACGCTCAGTCAGTGGTATGCTGGCTCCAGCAGCTTTTGGGTTTAACGGCTTTGTGTCTTTATGTACAGGATCCGTTTCTCCTGTCAGATTACTTTCATCGATTGATAAATGAACAGCTTCGGTCAATCTAATATCTGCTGGAATTCTATCACCAACGCTGAAATGAACTAAATCCCCAGGAACTAATAGGGATGCTAAAACATTGGTGGTAGAGCCGTTTCTGATCAAATGAGCTTCTGCAGGGACTAATTTGTTCAATGCTTGTAAAGATTGTTCGGATCTATACTCCTGAACAAAACCAACAGTAACAACAATGACAATTGCTAATGTGATACTAATTGAATCGTCAATGTTCCCCATTAAAAAACTCACAAAAGCTGACCCAATAAGCAATAGAATCAAACGATCTTGATAAAATGTCTCTAAGAACTTCCATATTAAACTTTCCTCCTCTTCTGTCGTCAGTTCGTTTAAGCCATGATAGTCTCTTCTTTGAGTAATATCTTGAGATGAAGACAACCCCTGAGTCAGATGGGAGTTTAATTCACTAACCGTTTGCTCCACTGAGACCTGTGAGTATTTATATGACGGGGAATCATCCTGCGGCGATGGTGAACGGTTGTTGAAGTCAACTAGTTCAGTTTCATATGGATTGGTTGACGCTTTTGACATGACTAATTTATTTTTTAGGAAAGATTTTATGCAAGTGTACGTCTTTAAAAGCTCAATTTACTTGTATCCAAGCTTCTGTAATGCAAAATGTCGAACTTCACGTACCAATTCTTTGTCTATTAACCTATTGCTTGTAATTTTTTTTCGATAAAATCAACTATTACACGTGTCACAAGGAGCAGAGCTAACTGCAACTAGAAAAAGTGATATCTGTATGTGAAATTGGACTTTTGTGTATGAAATTGAACAATAGAAGAGCTGTGATCGAATCTTCAACTGTTAATCTTTGTATTTGTTTTCTATGGTTCTTTTGAATCTTTTCGGATCACGAAAAAATCAACAAAAAATTATATCACCCAAAATATCAGGGCTTCTATGCCGTAAGAACGAAGAACGAAAACCATGACACTGTGCAAAATTACAATACATTTATCTTTAAATAGACTCTATTTCTAATATACATGTTGTTTTGGTCATATGCAGATGATTATATGTTTTCGTTTTATGTGTTTTTGATCATTATTTTGGTTGTACTGAGTAACGCATACGAATACCCATAGCAGCTAGCTCAGAATCCAAGTATTTTAACACGAATGGAATTGCAACAGTTGTTGTGTCACTACCACCTACGTATTTTGTACCCTGTCCATCTTCCCAGATTTCTGATTCTTCAACGAACGATTTTGAGTTTGATAGTTTTGTAGAACAGTTTCTGCAACGGACTGTAGCAGCTGTACCAATTTTTGGAACTGAGGTTTGGGAAGAGAGTAAAGAGCCACAAGAACGACAAATTGAAGTTTCTGCGTAATCCGAAGAGTTCAATAGACGATCTTGTAATAAGAATGAAGTACCATGGCCAATCAAAGCGTCACGTTCCATTTCACCAACACGAATACCACCATTTCTCTTACGACCTTTGACAGGTTGCATCGTCAATGAGTTGACTGGACCAGTAGATCTGACTTGGAACTTATCGTTAACCATGTGTCTCAGTCTTTGATAATAGACAACACCGATGTAGATATCACATCTCAATTCTTCACCTGTTGCACCAGAGTACATAGGTTCATTACCATGATAGTTGTAACCTGCTTTTCTCAATTGTTCACCAAAGTAATCTGCCGGTGTATCGGATTCACTGAAAGTCCATGGAGTTGCATCATGAGCAATACCATGTAAAGCACCAGATTTACCAGCTAAAGATTCAACAAACATACCAATAGTCATTCGAGATGGGAAAGCATGAGGATTAATGATGACATCTGGTTGCATACCCGTTTCTGTGAATGGTAAATCAATTGCTGGCCATTTTCTAGAACAAACACCTTTTTGACCATGTCTAGACGAGAATTTGTCACCAATTAATGGAGAACGAGTAACTCTGTATTTGATTGTCAAGTTTTGGAATTCAGATTCACCTGAATCATCACCTAATAATTTAACTTCTTCAATATAGGCACCTTCTGAGGAGTGGTAAGTTTTAACTCTCGTCTTACCTGCAATTTCATCAAAGTAAGCAACAATTGGATCACCTTCTTCAACTCTAACACCTATCAACGGCAACCCATCATCATCTAAAGTCTTCTTCCATTCTTCTGGCCACACATCGGATCCGAAACCAAATCTTCTAGTGACTGGATCACCACGACGTCTAGACTCTGATAAATCAACTTTTTCAACTTTATAGATAGTACCGTAACCGAATCCTCTTTCATCGGCAGATTTATTAATGATCATCGCATCATCCATATCATAACCAGTGTAAGAAATAACAGCAACAACGGCATTGGTACCATTAGGGAAGTTATCCATACCATAGTCATCGTATAAGTTAGCTTTGACAATTGGAGTTTGACCAGTTTGTAGTCTGTATAATTTGTTATCTGATCTATGAGCTAATGCAACACCAGGGGTACCCATTGTTTGTTTACCCATCTGACATTGATACATGTTTCTTGGAGATTGGTTGAAATCTGAGAATGGAGTCAAATTAGCCAAAATAGATAAGATATTAGTTGGTGTGAATTCAACATGAGAGTGAACATTATTTTCAATTTCTTCTGGAACAACAGCAATGTTCATGTAGACTTGTTCGAATGGACCAACAATATCTTTCTTATCGGTTGGTAAGTAACGGACAGGTCTCATCATTCTAGCACGGCCACCGAATATAAATAGACCAGGGTATTGACCTTTGGTAGATGGTGGAACATAACCAATTTCTAAATCTAAAGGAAGATCATGAGTTCCTTCGACTTTCCAATATCTTAAGGTTTGTGCAATAATCTTAGCTTGTTCATGAGAAGTCCAACCAACGATCTTACCATCTAGTTGGACACAACAGACTGATGGACCAGCAACGAAGACATGGGCTGGAGAAACACCAAGAGCAGTCAATGCAGCTGGGACTTTAGAAACATCAGATTCAACAGTTGAAATATCACACTTATGAGCAAAATGGTTTAACAAACCACATGGAGAACCATCGGGAGTATGTACAGGACATAGGAAACCCCACGACTCAGGTAACAATTTTCTAACTGCAGTAGTTTTCAATTGAGCAAAGAAAGAACCTCTATGCACCATTCTAAAATGTGAAATGAAACGATGGAAATTAATTTTTTCTGCAACAACAGTATAACCAGAAACCTGTTGTAAATCTAAACCAGACTGTGAGACCAAGTTACCAGTTGAAAGGAAATATTGTAATTTTTGACCAACATTTTCATTAGTTCTTGAAAATACTCTTGTCATATATTTACGATCATTGAAATTCACAGCTATGCCACGGTTGACATCCGATTGAACTTGAGCTTTGATGTTGGTTAAGTATTCATCAATTTTTTCCTTAATGATCATACCATATAAGAAACCACCTAACAGAATTTCTTGATGTTGAGCAGAATCTGGATTATCAGGAGAGCAATCACCAGCAACTAATGTGTATAATTTTCTGATCATGAACAACAACATTCTGAATTTATCTCTGTTATCATCAAGATGGACCAAGACGATACGTTGCAAAACTTCTTTACCGACATCGATATCGGAAACATCAGGAGTAGCACTGAAGACAGATCTAAACTTATCACCCAAGTATGCTAAAGTCTCTTGATTTGAATGCAAATTATAGTCTTTGTAAGATCTTAACAACAATTCTAAACGATCGGTCAAGAAAGAGTTGTCAACATCAGAACCCACTATCCCATCGAAAATTTCACGATCATTGGTTTCAATCAAAGCTTTCAAAATCATGACAACAGGAACCAAGTATTCAGATTTTCTCCAAGAGAATCTGAAAGTGACATTACCATCATTCAAGTAGTGTAACACATTGGTTTGGGATGTTTGATCTGGTCTGACTGCTCTGAGCTGGATACCAAATGAAGAGTATGAAGCACCTCTGTTGGCAAATGATGGACGAATGATGGCCATTGGATGATTACGACGTTGAACAATTAACATACGGATCAATTTCTCGATACCGTTCACAATGAAATAACCACCAAGTTCATCAGATTCTTCCTTTTTATTGACTAATTCTTCTGGTGACAAACCTTCTAAATGACATCTGTTTGACTGAAGCATGATTGGAACTTGACCAGCATCCCTTACTTCGGTGACTTCTTCCTGGTCGTTAACAGACCAGGCGACTTTCAATCTAAGTTTACCTCTGTAAGAAACCATTCTTTCTCTTGTCTCTGATGGCCATGTTTTTCTATCCAGAGACAATTTATCACTTGGTGGGACTGATGGTTTGGATAATTGAACTGAATCGACTCTGATTTTCAACTTGTTGCCCAATCTATCGGGATCATTGGAGTCAAAAATAGTCTTTGAGCCAATATCCTTAACTGCTAAGTTCAACAATCCACCATCTGGGCCTTCACATAAAGCATTAAAAGATCCAATGTGAGGTTTAACAGCTTCTTGCAAGAGAGGGAATGCAGACTTGTCCTTTGGAGGATTCTGGAAACGCTTTTCACGCTCCAGCGTTCCGAACTCGGCAGTTCTTTTCTGAGGAGCCATTGCTGGTAGTCTAGAGGTTAGAAATGGCGTAGGATCAGTAAATTAAACCAAGTTTTTGTTTAGTTTTAGAGTATCAGTAATAAAAAAAAAATTTTATTTTAAAAGAAAAAAGAAAAAAAACGGAAACGGTAATTTTCGCGAAGGAATGATGAGAATAAAGACGGCTTATAGAACAGTTAATGTGTGTCCTTGGAGGTTATGTAATGTTAGTCGAAGGTGTCGTAGCTTCTAGCTCTTATTATCTCTCATTCATTTCGTTCATTTTGTTGAATCTAAAATTACTCTTTAAATTGAAGGAAGAGTGTTAAACGAATCCTATCTCAAGCAGCAGTTCCTAACCTCATCGTGCGGGCCACGACCTTTCGCATCGCCTTTTTCTTACCTGGATTGCTAGTTGATTTACTATTGTTCAGTCTTTAACAGCATATCAGGACAATGGCTAATTCGAGGTTTGAATACGTTAAACAGTTTGAGAAGGAGAACTATCTGCTACCAGAGACTTTCATAGTAGTGAGGATTGATGGCCGGGGATTCCATAAGTTTTCAGAGAAGTACCAATTCAAGAAACCAAATGATATCAGAGCACTTAGACTGTCTAATGCTGCTGCTTTGAACGTTAAGAGAGAGCTCAAAGACATAATTCTAGCATTCGGAGAATCAGATGAGTACTCCTTTGTGTTCAGACCATCCACTACTCTCTTTAAACGAAGAGAGAGTAAATTGGTATCTACTGTGGTAAGTCTGTTCACTGCCAACTATGTTCACTTATGGTCAAAATTCTTTCCAGACACGGAATTAGAAGTCAAGAACTTGCCTACCTTTGATGGAAGAGCAGTCATATATCCAAACTTGAAAACGATCAAAGATTACATCTCTTGGAGGTTTGTGGACACTCATATCAATAATTTATACAACACCACATTTTGGACTTTGGTCTTACAAGGTGGTTTGACAACTGTTCAAGCTGAAGAAAGATTATCGGGTACTTTCTCATCAGACAAGAATGAAATACTGTTTAAAGAGTTTAGTATTAATTATAATACAGAACCAGAAATTTTCAAAAAGGGGTCCTTGATCTTTAAGGACGAGATATTGCATATTGATGTTCACAAACGAATTGACGATTTCTTCAAGGAGTATGAAGAGAAATAAGAACTTTACGTGAATTGATTGGGTTATTGCTATCAAATAGATTACAGACTATATTTTGGTTATTCTCATTGCTGTAGTTCATTACTATTTCTGATCATCATTCTTCAATTTTGAAAAAAAGGCTTCAATATCATCCTTATTGACGACTTTACCATCTTGGGCGAAAGGCGTCAGGAAAGTTTTCAATTTATCTTTAATTTTCTGGTATGCTTCGACACCTTGAATGGCTTGCTCTCTTGGCAAAGAGTTGATCACTTTTGAGCCCATATCATAAATCGAAGACGTATCATCTTCTTCTTCATCTTGAGGAGGTTCGTAGATTGGATAATCTTTCAATAAGAAAGGGAAGTTCTTAAAAAATTTCTTGATAATTGAGTGCTCTGCAATTTCTTCTGTAACACTTTCATTAAATGAGGAGAAGTTGGACTCATGATTCTCTTTCAAGAACAAAGAGTATTGATATTCTATTTTTCTTCTTTTAATAGCATTCACAAGACTTGTTTGGTCTTTTAATTGATTGTTTCTATCTTCAATTGAGTCAGATTTAACTCTCTGTAGAAAATCTGCAACTATCAATTCATTGCTTTTTATCAGATCGAAAAAAGTTTTGTTCTTGTCGACACATTTCCAACAAATGAAAGCATCAAAATCTTCAAAACGTGGAAACCCATCAATTGCAACCTCTTGGTCGTCGTCTTGATCTTGATTGTGATCTTCTATTGATTTAAATTCCTTTTTAATCTCTCCATCAGTCACTTTAGAGTTGGCACTCGATTCACCAAATGCAGGATCTTCTAAGCTGTTCAAGATATTGACACCATCATCTAAATTTTTAACATCTTCTTGTTTAAATTTAGGAAGTCCCATAATACAGTAATCATGAAACCAGTCTTCCAGACAGGCGTCGCCTAAAATGCACTGCAACATGTTACCTGTTTCCTCCAATGGATTGTAATCCTTTTCACAATGACAGAATTGACCTTTATAGTTATGATTATATTCATTCGAACTGGATGGCAAATCATCGTCAACCTTATTTCTCAATGTACAGGAGTGCTTCATCCTCGTAGTACCACAATCGCACACGAAGTTCCTTTTCGTGAAGAGCTCAACAATGTTATGATCAGCATGGCATTGGATAGAGCACGAGTAGCACACACCAGCAAGTTCATTGGTTTTCTGAAAACATGTCAAACACGCGTAAACTTGCTGTCTCAGTGCCCCTAGAGTGTACGTACATTTGTTGGGATCATATGGCATTAACTGTCTTGCTTCCCTCTCGCTGAATCAAAAGTTAGAAAAAACACTAAATCAAGAT
The DNA here is from genome assembly GCA_030579035.1 of Gotozyma siamensis. Lineage (NCBI taxonomy): Eukaryota > Fungi > Ascomycota > Saccharomycetes > Phaffomycetales > Phaffomycetaceae > Gotozyma > Gotozyma siamensis. The sequence goes on from JAKTZZ010000017.1 coordinate 58,551, forward strand.
AGAAAACAAACTTACAGGGTAGTCTGATGCTCAATGTAGTCCACTGCAGTGATCTCATCCTGTGAGTTGTCAAATTCTGTCATTTACTCTATGGATCAATGTTGATACATAGTCCCCTCGAAGTTAGATACGAAGATGATACCTGTAGCGCGAAATTCGCGGAGTTCGGAGTTCTCAGAGCTGCGTAACCACACTGTGTTCATAACCATCGAGTGGCCCTACCGTGTATGGTGCAGAACTGTGGCGTCGGGAGTCTTCCACTCGATGGTGTGGATCAGATTGAAGAAGCACAAGCGAACGAGTGACATGTGTGGAGTTTACGAATGTGTCAAAGTTGTGGAGCCTGGGGCTGGTGAGCCAATCGAGCACAGAGAAAGTCTGTTTGGGGCTCAGTAGACTGTGTGTGCGTAGACTGTTATAGAAGCCCCCTTGGTTCCAGGCGAATTGCTGAATTTGGAATAACAGTCACAACGCGGAAGCCAAACACACTCACAAAGATCTGGATCTCATCACTATCCTCATTTCAGATCTCAAAGTGATTAGCAAGGGGTTCCTAACCCAGGTTTTAAAAGGGATTTGATTTTCCCAATAGATACAGACAGTAACTTCACTTAACTTTCTCGTTACCTCTCGGGTTCACCATAACTCGACCCACTCTGAGTTTTCCAAAATTACGTTGGAAGTAAAAAATTCTTCCAACTTACTTATAAATAAAAACTTTCACTAAAACGAGAAAAACATTTTTGCAAAGCCTATCACTGCTGTCAACCAACGATAAGCACATATACAGAACCATACATACTCCTCCACTACAAACTCACAAACTTCCCTCATATCCCATTCTCACTGAGTTTTTAGTATTTATTTTGCATTTGTCAGACATCAATCCCCAACTGCCCAATTAACGTTAGTACCCAAAACGTCACTTGAACTTCTAATACAACATGATGGACTACACGAATTATATATCACAGCTGAACACAACGGAATTCCCACTTATTAGCACAGATTCAACCAACGACTTGTCGTCGTTTACAGACTCCAGTTTCTTCGATTTTGACCAATTTAATACCGAATTCCCACTTAAACAAGAAAGTGAAAACATAATTTCAAATATCAAGCTGGATGAGTTCTCGAGCAGCGGCTTCACTTACTTGGAAAACTTTGTCAAGGACAATACCGTCAATTTCAATTCGGTTGATTCCCAACAGTCTCTTGAGTTCCAGGCCCCCATTGCTCGTTCAAAGCAAGAAACAGTTGAAATACTGAGCACAGCTGACAAAAAGAAGAGAAACACAGCCGCATCTGCTCGTTTTAGAGTGAAGAAGAAGTTAAGAGAACAAGAAATGGAAAGAACATTAAAAGAATTGAATGAAAGAGTCACAAAATACAATTTAAGAATTCAACAACTAGAAATGGAAAATTCATGTTTGAAGTCTTTGATTGTTGAGAAGAACGAACAAAGGTCAAATGATCTGGTAAAAAGTATTAAAGAAAAGTCTAAATCACCTGGCAACTAGAGTTGAAAGTAGAAGTGTGATTTTTGTTAATGATGTTTGGGTGTTTTAGTACGTGTTTAGTATTTGTTTAGTATTCTATTAGAGTATGCGGTTTTGGTTTTGGTTTAGAAATTTTACACTTTTTGTAGCTATTAACTATTCTGTCACCCCGCGTTCTGTAACTTGCAACTCAAGTCTGTATTCCATGGTGAAAATCATCAAACAAGATTGAACTTTCGAAAATCTGACCCATATAATTTGTGGTACAAGCAAAGTTCAAAACTTCAAACTAATTTCCACCGCTATCTCTTAATTCTAATTCACAAACTATCCACTGTCTCGTGTTTTAAGGAAGATTATTGAGGATTTGACAAGTTCTATTATTTACATTTACCCGAATCAGGAAATGTTGTCCTAGTTACGCGAAAAATGGATTTTGGTACAAATTCACAACAAAAAACAAAAACATAAACAAGCTTCCTTTACTTCATCAGACATTTTCAGACCTTCTGAGCTAAGGACAAAAAGGAAAAATGAGTTTGAAACAATTGAACAAATCAGTATTGGTCGAGTTGGCCCAAAGGCTCAACTTGGAGTAAGTAGTTCTGGTCGTTAAACTCCGTTAATTGAATTCAAGTTTGCTTTCTTCTCATGGGGATTGATTGTGTGTTTGCGATGATTTACTAACTAATTTTAACAGTATTGAAGGAACCAAACCTGTTATTGAAGAAAGAATTACCGAGTACTTAGACAACCACCCAGAGTTGGAAGAGGACTCCACTTTTGGTAAATTTATTCAATGGAGAAAGAAAACCTCTCCAAAGAAAGTTACTCCTACTACAGGAGGTGCCGAAATTTTGTCTCAAGCTGAAGCGAAGTTGGCCTCAACTCCTGCCAAACTATTCCAAATTGCTAGCCGTTTCAGAGGCGTTGACTCCAGTCCTTCTAAGGAGTCTCAAGTTGATGTTGAATCTTCATCTGGTGAGGAAGATGATGACGATGTTGAAGTCCTTGATGATGATGAAGACGCAGCAGCATCATCGGCTGAAGACAAAGAGCTATTAGACGATGAGGAAGCTGATCCAGAATTTCAACCATCAAAGTTCCAAGTTGTCACCAAAGTTCAAGACTGGTTTATCAACAAGTATGAATCAACTCTTTCCTTTGCTGAAGAGACTGCTGATGATTTCACCAGTAAAGTCAGCAAGAAGTCTGATAATGCAAGAAAAGCCTTGAGCTCAGCTGATTCTATCAACATTTTGAATACCGCAGCTGAACTAGTTCTGATTCTTTATCAACAAGTCCCATGGATTCAGTTGAGACATGTTCCTTTCTTGGATCAAAAAATCTTGTCCAAGTATTACACAATCATTGACCAAAAGACTAAAGTCCCAGACTTTTCTATCTTCTTAGACTTGAGTTTTATTTACCTATTGTTATCTTGGGCCTTGTTGTCAATTGTTGTCCCAGTTGTTGGTGCATATTACATCAACTTCATTGCCAAAAAATCCAAAAAGAGCAACATTGATCCATTCATCTTTAATCTAATCAAGTTAGTTCTAGCTTATGGATTCCTATCTGGTAATGTTTCATTCAATGATGTTAAGAACAGTGGTGATGTGTGGGCCGAAGAACATGGTCTGTTAGCTAATGCCACTTTATGGCAACACTTGGCCGCTTGGAGTTTCCGTAACTCAGTCAATTTGAGAATTCTGTTAGGCAACATCCCATTTATCACCGGCTCCGTGGGTGCTTTGGTTGCACTATATGTTGCTGCCATCTAGATCCATGACATTGACATTTGTTGATCTCAGAAGACGCTGAGTATAATTTTATACTCTTGTAAAATTAAAACAAACAGTAAGAGGTTCCACCTCTTTACCTTTTTTCCTATTGTTATATCTCCTATTAATGGTTTGGATTACCCCTTTATATTATATTTTATTAGGATCCAAAATTCCTTTTTTTGTCTTTGAATTTTGAAGCTATTTTTTTCTCTTCACCTTTGAGAGTGATCTTTATACAATTTTTTTAATCGAATGTATTATTATTTTTAGAAAGATTTAAAGGTACTACTTACGCATTCACTAATTAAACGGGCCATCATTCAGTGAAGAAGTCAGGATGAATTTATATTTAAAGAAACAAAATAAGAAACGTGAAAAAACGGGCTTAATCAAAAGACCAGTATAATAATAATAAAACAAACCATAATTTGGATCCCTCGTGTATTCTAAAATGAATGAAATTAACTTGAAGAGCACAAACTAGTTGGAATGCGTATAAAGATTATGTTCAATCAACTTATTTTGGGGCTTCTTTGAAAGAAATGGCAGCTTCTTCACCCATAGCAGAGATGATAGTAACTAACAAATCTTTACCTTCGTCGAAAGCGGCTTGTAAGTTGTCACCTAATTCGTTTTCTGGGGCACGGACGTCATCTTTGGTTTCACCATCGTTGGTCATCAAGTTCAAGAAACCATCGTCAATGTCTAACAATTGGAATTCAGTTCTTGAGACGAATGGGACTTCCATGTTATGGGTAGATGGAGACAAATCCTCTAATTTCTTTTGGGTGAAGATGTCAATGGCAACTAAATGGACTTTAGCGTGACCGTGCTTACCAGTTTTGGAAGTGGACATGTCAACAATTTTACATGGTCTACCTTTGATAACAACGAAACCATTTTTTCTCAAAGCAGAACATTGCAATGGGTAGGTTAATGAGGAACCGGCATCGACGGTTTCGAAAACGTGCTGGGGTATACGTTAGTATGTTATTATTTTATTAAGGGAAAAGAATGTAAGTGATATAAAACTTGGATTTTCTGATCTGTTCTTAGTTTGCCTTTAACCAATGGAAGCTCAGGTGTTTGACATTTACAAATCATTTTAAAACACAGCTTTCTAGAGGAATGACAAAGCTGGAACAGAAGATCTCAAAGCACAAGCATCACGACAAACTTCGACACTGCATTATGGGGAACGTACATCTTCTTCAGCCATTTTGTAGATAAATTAATTGATTTCTGGAAGTGAAAAATTCAAAAGGAAGAAAAAGAATTTTTATTTTTTTTTCTTCCAACGAAAAATTTTTTGTTGATAAAAAAATAAAACTTTGCGTGAATATTAGAGACTGGAAGACCCTGCATGGTAATTTTGAGTCTCGTCATGTGACACAAGAGCATGGTCACGTGATCATCACTTTCCCTTGATTAAAACTTCTACAACCGTCTATCAATTTGATGGCAAAAGTACAAGAATGAGGAGTCGATCATTATCATTAGCAAGTCATTTTTATCTAGGTTCATCTCGTTATATCTTTTTTGTAGTTGGATAATCTCATGCAATTATTTTTTGGTAACTTTATTGTTTGCCCTTGTAAGCTTCAGCATCTCCTCTCTATATCTATTTCTGTTAACTAATTCCTGTTTGTAGAGCATTAGAAACTCCTCCTTGAGTTTGATGTCATTTCTGAGTAGGTTCAATTTTCCTCTTTTGTATTCAGTTAAATCATCATCATTTTCTGAGTCAACAGCATTAGGAATCCTTGTAATGGAATCTTCACTTTTAATCTTCTTCATCTTAGTTTGCTTTTGATCCGCAAAGTATATATGAAGCAGCAGGTCGTCCATCTCTTTGCTGGTTGAGAATCTCAAGATTGAAACATCACATCCAGCTGTTTTAGCCATTTCCAACCTCTCGATAAAGGTCTTGTACATCGCGTAAAATCTCTCCCTGATGATCCTGAAATTGATGGTACGTGATCCATAATCCTCAGAATTCTGAATCTCTGATGAAATCTGGGCCCATATACTTTTACGTTGTCCATATTTCGCATTTATTGGGAGGTATTCGAGTACTTTCTTCAGTATCGTGATATCGTACAATGAGGAGCTAATCAACGAAGACATAGACCCTCTGTTGTATTCTGGATACTCCTGTGATTTGGGACTGAGGCTTGGTGTCGATCCTTCCAATGATGGTTTAAAACTATCTTGCATATTGTCAGCATTCAGGGTCTTCAGGGATCAACAATACATTGGACTTACCCTGCTGCTCGAACGATGGCTCTGGTGAGTTCAGCGGCGGCCTGATAGTGTGCTCACTTATGTCGAATGAGCCCATGGTTGTGCCGTGTGAAGCTGAGGGCAACTGTGGGTTTTCTTTGCGATTGATTAGGAGGATTGTTTTGTGCCATTATATTTTCGGGGAGATCTCTATTGTTACAGATCTGAAATATTACCTGAAAGGGAAATTCTACTAAAAGTACGGTCGGTCGCTGTTTGTGGATGAAAGGAGCCCTTTTTGCTGTCAATTTCAAACGAAATACAATGTAAGACTAATTCTGAGACAATCAAGACCAAGAGGGGGACAGAGATTTTTAGCTGCCTACATTTATCAAGTTAGAGGTGCAGTATTCATTATTTAAAAAATTCCCAGTCAAAGGAGTCTCTTCATTTCTTGAGCATTGCTCTAAACTGTACCAAATCATCTTCAATTTCATCATTTTTCAAGTCATCAGGAGCTGTATAACCTTTCATAATTTTATTCATTATTGTCGTATCCTTATCCGTATTTCTTACCCTTGGACCTCTTTTCTTTGGTGCATTAGCTGTGGTACTTGCATTTCCAGAGCTAAAATCGTCCACATCTGTGTCTTTCTGCTTCGTGTTTGGATTTGTTGTTTTGTACCGACTTTTGAAATCCTCGGATGTTATAACTTCAAACTCCTTATCTGTTAACAATGGAGCAAATCCACTGAGTATCGAAGACAATAGCTGATTTTTGGAGTTGAGTTCCTCTTTTTCCTTTTTAGTTATTTTTCCTTTTGCTTTAGGATTTCTGTTCTTTGCTCTTTTATTGCTAGTTACTGCTGTTGCTGGAACAGCAGATGATGAAGTTTCTCCAGAACTAATTTCTGAACTTTCTGATCTGTTTTCATTAGGCTCTCCTTCTTGTTGTGCTTCGTTATCGCTCGTTTCATTTTTATTTTCGTTTCTGTCTTCACAGAATCCAGCATAGAACTTGTTTGATCTCGATGATGAAATCTCTGTAAAATCACGATCCAAATTGTTGAGAAGACTCTTCTGTTTCAAAAGATATGATTTCAAACTTTCTAGTTTTGAGTTCAAAGCATTATAAGCATCTTCATAGACTTTATAAGTATCCGAGTAATAATTTCTCAGGTTCATTGTTCTTCTATAGTTTCTCATGAGTTTGAGCTGTAACAACTCAAAATCTCTCTTTTCTGCGAGATCTTTAAAAGTTTCCAAAATTTCCAAATCTTTTATACTTTCTTCATGTTCCTGGCTCGCATCTTTCAATTTGTCCTCAATCTCTTTCCTCTGTTTCATGAATAACTTCACACGATTTTCCTCCTTAAATCTGTTCAATACACTATACTTCTCAAATAATTCAGCCCTTCTCTTCTCCCTGTTGTTCCCGTTTGAAAACACTATATCCGATCCATATCCAGTATCTTGAAATGGGAGATTGTGAAACTCAGTGCTATTCGCCTCTTGATCATATCTCTTGTCGCCCGAAACTTCAGTTCTCGTATCTTCTTCTCTGTTGAACTCGTTAATGACATTTTCATCCTTATGGGCGTCTCTCACGAAACTGTCTGTGGATGACACCGTCATAATCCTACTGGGAACACTTCTGTGGATAAAGATCCGTTGAGCCTCCACTTCGCTGCCGATTTCACCCACTCTGTGTTGAGCAGGGAATAGATACGGTTGTTGCTGAGGTCCATTGTACCAGCTGTCGTTGCTTAGTTTCTCAAGGGTATGGGCGGCAGCAGAAGAGGGCAGATCAATATCGCCCATGGCAGAGGATGCCATTAAAATGGATCCCAGTCCCTGGGTCTGAAAGTTGGGCTGTTGATGTTGGTGGTGGTGGAACTGGAATGGAGGCAGCTGGTTCGCTGGTGGTTGGAGCGACGGGAACTGATGCTGCAGAGCCGGTTGAGCCTGCTGTGGGGCAAACGAGAAGGGAGAGTTGATATAGTAGACAGTAGTCTCCGGCTTGGACTTCTTGCGAGGCATTCAGGGAGTATTTAGGTAATGCTTCTGGTGGATAGTGTCCAGTTTTGTTAGCAAATGAAACATTTCGAGAGACAACTGCAGGAAGAAAAAAACATGAAATTTAGTGATCCTGAGGGGTCTACAATAATGGTAAGTACAGAAAAATGCATCGTTTATTTCGTTTACTGTCGTTAAAATCTCCTGAACTCAACAGAGGAAATGGAACACACGCTTGTAGAACGGCATTCTGGCAAAAGCAGCCTTGTCCTCCAAAATCTCCAGCTTCAAAATTTCCAGATCTTGCACACTTCTTCCTGAATCAAGATCAATTTCAGCCAGTGGAACAAACTCGTTGAACTTTCTAATCCAGATCTTTCTACCAAAGTAACACACGAAAAAGAAGAAGAATCCAAGGTACTGCTGGAAAAAAACTTCGGCATCTGGACTTGATCCAAGTGGGAACAATGACACCCAGAACTGAAGTGCGAAGATTAAAATTAGGATAGCAGCACCAATTAAAGAGCCGATCAAACCAGATTGAGCTTTGAATGGAACTTCATCCAGGGTACGACCTTGTGCTTTCAATGCCAATCTGAAACGGATGTGAGACAGACAAACACTCAACCAAGTGAACAAAACAGCAAGACCACAAATGGACATCAACCAACCAAAAACCTCACCTTCCTTATCGGAAGCAGCTAAGTAGCAAAGTAGTCCACTTAGGGCATTGGCTAAGATCCCAAAAATTGGTCTTCCCATACGATCGATGTATCCAAAGATTTTTGGTGCAAGACCTTGCACAGCTAAAGAGTGGAGGGTTCTAGAGCAACCAAAAACAGCAGAGTTACCAACAGATAAGACTGAGATCAGGATAACCACATTCATCACTGATGGCAAACCTTTTATTCCACCATTTTGAATAGCAATGACGAATGGAGAAGCAGATGCATCTGAAGAAGAAGTACTCAACAATCTTGGCTCATTGGCAGGAACTAACAAAGAAATCAAGGTCAACGACCCAACATAGAACAAAACAATTCTCCAGAACACTTGTTTAATGGCCTTTGGCAATTCTCTTCTTGGATTTTCAGCTTCATAACCGGAGACAGCAACCAATTCAGAACCACCAACTGAGTAAGTAGCAGTCACAAAAACAGTAGCGACACCTTTGAATCCATGGGCAAAAGCACCAGGGTCTCTATAGTATTTACCACCAATAAATCCACCTTCTGGAGCCCCACCACAAATCAAAACAATCCCAAGGATTAAAAATCCACAGATGGCCAAAACTTTACAAATGGAAAAGATATACTCTGCTTCACCATAACCTCTCACACCAAACAGATTAATGGCTAAGATTACAACATAGAAAATAGAAACCCATGCGACTGGATTGATATCTTGGTTCCAATATTGAATAGTCATTGAAGCAGCAATAATTTCCAACGGAAGCACAACTAACCACAAAAAGGCATAATTCCACCCAACTGCAAACCCCCAAGATGCATCAATAAACTTAGTAGCATGTGATGAAAAGGCACCAGGGGAAGGGTATGTAACTTGTAATTCACCTAATGATTGCATGACAAAGAACAATAATACACCAACAACGGTCCAACAAATTGGTAATGCAGCAGCTCCACCTGTTCTCAAGGAACTACCTGAACCCACAAGAAGACCAGTACCAACAGAACTACCAATCGCAATCATTTGTAAATGTCTTGATTTCAATGATTTGTTTAGAGGTGTCTGTTTAAGTATGATTTCTTGTCTCTCTTCTTCAGTCATATTATCAGTAAACAGATCATCACTCAAATCTGGTTCAAATCTTTTGAAACTGTCTTTAAATCTAGAAAATACATTCTTCCCCGCGGACGAACTGTTTCCACTGTATGAGGGGGTATCAATAACTGTGAATGAATTATTGTCATTGGATGATGAATCCTTATGCTCAAGATCGGAACCCATCTTGAACTAACTCAGAATAAGAACTTTGAATAATTTAAAGTAAAAAAGAAAGAAGAGCTAAGTCATAACTTTCTTTTGTTTTTTTGTCATCGAAGATTGACTTCCACCATCTGAATCCTTTTTTCATCTCCGTGCATTAAAGATGCTTTTTGCTTTCTCAGAAAATAGTCTACAAAAATAGTGAAAAATACCTGTCTAAAGAACCAAAACTGATGAATCTCCAGCCACAAGACCCTTTCACATAAACAGTTTTCCGCATTGTCTAAGTTCCACGACTTCTCGAGTCTCAATTACCTTCATCAACCGAAATAAAAACAGTCCCCAAAAGTTAAAACCCTTTCACTTTTCTTTTTGCGCCGTTTGGTAGGGGCACCACAAGGCATTAAGATTAAAAAAAAATGCCCTCTGTAATATGTATGACTGACGATTTACTAACCAAAGCCCCATGTGTCCTTGAATAATTTATCCCGTGTGAGTGACTAGACTTTGATGCTAAAGCTCAAAGGTCTAGTTTGTAGTTGTTTTACTGTTTTGTTTGTTTGTTTGTCTACCCTTGCGTTTAAATGCCTATTGTTTTAATTTTTTGTGTCAAATTTTTCAAGTCCTTCAATTGCCGTTGCTAGACGATCCCGGAAAAACGGTTAACTTCGGCAATTCACGGTTACTACAGATCAATAGCCGAACAATAACCCGAGTAACGGATTCAAAAAATCTGAGTCAAGACTCAAGACTCGATCAACACACATGTATTAATGTTAACAATGAAAAAAATAACTGGAATATCTACTTATTTGATCTAACTCTGGATAAATCATTCAAGATCTTGTCATATGCTTCATCGACTCCAAAAACGTCATGATCTGAATCATTACTGCCATAATCGCTTTCGACGCCATCATTATCAACAATAGTAGCAGACTCGTTATTACTAGTAGCTGGAGCATTTTGTGAGCCCAACCGATCTTCATCTGACCTTATCTCTTCGTTTGTTGATAATTTTCTATGGTTTTCGCTCAAGTTTGGATAAATCATGTTTAAACTGAACGTCTCGTTGTTAACACTTTCAATTAAAGAATTAATACTATCAATACCCTTAGCTTTAATCACTGCCTCTCTGATTTCTTCACCAGATGGTAATTTGGGTACCAAAGCAGTTGTGGTTCCTGTTGTTGATTTCTTTACTTCTGGAGCCTTGACTTGCGGTTGCTCATTGTTCACAGCCTGATCAGGTAATATTTGACGTTGTTGCTGAACGAAAAAACCCCATCTATGAAATTCACCTTCTTCCTCTTCTAACTTTTTAGCGTGAACTGAAGTTTGCGAAACTGAACGCAACAATATTGGACGACCGGTGGAGCCATCGATTGGAGTCTCTTTACCACCAGAGACTTCTAAGACCATCTCATGAGGAGCAGCAGAAGCACTTGTGTTGTTCAATAATTGTTGCTGGGATTGTTGGATCTCTTGCTGTTGTTTCTGATGCTGTTGTAAGGTTTCTTTGAACTCACCATGCTCTAAAGTGAATAATTCGGAAATCTTGGCCAGTGAATTTTCGAGGAAATAGAATCTCAACAACGTCTCTTTCTCTTCCAAAGTCAATTGAACATGTTGGTCATCTCTTTTCTTTAGCAGAATATCAATTGTATGATTAACTTTATCTCTTGTCTTTTTAATCTTATTGACCAAATGTTCTTGTAAGAATTTTTGAGAAAATTCATCACCTTCTGTCTCCTTTTTCGAGAATTTATCAATCAAAGTTCCTGCGGTTTCAGCAATTAATGAACCATCAAACAGAATGTCATCATGGGTATCATCGGCATGGTGATTTCCATCATCAAGATGGAGAAATTTATCGTTATTCAATGATCTTTCCATGTTTCTCATCAAACAAACAGCAATTCTTGAACTGATTGTCTCATCAATCAAATCATAATCGAGATCCATGTAAAGCAAGTTCTTGGAAGATTTCACGGCACTATACATTGTAGCAGCCGCTGTATAACTAATAGTTGTTAATCCAGTGATTGAGACATGGACCAAATGAGGGCATTGTGGTAAAATTTCAGAAATGATACTGATGGATTTTGAAGATAATTCGTTGAAATCAATATGGAGCCTTCTCAAATTACTGAATCTTGGAAGATACTTGTTCAAGTATGGTAAAATGCCAGGGAATAACTGTTTCAAATTACTTAAGTCCAGGAACTTCAGATCTGGTAGTTTTGATAAAGATCTAATGAACAAAGCGGCATCTTCCACATTTTGCAAACCTGTGGAGTTTAACGATATAGACTGTAAGTTTTTTGCAAATGGTATCTTTTTGATCAATGGATTTAATTTGTTATTTAGGTTGTTGAAACCTAGGTCAAGACCTTCAAGATGATGTGATTGTGAAGATGTGATTAAATTGCAGATAATTTGTAGGTGATCCAGTGACAGATCAGACTGTGCAATTCCTAATCTCTGTGTCTTGATTGAAACAGCTTTCTCTATTAAACTCTCGAACGTCTTGGCAGGAAGTTTACACCCGTTAATTACCAATTCTTCAATTCCACTTCTTAAAACCAAAGTATTGATAAATAGGTCCCAATCCATTTGTGAACGAATTTGATCTTTCGTCAGGTCAGATTTGATCTTTTGCTGAGAAATGTCTAGCTTCGTTATTGATTTGTTTCTTGACAAGAATTTGCATAAATATTTCCAGCCGTTATTATCAATAGGAACATTCCTCAATGATAATTTTTCAATGGTGGTAGAATTGATCAATGATGATAAAATGATTTTGAACATCTCTGTTATGATTGTAACATTGTCGAAGATCAAAAATTTGATAGGAACAATAGCAATGAAATCACAATATGAGTAAACATCAATCAATGTTGGTTTTGGATTTAATAACTTTAATGTTTGCAAAGGAGACGTCTTGTTTTTCAACTGTTTCAAAGTTGCAGGAATTGGTAAAATTTCCCTTAAATGACAACATCTTGTATATATGATTTCCAATGAAACTTTCTTCAAATCATCATTGTCAATCATCTCATCGCCGAAATGATGTTCATGCAAATGAATTGGTTTATCAATTTCCAAGTTTGAAACACCTTTCAAAGCCACATCATCAATTTCATCTTCGGGAGAAACGTTACTACTCGATCCATTTTTCTTTGCTGATAAAGCTTTATTCTTGAAAGTGGTAACTTCATAAGCGATTCTTTGAGCTGCCTTATGTGCCTCCTGTGCATGTTTCCCGCTTTCTTCCAAAGCTTTGCGTTGTGTGGCTTTTATAATTGCAATCTCCTTCTCATCATACCTGGAAGATTCAGGCTTCGTTTCATTAGTGATACCTAGTGATAATCTCAATGGTTCCGTTTGAAATAAATCTTCAACGACAATCACATTTCCTTTCTTTGGTCTTCTTGAAGGAATCTGTTGTGGTGGGTCATCTGTAAGTTTATCCAATGCAAACGTAACTCTTCTCAATTTTAACTCAGACAATTCCTTGATTGGTAATTCGGATCTGTTTGGATTCTTATTCAAGACAACCCTGGATTGTGGAAGCGTATATGACAATTCTGATAAAGTTTCTAGTTTGTGTGATGGAGATGGAAGGTAGCAGGGCCCAAAAGTTGGGGAGATACTCTCTATTGACGAGGACAGTCTATGACTTTCAGCGTGGGCGCTATGTGAGGCATTGGCGTTGTGATGCTTTGGAATGGCTAATGGTTGTGAAACAGGCGATGAAGGAGCAGATTTGCCCTTCATCTTAGAGAAAGCACTGAACAGGGACTTGATCGGCTTTGGACCATTGAGTGAGTTTGATCTGGTCAAGGAACCCGTGCTAGGTTGTTTCTGGTTTAGTTGTTGGGTTGGTGGTTGCGTGTAAATGTCTTTTCTTGGGTCAGAGACAGCTCTAGGTCTGAGTGCTTTCGAAAGCAAAGATTTTCCTGGAGTTGGAGCAGCCTGGGGTGCCTGTTCTTGTTTTGGCTGTTCTTGTGGTCTGCTTGTAGCTGATGCTGGTGCTGGTGATGCTTCTGCTACATTAGCTGGTGGTTGCCTTCTGGTCGCAGGAGTTGTAGTGGTTGAGGCAGTTTGACCTGGGGTTGGACTGACCAGAGCAGATGAAGGGACAGTCTTTGTAGCAGCACCAGAAGGCGGAACTGGAGCCGAGCCTGAGCCTGCCTGGTCTCTCTTCAGCTTTTCATCTTTGGAGGCGTTTGGATCGCTGGAGGCTGGCTTCTTCGCTTTCTTCTTGTTTCTGTAGAGCCAGTCAACATCGACATTGTTACTATCAATATTCTCCAGCACACGCTGTCTGTCAGCAATAGAAGCGGAGAGAAGTGATTCCTGTTTCGGGACTGAAGCCATATGGTTGTTCCTTAATGGCTGGAGTATTGTTTAGGAAGTCTGGAGTAATGAAGAATCGGACGAGAAATTTGCAAGGCGTTTTAAAAGGAAGCCTGGGGATAATAGGACAAGGAGCAGTGATGCAAGGCTGAAGTGAAATGTGAACGCTGAGTGGGCCAATTGGGAGCCGGTGAATTATGTTCAAGGAACGGCTTTAGACAGATGAGCTTTTAAAGAACATGTGTAAATTCGAGGTTGAACTCTTTGAGTTATCCCCGAGAAATTAATCCAAACAGCGCAGAACACAGGAATTAACGGATAGAGGATAGGGGCTAAAACTTCTACAGAGGAGTTTCATATTTTTCTCGTATACTGAAACGCTCATCACTTGGTGACACTAGCGGTGATATGAAAAACGCACATAGCCATTGAGAGACCATGTCCAAGGGCAAAAAAAAATCAGTCGAAGTAAAATTGGGAATATAGAAATCAATGCAAATAAAACAAAAGTTAAACACAGAAAAACAGGGCAATGGCAAGTCTCTTTCCTGAGACAGCACACCATCTGGGCCACGCCGGGCACGATCAGAAGAAAAAGGCACATCTGGATTATGGACAAACAATGAGAAGAGAGTAACTTAACTTATATGTAGAGGTAAAGTCTCAAACGTTTAAGTAGCTCTAAACTGTTTAGCCTTGTAATCCTTGATGGCAGCCTTGACTGCATCTTCAGCCAACATGGAGCAATGAAGTTTGACTGGAGGCAAACTTAACTCTGCGGCAATTTCTTTGTTTTTGATTTTGGCAGCTTCATCAAGAGTTTTACCACGGACTAGTTCAGTCACGTAGGAAGATGAAGCAATGGCAGAACCACAACCAAACGTCTTAAACTTGACATCCTGGATGATTCCAGTCTTGTCATCAACTTGGATTTGTAGTCTCATAACATCACCACAGGCTGGGGCACCAACTAGTCCGGTACCGACACTGGATAATGTTTTGTCTAGAGAACCAACATTACGTGGATTTTGGTAGTGATCGATGACCTTTGGGTGGTAGCTTCTGGTCTGCTGGAGTAAAGGGGTGAATGATCTGGCAGCGAGTCTTTGAGAGGCGATTCTGAGCATTTTGAGTGTTGAATAATGAAGTTGTTCTTGTAGAGACAATTTTCTATTTGATAATTTTTCTTTAGAAGGGGCAATTTCAGTCATCGCAGCCGTATCGGGGAAATTTCGCGGGAAAAAATCACCGGCCCGAAGAACGGAATTTGTAATCGTTCCCGGAGATCATCGGAGATAAATACTGTCACATACTGAACAATAGAGTCTAGATTTGTGTAATGAACGAGCTATATATTACGTTAACAGAGATTATACAACGACATGGAAGTGGCTTCTTCCCTTTGCTATCCCTTCAGAAACAATTTTGGCAATTTCTTCTGGATTACTGGTGATTCCTGTGAGGTTTTCGTAACCAGTTTCTCTAACAACAATGTCGTCTTCAATTCTAACACCACCAACTGGCAAGTACTTCTCTATGACTTCTTTGTTGAAGTATTTCGCTTTGTTTGCATCTTTCTCTCCAAGTTCTATGAGATATGGACTAAAATAAACACCAGGCTCATCTGTCAATACCATGTTAGCCTTCAATTCCCGACGTAGTCTGAGATACCTCAATTTAGGATCTGGATCATTGTAGTTTGGATATCCACCAACATCGTGAGTATCCATTCCTAAGAGATGACCCAACCCATGTGGATAAAACGCAGTGGATGCATTACTCTCATAAATCTCGTCGACTGTTCCGTTGATAAAGATACCTAACTTTAAGAATTCTTCAATTAAAATTTTATGTGCTAATAAATGCAATTCATCCCAATGAACACCAGGTTTGATTTTTTCCATTGTCTTTTCTTGCATCTTGAGTACAATGTTGTAAATCTCCAGATGTTCCTTTGTCCAAACACCATTGATTGGAAAGCATCTAGTGACATCAGTAGCATAGTTCTCCCATTCTGCACCGGCATCAATCAGAATGCTTTGTCTTCCTTCTAATGAATCGTCATTCTTAACGTAATGCAATGTAGAAGCGTTTGGACCACCACAGCAAATCGGATCATAAGCTTGATGTTTGGAACCTTGGCGGATTGAATGATACACAAACTCAGCATGGATATGTGTTTCATTGGTCTCAATAGGCAAAGCAGACATGACTGCAAGGTGTGAGTTATCTGTGATTTTTGCAGCTTTTCTCATCAATTCAATTTCATATGAATCTTTGAAGACTCTTGCTTCATCCAACGCATAAAATAAATTTCTATCATTTTGTTTCAAAAAATTGGAATACTTCTTGTTAGCTGGATTAATATCTGTTGTTAAGTTGATATCATACTTGGTTAAATAAGAATCAATCTCATTTTCGTACAATACTTTATCAACGTCGAATTTTGATTGTGCTTCCTTCAAATTTAATGGAAAGCCCGACCACATAACATCATCGTAATCAATCTCTGGCAAAAACAAGACAAGTTCCTCTTTATTAAGATCGTAAAACACATGGGATCCTGGAATGTTTGAACCCGTCAAGTAGTAGAAGTAACGTTCTTGTTTGAATACTTTGGCAGAATCTGAGTATTTATCGTGTTCTTGAATTGAACCAGACAGGAACAAAGCATGGTTTGATAAGTTTGGAATTTTGGTCTTAAGGTGAGATTTTACGTTCAAAGCGTGTTGTCTTGCTGGATATTTGGCCATTGTGCTTATTGTTCGTAACATTTCAAAACGATCAACTCCTGTGTTGCTTTCCAGGAATTTTTATCAATATTCGGATTTTCGGGTTTATGAATTTATGCATGGCTAAGAATCAAACAATTATGAGAAACTAGGAAGGATTCTACGATTTGTTAAAGAACAATTTAACTAATTAGGATTAAACTATTTAACAATTTATTCTTGAGCTTGGAAAGCAGCAATTTTAGCGTCGATCTTAGCTTGTTTTTCAGCTTTGGTCAATCTAACTTGTCTGTATTTCTTAGAGTTAGCAGCGTATTGTTCTTTGGTGAATTTCTTTTCAGTTGGTTTGAAAGCTGGGTCAGCTCTGATGGCTTCGTGAGCAGCTTGGTAAAGGTCTTCCAAACCGTCAGCTTCAATGTCATCATCTAAGTAACCTTTGAACAAAGTTTTGTATCTTTCTTCATCATCGTCAGCTAATTCTTCCATGTATTCAGAAACGTGACCACCGAAGATGTAAGATCTTAAGGTGTCAGCATCTAACTCTTCAGCTTCGATATCCCAACCTGGGAATCTGTTTGGAGAGTGTGGAACGTACAAACCACCGTCAGAAGCACCTTTCAAAGCACCGAAAACTCTGGCACCGGTGGTGGTTCTGGTTAAACCAACATCCAAGAAGACTTTGAATGGACGTGGAGCATCTTCGACAGCTTCGGTCAATTCAAATTCACCTTCAACTTCTTCGACACCTTTGTAGGTTTCATCTAAACCTAATTTTTGTAAAGCTCTTCTGGCAATCAATAAACCAACAGCGTAAGCAGCAGACCAGTTAGTCAAACCGTGTTTGATACCGTATCTTGGTAATTCATGGGCGTAAGCGGCGGTTAAGACGTAGTCACCAGTGATTTGGGAAGAAACAATTTGGGCAATGATGTCCTTGTTGGTGAATCTAACAACTAATCTGTATTTTGGAGTGTTGTATTTAGCTTTGTGTTGAGCGACTAATCTCTTTCTTTGGTAGTAGTCAGTTTTACCTTCTCTTCTTCTTCTGAAAGGAGTTTGGAATCTGGAGTGGTAAGCAGAGTTTAAAGCGTCTTTTTGGAAAACCATTTTGAATATAGGTGCTTAAAGCTAAAAGGAAGAGAGAAACTTTTCACTTTTTTTTCGTAAGTTTATGAAAAAAAAAAATTAAAATTTCGGGGAACTTGAATGTGGTGTTTGGATGTTATTATCAAACCCTGTAAATTGGATCACGTGATGTTGAATAGGGCTTCTGAATTAGGGTACATTCAAGATAATGCAATTCATTAATTCATAAATATACAACAACATCTCAAATAGCTTCTACAATGTCGGCCTTGAGTTGAGCATTTTCGTAATCTCTAGATGCTTTCTTGAATAAGCCATTCGTTACTTTCCCATTCGGACCAAAATTTAGAACTTCCACATTGTCGCTTGATTGGAGAACAGTGCCCATTGATTCATCAAAAATGACAGTATTGTGAAAACAGTCAATAAAGTTTTTAACTGCTTCGTGATGTGTGAATACTGGCTTCCCTGTAAGATTAGATATCATTGGGATATTCAACCTTTTAATATTATCAACTGGGTGATGTTTGTCAATGTAATTGGAGAATTGAATAGAAGCTTCCTTCAATACAGGATTATGGAAAGGTATAAGTCCCTGCAGCTCTGTCACTTTTACCTTAATTTGTCTTTTCACCTCATTAATTACCAAGTTCAATTCATTTTTGGGTCCACTTAATACCACTTGTGTACTCGAATTTTTATTAGCTAAATGAACTTGATCTACACTATCGACAATCTCCTGTATAGTATCAAATTGGGAAGACTTCCCAAACATCAGTGCCGCCAATCCATAAGATGTTTCTTTATTGACAACATTCTCCATTAATTCACCTCTTTTCTTAGCAATTATCAACCCTTCATCATGGCCCCACACACCATTAGCCAAAAGTCCAGTCAGTTCACCCAATGAGTGTCCCATTATGTACGATGCTTGTAAGGGGCCATGTTTGGCGACAAATAAATCTAGGAGAAGTAGTGACGATGCCACAATGGCCGGTTGTAAATTCGATGTGTGCTCAAAGAACTCCTTATTGTGCGATGAATCTAGTAGCTTTGAAGTGAATTGTTGGCTAATGGCTTTTGTTAACGATGATTCGAAGTGTGATAAATCATGGCCATTTGAGTGTAACTGCTGCAGAAATTGCTGAGGATAGCTCTGTCCCTGACCTGGAAAGCACAGGACCCGGCAAACTCCTCCTTTAGGCAGACTAGAAAGCATCACTTATCACCAACTGGCTTTGATAACAGTATCAAAATTCGAGACAATAGCTTTTGTTTTGCACGGCAGTAGAAAAACTGATGTAAAGCATCGGACGTCAGCCCCGGAGCCACACAGACAGTATCCCCACAGTTCTTGTCACATTCATTGACACACAAAAGCACCCGAAGAATGTTGTCAGATCCACCGTCCCTCCCGCCTGAACCGGGTCTTCAGGGCAACCAATTCTCTCATTTTGTTTGACTCGTAATTCCCCCCATTCAATCGAATCGGTGTAATGAAAAAAAATCTCCGGAGTAAATTTATATTCTAATTTGCACTAAAATACTCCAGCAAAAAACCTACAACGACAAGATGGCTGACCAAAGACGTGAGTGGATTTTTTGGCGGATCAGAAGAGTGAAGCACTGAGGGAGACATGGCACAGTTTACTTGGCACAGTTGTAGCCAGGCTCATCATCCCCAGATTCAACTTTTTTTTTTTTCGCTTATCTTTCTGTTGACTCTGATTTGACCGTCACGTTTAGTCCTTTAAGGGCTCAGCAAAGTGTGACACATGGAGACTCCAGAGAGCAAACCCTTGTTCACATGAACCAGCACTAACCTCTTCCAGCTTTACCATTCGTGTACCAATTCCTAGCCGGTGCTGTTGCCGGTGTCTCAGAAATTCTAGTGATGTACCCACTTGATGTTGTCAAGACCAGAATTCAATTACAAGTTGGTAATGCTAACTTGAAGCCAAGTGAGACTTACAACGGTGTCCTTGATTGTTTCTCCAAGATCATCAAGCACGAAGGTCCAGCCAGATTGTACAAAGGTATCACCGCTCCAATTTTAATGGAAGCTCCAAAAAGAGCCACAAAATTTGCTGCCAATGATGAGTTCTCCAAACTTTACAAATCCTTATTTGGTGTCAATCAATTGAATCAACCATTGTCCATCTTGTCTGGTGCTTCTGCAGGTGCCGTCGAGTCTTTTGTTGTTGTTCCATTCGAACTTATCAAAATTAGAGTTCAAGATAAAAACTCCAAATATAAATCTGTTGCTGATGCATTTACTAAAACTGTTAAGAACGAAGGTATTTTGTCGTTATACAATGGTTTAGAAGCTACTTTATGGAGACATATTACATGGAATGCTGCTTATTTTGGTATCATTCACCAAATTAGAAGTGTTTTACCAAAAGCTGAAACAAGTACTCAAAAAACTATCAATGATTTAGCTGCTGGTGCCATTGGTGGTACTTTCGGTACTATTTTCAACACTCCATTCGATGTCGTCAAATCTAGAATTCAAAACACCGTTAGTGAACCAGGTGTTGTTAGAAAATATAACTGGACCCTTCCAAGTTTGTTGACCATTTACAAGGAAGAAGGTTTCAGTGCCTTATACAAAGGTTTCTTACCAAAAGTGTTGAGATTAGGTCCAGGTGGTGGTATCTTGTTAGTTGTCTTCACAGCAACAATGGATTTCTTCAGAGGTATTCATTACAAAGATTCTAAATAGAGATTTTAAAATCAAATAGATCCTTACAGTTGATAAATATTCTGTCAAAGCCCTTTTATTTATTCCGAAGAATACGCAGTGTGTATATAACCCAATAAAACTATGGAAACTATAAAACTGTATGGTCTACCAGCCCTCACTATTCCCAACACAATCCACCTGCAAGAGTAGTTGCGACAAGTAAGAAATAACAAAAGGCACTAAGATGAACACGAGTGAAATCGATCTCTCCAAGGACTTGACGCCTTTCCCTAAGTGAATCAGGTAAAAGGGAAAAGCAACACGGTTAAATGTCCTGGTTGTCCGCACTAAAGAAGAGAAAAAGAGTAAAATTTAAGAAATTTGAAAAGTTTTTCTTTTATATCGCTAAAAAGCATATTCCGGAACTCTTGCCCTCGGAAGTGTGAGGCTATTTTTGTTTAGGTCACAGAGACAATAAACTTCATCTTAGACGGACAGCTCAAACAGGGACGATTGATTGGTATAATGAGTGGCCCTCTTCTTAATCCGATAGGAGACAATGAAAATGTTGAAGTAGTCATCAGATTCTCCACTGGAGTGTATCCAGATTTAGTGCTGCCCGTGATTAAAGTGTCAGAGTTGTCAATCAACTGGTTGAGGAGAAATGTGCGTACAAGTCAGTCTGAACTGAGCAAGAAAAGACTTCGATTCATTCATTCGGGTAAAGTGTTGACAGATAAGACGAACTTCAAAGAAGAGTATCTAAAACTTGTGAGATTTAACAAAATTGATGGTTCAGAAACCAATAATGATGACACAAACGATAACAGATTCTACATCCATTGTTTAGTAGGTGATGAATTAACAAGCGAGGAACTGGATAAGGAGAATGAAATGGATGAGATACAACCAGAACAGACTACAACGCCTGCACCTGTTGGGTTTGATCGTTTGGCTTCTGCTGGGTTCAGTCAGGAGGATATTAATGCATTAAGACAACAATTTAGACAGTTGTATGGTGATTTACCGATGAACAGCAACCAAGAAGGAGATGAGAGAGATATTAGACAGTTGGAAGAGAGATGGATCGATAGCACAGTTAACGAGATGGATGAATTCAACTCCATGAATGCTAATAGCTCACAGTTTGGAGGAAATGAAGATTTGTTAATTGGGGTTCTTGTTGGTTGTTTACTTGGAGTTATTGGGTTGTTTTTATTGAAGGAAGATAATCTTTTCAGCAAAAGACAGAAGATGGCTGTTGTTGCTGGGTTTATCGTGAACGTTTCATTCGCAATGATTAAACAGTGGGCATAAAATCATGTGTTAATTATATCAAATAATTTATTTCTTTCTATTTACGTTTATTCTAACTTTTTAAGTCTTTCATTGTTGTAATCATGAATCTTTCCAAAAACATTGGCCAAAAAGTGCTCAATTGGCTTGTCAAAGACAACAGGTAAGAGAGGAATTGTCAATAAACCCATCCCAATTGGTCCATAAGCTTTCAATTTAACATTTTTGATGTTCTTGTTGGCGTAAGCACTTGAGTATTTAACCACAGAGTGAATTGTGATAGCTGGCATCAACAAACTTGCAACACCTTGGAAAATACCTCTTTCCAAAGTGACCAATCTCCAGTCTAGAATTTTGTCGTTTTTTAACAACTTTTCATTGACAGGTGGAAGTGGATCCCATGGTTTCAAGCCATTAACATATCTTCCATCTTGTTTTAACTTCGCCTTCCAACCTTCATAGGCAACATCACCGGCAACGTAAGCAAAAGAGACAAAATAACCAAAGTTTACAATTGAGGAATGGACAGCTGGTCTGAAAGATTCACCAACGTCTGAAGTGTAAGCCAGATATCTATGACTTGCTCTCAAGATGGTTCTGAATCTGTTGGCATAAGCAGCGTAACGGACATCCGAGTCAACGGAATCCGGTTCTTGTGGTGGAGTGCCTGGATAGGACTCTGCAATCTGGGTGGAGATGTCGTCGATGTTATCAGACATGTTGAGCAAATTAGTTTCTGATATGGGGTATATAATTTGAAGGCGAAAGTTTAGTATTTTGTTTTGAATTCGAGATTATCTACAATTTCAGATTTCTATCTTTAGTCTATTGTACAATTTTTTTTCAGTGTATATATCCAGCCAATTTCTTGCCTGTATAAAACGCTGTTATTAATACTCTTTGATGCTTGCTTGTTATGTGCTATTCTAACGACGGATCAATAAATAGATGTTCTCTTGCTTCAATGAGGACAAGTTACGGTATCCACCTTCCAAACATAGTAATAGACCACCAAATGAAACGTAAACAGCACTATGTTAATAATTGTTAGTATTTGAACAGCTAGATATTCAATTCCTTTATTCAAGACATTAGCGGTACTTACATCTTGTCATCTGCAGACTCTTCGAATTTGTAAACGGTACCATGCATCACATAATCATAGTCATCAGCAAGAGATTTTTCACCGGATTTTGGTGGTCTCCATGATGCAGTAGAGCTCTGTGTGTTGGCATCCTCTTCAAGTGATAATGAAGAAGCCAATGTGATAGTGAGTGAATCGTTGGTTTTCACTGGAAACAAATCACTATTTATGTCCAAAGTGATTTTGATGTCGGAGGAAGTGGTAGATGAGCCCACGATACGAGACACTTTGTTGTATCTGGCGGCATCAACGTCCGTTATGTTGAAAATATCGTCGAAAAGAGTGTTGGACATGGCGTTGCAGTGTTTGAATATCAACAGCCCGCTAGTTAAGAGACAGTTACAATTTTTTTTCTTCAATATTGAGATGGAGTTACCCGGAGATCTCTCATCACGTGACAGTCACGCGCTGATAAAAATTACCACATTCGGGTATCAATGGATAAGTTATGAAACGTCTTTTGAACCGATTTTGAGGCTTCAGAACCCGATTGTTCAAGTTTTATCTGTTCTGTTCTGGTTTTTTTGTTTCAGTTAAAGTGATCAGTCGTTTGGATACACACTTTTATTGCTGTCATGGCTGGAAAGGGAAACTATGAACTGGTGGATAATCCAAAGTTCGATCTTGAAGCTGGTCATAATGGGGACACATTTCCTGAAGCCGAAGAACTAGATGCAACTTTGTTCAAGAACAGGTTTGACGAGATAACAGTAGGAGGTCCTTCTGGATCTACTGTGCCCAATCAGAGGCTGAAAACACTCAAGCATACAATGAAGAGAAATAAAAAGATCCTTATAGCATTGTTCTTGTTTATTCTTGTGTGGTTTATTGGACTGGGGGTTTATCTATCTGGTGGATCATCAGTAATCGATTATTACAAGAGTAAAGCTGGATCAACTGGTGGAGATGTATCACCAGAGGCAGAAAACTACAATCATCAAGAAGAACCGATCATAACAGTTGAGGAACCACCAGAAAGTCACCGGCCGGAACAAGAAGAACCCCAAGAAGCTCTTACAAATTCTGAGCTTGACCAAGAAAAACCAAGTTCAGAAGGAGAACAGCCGTCATCAGAATCATCCAAGAAGAAAATAACAATGAGGGATATAAGACAGGGAAAATTCTATGTCTATGATTTGGATTTGAAGTTTTTATCTCCACCACCTACTGATAATGATTATCAGGATGAAGGGCTATACTATGCCAGAGACGAAAACTCATTTTCGGCTAGAAAAATAGGAAATTCTGAGTACTCTCAAAAATTGATTGATAGTTTAAAATTCAACTATGATTCAACTTCATACACAATCCAGAAGTTTAAGCCAAACTTTCATCTGACTTTTGCGATTGTGTCGACCAAAGAGCAAAAATTATTCAGACATTCGTCATTGGGCCAGTATTGGCTCTATGATATCAAAGAGAAGAAATTTGAACCACTAACGGGAAAAGCCGATGAATTCATCTATCTTGCAGAATGGTCTCCGTCATATAGTCAAATTTCCATTGTTGATAACAGTAACAATATTCTAATAAGGTCAGTTTCAGATGGAACGATAAAGAAGGTCACCGAAAATGGTAATGAAAGTACGATAAATGGAAGAACGGATTGGGTTTATGAAGAAGAAGTAATGTCCATTGATTCAGCTATCTGGTGGGCTTCGGATGATTCTACTTTCACTTTTATGAAGACGGACGAATCGAATGTCCCAAGTTATAACATTGACTATTACGTTCAAACCAAAGAAGGTGGTGCCACTAGGTATCCTATCTCCAAAAAGATCTCTTATCCAAAACCAGGTTTCCCAAATCCAAAAGTTTCGTTATTCACTTATGATTTATCGACTGAGAAGACAGTGGAAATAGACAGATCTGACTCAAAATTAGGTGAGGAATTTATCATCTATGAAGTGTTCTATGTTGGGACTGAAGATTTGATTATCAAGGAAACAGACAGAGAATCCAACATTTTGAACTTCAGACATTATGATTTAAACACTGGAAAGAGTTCAATCACCCATGCTGTTAATGCAGTCGAAGAATATAATGGATGGATTGAGAAACTTAACTCTCCATTAGTGATATCTAACACAGTTGATGGAGAAACCACTTATGGATACATCGATACTATGGTAGTGGAAGGTTTCAATCACCTTGTCTATTTTGAAACAGTTACATCTTCTGAGCCAACTGTGCTTACCTCTGGTGATTTTGAAATATCCAATGTAAAGTTGGCCTACAACAAAGAAGAAAACAAGGTGTATTTTTCATCGAATCAAAGATCATCAATTGACAGACATATTTATTCCATTGATTTGGACACCAAAACCATCGAGGGATTTATTAACACCGATGAGTCTGGCTACTATGAGTCTTCATTCTCACCTAATGCCAAATATGTTTCGATAAACTATCAAGGACCAGGAACACCATCACAAAAGTTTTATGAAAGCTCCACGAAAAAAGCTTTAAGATTGACATCCAATGATTCATTCTTGAAAGCATCACTAGAAGACTTCGAAGTTCCAGTCAAAAATTTCCGTACAATCAAAGTTGATGAGTATGAAGACGGTTCTCCAGTGGAACTCAACGTCATTGAAATCATTCCTGCAAATCTTGATAAATCCAAAAAGCATCCATTATTAGTTCATTTTTACGCAGGTCCTGGCTCACAAGTTGTTACATCCACATTTGATATTGATTTTGAAGGTTCTATTGCATCATCACTGGACGCAGTTGTGCTTTACATTGAACCAAGAGGTACAGCTGGAAAAGGCTGGAAATTCAGATCTTGGGCAAACAAAAAAATCGGCTATTGGGAACCAAGGGACATTGTGTCCGTGACTAAACAGTGGATAAATGAAAAAGAATATATCGACAAAGAAAGAACTGCCGTTTGGGGATGGTCATACGGTGGATTCACAACATTAAAGACATTGGAGTATGATGCTGGTAGTGTTTTCAAATATGGAATGGCCGTTGCACCGGTTACAGACTGGCTGTTCTATGATTCTATCTACACGGAAAGATATATGGACAAACCAGAGAATAATGAAGAAGGTTACAAAAATGCACAGATTTCCAACGTTATTAATTTGGGAAAGACTCAGAGATTTTTAGTCATGCATGGTACTGCTGATGATAATGTTCATATTCAAAATACTTACTCCTTGCTTGATATGTTAGATTTAGGAGGAATTGAGAACTATGACGTTCACGTTTTCCCCGATTCAGAGCATAGTATTTACTATCATAATGCCAACAGTATAATCTATGATAAACTAACGAGTTGGTTGAAGGATGCGTTTGAGGGTGATTTTGATAAATTACAACAGAAAAGAATATAAGTTGTTTATTTAGATATCACTTTAGTTGATTATACTATTTTAGAATGCGCGGTCGTAGGCTTCCTGTAGCTCACTCAGCTGAAAAATTCACAACCTAAACGTAATTGAGACCTAATTGAAAACATGAAAAGGCGTATAATAGTAAATATATCTACAGTCTACTTTTTACCAAGAAGACTCTGGTAGTATCACATCAACGACAACTCTCCACTGTCTCTTCACTCTTCTCTATTCTCTCTGTTCTCTTCTCGTCTGACATAATCACTTTCGGATTTTCGGAGTTATCTTTGATGACTTTTTTTTTGATCAACACATTTTTTCCACTCCACTTCACCAAATACATCTGATAATGACAATTTACTTAACTTCTGATAAAGGAGCTGCTGCTCTTGCCACCAACATCAAGCTTGCAGTGGCTGCTGCTGTTTACGGTGTGAAAATTTCACCAGAAAAGGATCAGGGAAACGCTCTTTACAAAACGAGTCATTTCTCCCTCATCGAACCAAATGCCGTTGTCAAATACCTGGCCAATGACTTCTCCGACTCCAAGTTTATCCAATTTGAAGAAGAAGAATTATACCCATTACTTGCCAAAGCTGGATCTTTACCTTCTTTTCCAGTTGACAAGCTTGAATCAATCAGTCCTGCATCCATCATCTTATTCGCCTCTGCCTTTGCCTTGAACAGAGATTCATATCCTGAATTTGCAGCTTTGGAACAAGTGAAACAAGGTCTTTCACATGCTCTTTCATCGACTGTTGTTGAACGTCCAAAACCTGAACGCACTGGAGCCACCAACGTGGAGTCCGGTTTCGAAATCAATGAACAAGGTAGTGAAATCCTTCCAGATCCATCAAAGAGAAACATCATCATCACTTCTGCTTTACCATATGTGAACAATGTCCCACATTTGGGTAACATTGTTGGTTCTGTTTTATCTGCTGATATATTTGCCAGATATACAAAGGCCAGAAACTACAATAGTTTATACATATGTGGTACTGATGAATACGGTACTGCTACCGAAACTAAAGCTTTGGAAGAAGGTGTCACTCCACGAGAATTATGTGACAAATTCAACAAGATCCATGCTGATATCTATAAATGGTTTGAGTTGGACTTTGACTACTTTGGTCGTACCACAACTGATAAACAAACTCAAATTGCACAAGAGATCTTTTTACAATTGAAGGAGAATGGATTTTTGGAAGAACAATCAATGGAACAATTATACTGTCCTGAACACAAAGGTTTCTTAGCTGATCGTTTTGTCGAAGGTATTTGCCCAAAATGTTCTTATGAAGATGCAAGAGGTGATCAGTGTGACAAATGTGGTAACTTGTTAGATCCTTTCGAATTAATTGAACCACGTTGTAAGCTTGATAATGCCAAGCCAGAAAAGAGAACTTCCTTGCACGTCTTTTTGAAACTTGATGAATTACAAGCCAGAACTGAAGCATGGTTTAAGAAAGCTTCTGAAGAAGGTAAATGGTCCAAAAACAGTATCACCATTACTTCATCTTGGTTGAAAGAAGGTTTACATCCTAGATGTATCACCAGAGACTTGAAATGGGGTGTCCCAGTTCCTTTGGAAAAATTCAAAGATAAAGTTTTGTACGTTTGGTTTGATGCTTGTATGGGTTATGCCTCCATCACTGCAAACTACACTGAATCATGGGAAAAATGGTGGAAAAATCCAGAACACGTTCAATTATACCAATTTATGGGTAAAGATAATACTCCTTTCCACACTGTTGTTTTCCCAGCTACTCAAATTGGTACTAATGAAAACTGGACCAAACTTTACCATATCAACACCACCGAATACTTACAATATGAAGGTGGTAAATTCTCTAAATCAAGAGGTGTTGGTGTATTCGGTAACAATGCTCAAGATTCTGGATTACCACCAAGTGTTTGGAGATATTATCTTGCTGCAGTTAGACCAGAAAGCTCAGATTCACAATTCTCATGGGATGATTTCCAAAGTAGAAACAATAATGAACTTTTGGCCAACTTGGGTAACTTTGTTAACAGAATTGTCAAGTTTGTTAATGCCAAATACAATGGTGTTATTCCAAAGTATGATCCTTCTAAATTGGATAACTATGATGGTTTAGTCTCAGATTTGAACCAATTGATTCAAAACTATAATACTGAATTAGAAGCTGTCCATGAACGTCGTGGTTTGGAACTTGCGATGGCTGTCAGTGCTAGAGGTAATCAATTCTTACAAGAAAACAAGATGGATAACACCACTTTTATTGAACAACCTCAAAAATCAGATGCTATTATTGGTGTTGGTTTGAACATTGTCTACTTGGTTGCATCCTTGATCTACCCATACATTCCATCAACCACCAAATCCATCTATGAGATGTTAAATGCTCCTCAATTAGCCATCGGTGATGAATTTCACTTGATTTTGAAAGAAGGTCACAACATTGGTAAAGCTCAATATTTGTTCAGAAGAATTGACGATGCTGAAATTCAAACGTTAAGAGCAAAATACGGTGGTAACCAAAAGGAGGACGATTCCAAATGAATTAGTTTTTCTCAACTGAGTTACATCACAAACAGATAAAGTTGTATAATAAATAGCAAATAACACAACAAATTGATATAATGATTTAGACTAGTAGTTTAATCATCGGAAAAGTAAAAAAAAAAAAAAATCCAATACTAATCAAAATTTCTATCATCGAAATAATTGAAGAAAGAGTTCGGTAGCTTTCCTCATGTCAGACTCAATCATTAGCACTGCTAAATCGCACCTGCGAAACATCCCCCTGACTCAAGTTTCTCAGGGTGCCGAAGCAGTCGTCTTCACCACAACCACACATCCATATCTTCCACCATCACAGACGCCCAAACCCATTAAACTTGGACCTAATACCACAACTCCAACACAGTACATCATCAAATACAGACCACCGAAATCATACCGTCATCCTATCTTGGATGCACAACTCACTAAGCATCGTACTCTGGCTGAAGCTAGACTATTACAAAGACTGAGTTTGATTGATGAGGTTAATGCACCTTCCTTGATCGCATGTGATGCCAGAAATGGACTCCTTTGGATGGAGTTCGTCGGTCAGGAACTCCCAGGTAGAATTAAGAATGGGCAAGGTGAAGAGGCTGAGGATGGGGGTAGTCCTTTGAGTTCATTGAAGAATTGGTTATGGTTGTGGAACGATGATGATGAGAATGCATTAAGAGATGAAGTGAAGGAGGTTCTGCAACATGTTGGTAAACAGATTGGATGGCTGCATTTGAATGATATAGTTCACGGAGATTTAACGAGTTCGAATATTGTTTTAAGAAAGAAGTTTGATAATAAAGAAGAGAGTAAGGACTTGACAGAATGGGAAGCTTGTTTGATTGATTTTGGATTGGGTTCATTATCAACTATGGTTGAAGACAAGGCTGTTGATTTATATGTCTTGGAAAGAGCAGTCTTAAGTACACATCCACTGTATGCGGAAACATATAACAAATGGATCTTTGAAGGCTATGAGAGTGTCTTCACTGGCAAGGGAAACCCAAAGAAACTGAAAGAGATTATAAAGAGATATGAAGACGTTAGACTAAGGGGTAGAAAGAGAAGCATGATAGGTTAGATTAATGTATATATGTGTGTGTATATCAATTACAATCATCTATTACTCCGTCATTATTAAATCTATTGTCTGTTAGTCTAGTAGGCTCTTCTCCTGTTTTATTTGCACATTAGTCTTGGGAAGCTCCGGTCCATTATTGATATTCAACGATGACAAAGACTCATGAACATTCTGTAAACTGTCAGCTTCATTTGATCCCCCTGTGTTATTCCTCTTTTGTGGAGTCAAGAGCATTGTGTGTCCATTGCCAATGTATCCCGGAGCCAGCTTTCTAAACACCCGGTCTTCCCATATTTCGTACTTTTTGATCTCTTCAGCTCCATAATTCTCAACTTCACGCTTCAATGTTTCACATTCATCTATCCAGCTCTGTAGATCTTGCTTCTCAAGTTTAGTCTTTGGGACAGTTGACGGCAGTTGGATGTATTCTGGGGACAGCTTCACGGGCTTTGGTGGCACACTAAACGGTGCCTTGATGAGTGGGACCTGCTGCAAAATCTGGTATCCCTTCTCGTTTTCCATTATCTCTTTGGTTGTTACTTGTTGATTCTTGATTCTTGAAGGGTAGTTAGCAGCTTTCGGAGTTAAACGGGCGGGCTAAAAACAAATCAAACCCACGTGACCCAATGCGTTAGAAGCGATGGCGAAGTCCAGTTGGGGGAACAATAGAGAGCATCAGTCGATTAATAGTTGAGTCACTTCATTTCTTAGACGACAAGCAATTGGACCATGTTAGGATCGCCAATCAATATTCCAAAATGGCTGGAGGAGAACGAGCATCTTTTGCAACCTCCAGTCAATAACTATTGTTTACACAGGGGCGGATTTACCGTCATGGTGAGTATATAATCACTAGGTATTATCTAAAGATGTTACTAATCTATAATGGGAATCAGATTGTCGGAGGGCCAAATGAAAGAACGGACTACCATGTGAATCAAACACCAGAATGGTTCTATATGTACAAAGGAGAAATGACTTTGAAAGTTGTTGATGATGGTGAATTCAAAGATATTCAAATCAAAGATGGAGAATCGTTCTTGTTACCAGGTAATACTCCTCATAATCCTGTAAGATATGCCAATACTATAGGTATAGTTGTTGAGCAAGATCGTCCAGCCGGCGTCAATGACCAGATCAGATGGTATTGTTCAAATTGTAAAGAGATTGTTCATAATATTGAATTTTATTGTTCTGATTTGGGGACCCAGGTTAAAGAAGCTATCTTATCTTTTGATAGTGATTTGGAAAAGAGAACTTGTGGTAAATGTGGAATTTTGAACTACTCTAAGCCCCAATGATTAGGTCTATGATCGTTTGTGTATATACCCTTTATGAATGTCATTATGAACTGTTACTAGTTTCAGCTTTTTTTTGTAGAAGTTGGTGTGGTTTTGGTGGTTCCCTAATGTAAATTGTCAAACCTTCCTTCAAATGCATTGGCTAGCCAAGCCATCAACTTCCCAGTGAGTAACCTGTTTGCATTATGATGAGCAATGTTATGGTTAGAGTCAGGGAAAATATTCAGATCATAATTGTAAACATTGTTTAAATTGAATTCATCGACTAATTTATAAGTGTTTTGTATATGAACGTTCTCATCAGCCGTTCCATGAGCGATAAAAAGTCTTTTGGATTTCTTGAAAGCTTCAAAATTGGAAATTTTGGCATCTTGGTAACCCTCTTGATTACTATTTGGAGAACCCATATATCTTTCAGTATAAATTGAATCGTACATCATCCAATTAGTTACTGGAGCAATAGCAATTCCATATTTGAAAACTTCACCTTGATCATATTCCAAAGTTTTTAGAACTGAATAACCGCCATATGACCAACCCCAAATTGCAGTTTTATTAACATCTATATATGAGCGTGAATTAATCCATTTGTCAATAGATGTTGTAATATCCCTTGGCTCATAGTATCCCATTCGACCAGTGACCCAAGATCTATACTTCCAGCCTTGTCCTCCTGTTCCTCTAGGATCAATATAAATGATGATTGAATTGAACTCATCACTGATCTTTTCTTCGATCCCGATATGAAATTTAACATCAACATATTGAGATCCAGGACCTCCATAAACATGAACTAATAATGGATGTTTAGAATCTTGATTGAAATCTTTTGGTCTTCTCTCTATAAGATTGGCAGTTATTGGAGCACCTGACTCTTCATCAATGCCTATTTGGATGGTATGATATGAATGAGATCCACCTGAGAAAGCACGTTTAGCTAAATCATCGTGTTGATAGATCATGGGGAATCCAGGACCTTGTTTAGAAGCGACTAAAAATCTAGTTGATGGAGAAAATAAAGCATCATAATAACCAGTATTATCTTTTTTAAAATCAGAAATTAATGTCATTTCTTTGGTTTTCAAATTAACAGAATATAAATGTTTTTCAAAAGTTGATCTTCTATTCGAAGTAAAATAAACTTTATTATCTTCCAAATCAAACTTTATCGTACCTTCTAAGACTTCCCACTCACCACTTGTCAAAAATATTGGGTTTTCAGAATCACTTGATTCGAAATAGGCAAGATGGTTAAACCCATCATTCACGAGAACATCAATAAATCCAGAATCAACACGATTTTCGTTATTATTTTTTGGAATTCTTAATAATTCACCAACGTTTTCAATCCATCCATTATATTCTCTTAAAGCGTTGATAGAATAAGTGACTTTGGATGTGTTGGTAATAATGTTGAAATGTCTGTAATTTAAGATTTTGGAATCTCTATCAGTTTCTTTTATTATTAATGAATTTTCATCAGTCCATAAAGCTCCATAAACTATGAATTCAAACCCCAAATTTGAATCATCTCGTTGAATCTCGATATTTGTTTTTTCTTGTAAATCATAATTAATCAACTTAACAATTGGATTTGGATCTCCAGGTTTAGGATATTTTAACTGTGAAATTTTTGGGTAATTATCATCATTAATAAAAGTTTCTAAATTCAATGAATGAACTGGAGAATCATCGGTTTTCAAATACGCTAGATTTCTCTCATCAGGAGACCACCAAAATGCATGATCGGTACCTAAAACGTCTTCTTCATACACCCAATCTGGTTTCCCATTATAAAGATAATCAGAACCATCTTCTGAAATCCTAGTGATCAACCCATTAGCCACTTTAAAGATATAGAGATCATTATTCTGGATAAAAGTTATGAAATTGTAACTAGGAGACCAAGAAGCATGTTGGATTTTAGAATCACTATCAGTTTTAATCCTTGTATAACTTTGATCTATGGTATTGTAAAGGAAATAATTGGCCAATCCTGAATAACGGTACTGTTTGTCATAATCTGCCACTATAAGCGCATGGGTGAGATCATAACTCAGCATGATATCATTTGCCCAGTATTTAGCACCATCAAACTCAAACTCACCAACTTTATGAATCTTTTGTGAGAATTCAGCATCTGCCAGTTTCTTCACCGTGAACTCTTGATCTTGTTCAACAAGGTATAATCCTTCATCATCCCGTTTATCAACGTATTTGTTAATAGAGATAAGCTTTATATCTTCATATGACGAACCTTTGTTGAAACTTTCGTGCAGTATGTCTGGTCTCTCTTTATGAGTATCGAATTCTTTCAACTCTCCATCGTATGGAAGTTCTTTCTGCTGGAGAGGACGCTCCTGAGAGACGAAAGGCGTATGTGTCGGTGTCTCAATTGGCTGAGCAGATGAAGTGGATCTAATGGGTAGTTGAAATTTAGACGACACAGCCGGGGTGTATTTGGACCCTTCTTTGTGTGGAGAAGTGGCCATGAGTGTATAGACCCATAATAGAAGCAACACTGAGACAACTGTACCAATGACAAGGTACCTCAGTTTTGAATTTTTCTTATTATAAAACAGTTCGTTGTACTGGTTTTGGAACAAAGGACTTGCTGAGAAATCGTCTATGTTGTCCTCATTGAGCTCAGCCAGGTTCTCAAATATAGACGAATTGGACGAGTCCTGTTCCTCGTCGCTCTGATCTTCTTCCTGCTCTACTAACTCATTGTCACTGACCAATTCCATGCGGTCCTCGAAGTGAGAGCCATCCACGAGTTCAATGTCGTTCTGGTGGTCCGGACTGCGTGACATTTTGTCATTTTAATGGGTGATAAAGTATAACATAAATGAACTACGCGAAATTGTTTTCTATTGTCTATTGCCTACAACATCAACAAATGGCCCAGGAGCTGCTGAGTGCTCGTGAGAAGTGGCACAGTGCTGAACTGGAACGCGTGTGCGATGCACAAAGCGGTCTTAGAGAGCTCGAGGAGTGGAAGGACGGGCTCTGTGAGGTTCTGGAAGGACGAGTCGCTGAAGATGACGCGCACCTCACATTGGAGGAGATGAAGCAGCTGATGAGCTGGAAGCTGAAGAAGGGCAAGTTCCGGCCCACGCTGATGCGGTTAGTGGGAGAAAACAGCCCCGAGGCCGTCGAGAAGGCGACACGCAGCGGGTTCAAAGTGCTGCTGGATAGTGGTGATTGTAGTGACGAAGAGTACATCAGCACAGTCAGGAAAGCGCTGAACGAAGTCGTGGTTTTACGGGGTATCGGACCTGCCACTGCCTCACTAGTTCTCTCGCTGCTGCACCGTGTCACTAAGAGGGCGCCTCCATTCTTCTCGGACGAGGCTGCTAACCACGTCTTTCAGCACTCCCACAAGCTCAAGTACTCGATGGCTGAGTACGTCCAGTTCCTGCGGCTCTTTGCCAAACTGAACCCGGACTTCGAGAACGACTTCACCGAGCTAGAGCAGGGCGCCTGGACTCTCGAGCTGCATCAGGAAGACGAGCCACAGGTGAAGAAACGACGTACAAAATAAGTTCCATCACTGTCAATGTATATAAACAATAAACAATGACAATTGAAAAATTTCAACACCTTGAGTAACCCCAAACAATGAGCCTCAAAGACTACGACGACCTGCTTGGGCCAGGCTCCGTCCCTGGGTCAGTGTCCGGCGGCTCTTTCCCGGGCCCAGGAACGCCGCCGTCCCTCCCAGTAGCTGCCTCCCCGTCCGCCCTGCTCGCCGTCCCAACCCCGCCTTCGCTGACATCGTCGTCTTCGACAAGGACAACGACCCGCAAACGCGTCCGCACGGGCTGCTTCAACTGCCGCCGCAAGCACAAGAAGTGTGACGAGCGGAAACCGCACTGCTCAGCCTGCCAGGCCCGCCGCGAGACGTGCCAGTGGCCCCAGGTGGGCCAGCAGCAGCAACAACAACAACTCCAGCATCACCACCAGATCCCCCACCAGATTCAACCACTACAACGGCCAGATGAGCCTAAAAGGCCCCGTCTCGACTCATTCCCAACCCTGCTGGAGCCTCGCAACTACGTTCCTACTGGTGTCCATGTCCCAAAGGCCCACCTGCCCGGGTTCGCCATCAATACCACCCCAAGACGCTCTTTCGACGAGTTCCAACCAGTTTATGACTCTTTGGAAGCCCTATTGATCAGATTCCTAGTGGACCCTGAACCAATCACAAACATCCCACCACTTCGCCTCACTAATTTCAGTCTCAACTCGTTCGAAGAGATATCTACAATGAAACACTACTTGCACGTTGTTGCCCCACAATTAGACTGGGCTACAATCGATTGTGTCGTGTTTAAA
Source organism: Gotozyma siamensis (assembly GCA_030579035.1). Lineage (NCBI taxonomy): Eukaryota > Fungi > Ascomycota > Saccharomycetes > Phaffomycetales > Phaffomycetaceae > Gotozyma > Gotozyma siamensis. Next base: position 93,938 of record JAKTZZ010000017.1, read on the forward strand.
ACTGACATTCCTAATTTATCACGTTCTTCTAACGTCTTAAGAACAGCGCTATATGCAACCAGTTTAATCCACCAGGCAAATGAATCAAACAATCCAACACCAATCTCAATGGGCAAAATCCTTTCTGTTTTTGAAAAATCTCTGTTGGAACTCGTTCGTGATCCACAACAAGGTTCAATTCCAATCCGTGTATCTTCAGCTTTTTTCCTTTTTGAATTTTGTATGAATTGTCAACATACTGATCAATCTAAGTGGAAAATCTTATTGAGTGCTTTGTTAAGTTATATTCAGCGTGAAGGCGTTCATCCTCGTGATAAAAACGTCATTAATAATAACATTTATTACTTGGCCATTCTTTTTGATATAAACACAACAAGAATATTTCATGAATCCACATTAGTCGCTCATGATTTGGCGAATTTAGAAGGTTTACCACCTGTTGCCCGCTTATTAAGTCATGTATCAATGACATTTGACCTATTGGATCTAAACCAACCTCAAACAGAAGCATTTGATACAAAATGGGAACAAATATGGTTGGATATGAACAATTATGTCGATTCGTTAATAAGTGACGAAATTAATATCAAAATGGGTCCATTAATGGATCGTGCTGATCAACAATCACCATTCCCAATGGTATTACATTCAAGTTCAGCTTCTGTTCTTTGTCAACAGATGTATCTAATTTTGAAAATCTTACTCATCCAAGATAGACCTAGAAGATTTGCCAATAAGCATTCAGATCCTCATCAAACGGCATGGTATGCTAAACGTCTATGTGCAATATCCATGTGGAATAAAGAATATGCTAATTGGTTAACCACTCCATTGGCATTGAACGTTGCAGGGAAAGTTCTCACTCATGGCAATGAGCATCAAGCTATTATTGCATTGATTGAGGAGATCAAAGCCGGAGGTGGATACGTACTAAAATATGGAGTTAAAGAGTTGTTGGAGTATTGGGGGAACTAAAATTTGATCCCATTGATAAAAGAGAGGAAAACATTTAATTTACTAATACTGATTTACTCATGAATTTATGATTGTTGAAAATGTTATTGTTGTAGCTAGCATCTGGGATGCTGTTCATATGGCAGAAGTAACCAATTCGTCCCATAATTTATTCAAATTCATTTCAAACCTTTCGTTAACAAAACCAGCTAGTTTGGTAGCCACCAAACACCAATTCTTCCCATTGGTTCTGTCTTCGTTAAACATTTTATTGACTCCATTATTCCAACATGTTGATGAGATCCATTCGATTTCATGATTGGGTAATCTTTGTGATGAGTTGAATTCAAAACTTTTCATCTTCTCCGTTACTTTTTCCAAAGTCTTTAGACAATTTTGTTCAGATTCTGCTGAAACGTTGATGGATTTATTCAAAAGCAATCTAACCCATCTGGAAGTAATGGAACCTTCCACTTTTGATTCAAATGTCAGATTTTTGTTAATCACTTCATTAATCACACTAGACTTGACAAGATCAGGAAATTTATCATCAATAACAATATTGATCAATGATGAATCATATTCGATATTTCTGATTCCAAAAGTTTCTTTCACAATGTTCAAAGCAATAGTATAATTCCCTAATTCTAATTCCGCTTGATATTGGAAAACTGTAGAATCAATCAATAATTCTTTCCAATCTTCTTCAACTTTTTCAAACTCAACTCTTGTTTGGAAAATAATCTTACTTTCCTCAACGGATACTCTCAAATTCAATGATTTCTGTCTTATTGAACCCCATAACACATCTTTGGAAACATCATCCAATTTACTCATACACATGAGTTCCACAATCCTCGCCCTGAACGACCATGTTTTATTAATAAGATTTTCTTCAACACTAACATCATCATTCATCAAACTGACAAAATTCCCACATGTTTGACTGATCATCTGTCCATTAAAGAATTCTTCAGTAATTAAACATTTTCGTGCTATATTGAAAGATTGCGATGCAAACCATTTAAGTTCTTGAACTGTAAACTTGTAAGTTGGATCAGATTTTGTTTCTTTTGCGAATTTAAATGCTTCTGAAAGTAATGTGTTTAAAGTGGAAATGTATTGTGATTGAAATGAGTTTGAATCAGTGGATTCTTTAAGAATGAGTTCAATAACAAAACGTAATGTCTTAGGAATGGAAACGTTTGACGTTTTTTGTTGGTTCATTTTCTTAAAAAGTTTTAACATTGATTCAATTGCAATTCTTGAGTTTGATTTTGCGTTTATAGCGCATAGTGATAGTAATGGGATTGTCATTTTTTCATCAGATTCTGATATTTTCTTTAAATGGGACATAACTTTAACCTCATCATTCAATTCCATATAAGTTTTGAATAAATTGTATTGAGTAATCAAATTTTTTTGACTTTCTTCATTCATAGTCTCATAAACTTTCAAGCAATTATCATAATCATCAATGCTGATATAACAGTTTTGTAACGCACGTTGAGTTTTACCTTTATCATCCTCATTAACACAGATTAATCTATGTAAGATCAATTTGAACCAATGTATTGCATCAGTGTGATTATTTTGTTTGATTTCTTTCTTACCAGCTGTCCAAAGCAAAGTCACTACTGTTGATGAAGTTTTCTTAGAGATTGCTTTAATTAACAACTTTTCAGATATGTCAAAGAATTTACTCAACTTTTCTTGCTTGATTTCCACTGGAGTGACTGAATCTTTGGTGTATGCATTCACCATTGCAATCAGGATCATCTCCAATGCATCATGATCATTGTTTGGATCAAGTTTGTTAGTCATTGCAAACTCATAACATTTGATAGCACTCAAAGGATCAGAGTTTGAATGTTCATTGATTATTGACAAAATGTTTTTGAAATTTGATATTATTGGAACTGAGATCAACATTTGAATAATGGTTTGTTCAATTTCATTTGGATGAACATTTGTTAGTTTTTTTAATTTTATATCAAATTTAAATGATTCTAATGATAGTGGGTCAATGTCTTGTAAATATTGAACCGCAAATTCTGCAATTTTGAAAGCTTCTTGGGTTTTTAATTCAAAGCATGAATTTGCTAACAATGATAAAATTGAATATTTCAATTGCTTTGAATCAGCCTCGTTCAAGTCCATAACTTTTCTAACAATCTTATTCAAGAAATAGACAACATTTGTAAAATCTTTCGACTCCCATAACTTCAAACACGTGTTGTAAATGACTCTTGATGCTTCCAAAACAATTTTGGGATCATAATCCATCATTGGATCACTAAACCCTGATCTTTCTTCATATAATTTCGCCATTTCAATATCTCCTTCAAAGATTGATATTTCCATTTTAATGATGAAAAGGTCGATCTTGATCTTTGAGAACTCGGCTTTGATTGGTTTTTTAAACGTATCACTGACTGATTCTAGTACTTGATACTTCCTATCTGCATGCTCTTGGACTTTTTGTGCCAAAGGGATCACCTCTTCATCAATGCAAGCTTTCAAACTCTTGATTAAACAACTAATCGATCTGAACTTAAGTTTCAATGAATTGGGCTCTAGCAACTCACCGATGGATAATAAAAGACATGCAAAAAATTTAACAGAGCATAGTATCTTCTTCATTCTATTAGGCTCGCACTTCATTGCCATTGCTGTTAGGTTCCATAACTCAATTGCTGAGGATTTTTACGTTAGTATCCTTGTTGAACTTGCATGACATTTGTGGTATTTTCAAGATACAAGCAGAGTCTAACTCCTCCTTGACATCGTTTATGCCTTCACATCCTGTTGTCCTCAACAATCTCTCAAACCTTTCAATCATCGGGAGCATAGAGTCCATTGATGAACTGATGGCAGTGATATCATTTTCTTTTAGAGATGTCCTCAATTTAAAGGTCGTTTCTGTGGCAGTTTCTGGAACAGGTTCAGTTAGCAGGGGAAATTGATATCGAGCAGCTCAATTAATATACTCACGGATAAACTGTGTGAGTTGCGGTTTCAACGCGCTGTTGGACATTCCTGATTGTTCTACGTTAAATGGAAAGAAGGTCAATATTCGGCGGTTAATTAAAAAAATAACAAAACATAAGAAAAATTTGTCCATTGATTCTGGATATAAAAAAACTTCTATTTACAGTAAAGATTTTAACAGTTTATCTACTCTTTGGCAGCAGCTGGTTCTTCTTGGACGATTTCGTAATCGCCGTTGTCGAGTTTCTTAATGACACCTTGAGATCTCAAAGATTCAAACAAGTCCTGTGGGACCCATCCACCAGTAACGGCAAATGGAACAGTGCTGAGCTCCTGGTAGTATTTCTCCAATTGGGCAGCATGTTTGTCAAAGTCCTCGACTTCAACCTTGACTGGTGGTTCAGCCACTGAGACGAATTTGTGCTCAGCGAATTGAGGCCACAACAAGGATAATTCGTAAATCTTTCTGTCGATTAATGGAGTTTCTGCAACAGTTCTTCTTTCAATCGCAGACAAGTATGGAGTTCTTAATTGTTTGAACACTGGAGATCCATCGGTTCCCAACTCTGGGGAGATTTTACCGAGTGTTAGATACCATTCAACTTCATTTCTGGTTCTAACGGCAGCGAAATCATGGTAGTATTTCTCAGTCTCGCTCATCTCGTCGTACTTCTTTTCATCAATTTCAAATTCATAGATCTTTGGACCATCCTCATAAGCGACGAATCTTGGCGTTGATTGGAAAATGATTGGTTTGATGGTGGCACCTTCAAAATCCAAGAAGTAAAAGTCTTCGTCCTTAGTGATTAAAACGTTCAATGGATCAATATCAGTGTGGGCTAATCTTGGAGTGAATAAAGCTTCAACATTTTTAATACTTGGGGTGTGGATATCCATGGAATAAGGAGCAAATTTCTTCAAGTTAATGAAAGTGTTAGCTTGTTCACTCAATTCTTCTTTAGTTTCACCAATTGCACCGGCATCAGAGTTCAAAACACCAACTTTAGCACTAATGTTTTCTAATTCAATGTTAGCAACATCTTCAACAATTTGTAATGGTTTATCAGCATCCCATGGACCAATGAAAGCATCAGTTTGAGCTTTTGTCAAATATTTTTTGTTTCTCCAGAACACTCTCTCGGTAGATGGCCCAATGAACCATCTGTTTTTCAAATCAGCATCAGTTTCACCATTGTATGGTTCTTCAGCAGTTTCTAACTGGTTTTTAGCATCAATATTGAAATACAAGGAACCATATTTGTTGAATTCAACGCTGGCTAATTTAGCTTGGAATTCAGCTAATGGCTCAATGACTTGACCAATAATTTCTTTGTGTTTTGGATCAGTACGTGGAGTCATTGGAGCCCATCTCTTCATCAACGTCTCACCTTCAATGAATTCTTCAAGAATGAAAGGAATGTTTAAAGCGTTGGAGTTGGTGGCACCATAAGCAAACACTTTTGGAACTTTCAAACCAAGTTTTAAGTCAACAAAGTCTAAAGTCGCAGCTTCTGATTGGATTCTTCTCTCGATGGCATATTCAGTATCTAATGGGTAAGGGACTCTTAAAATGAATGATTTCTGAGCGTTCGTTTCAACTTTGTAAATTCTATGATGTTTACCTTCATGTAAGGATGATAAATGAGTTATACGGAATTCTTCATTTGGGTTCTTACTACCCCAATTCAAGACACTGACATTGTGTGGAAGGTAAATGAAGTCACCTTCAGATCTTTTTGGGCCAACAACTTTTGGTTCTTTGGAAGCAGTGTTGAATCTACTTTGTTCGTACAACTCTTTCATGACAGCTTGTAAACCAGTAAGTGAGAACTTGGTGAATCTCTTTCTCTTCTCTGCTTCATCGTTCTTCAGCCATGTACCCCAGCTGTATTTGAACACAGCATCTCTTTGTGGATCATTTTCTTCACTCAAGTTGGTGAAAACTTTTTCTGGCTCACTAGAAATGAAACGAGAGGTGACGATTCTCTGAGCAGAGCACACAGCTCTACTTGGTTTCATGGCCACAACTGCTGAGGCACATTGTCTTCTTAAAGAAAACATCTTAGAGGGCTTTAGTCTGTAGTCAAGTGCACAGTTCAGTGAAAAGAAAGCTCGTCGCCGATGTTTTAATGACAGTAAATTCGCGAAACAATTGTTACTATTAGTAGTACCTCTACTTACAATCTAAGCAAAAAACAAGAAGTAACATATTAGTGAGTGGCTCAAAGAGTTCTGATTCGCTAGATTATATCATCTAGTCATAATACATATTTTTTGCTGTTTCTTTTACTCTTTTTTCAGCCAAAGGGGCAGCGACCACTTCGTCAATATAACTAACAGAGTCAAAAATGAGGCGTTATAGTCATACCCATTCATTCATTCCCAGTCCCAGAAGTTCCTTTCAAAAATGTCTTATAATCGCTGCTTTCAAAAGAGTCCTGTCCTGCACTTTTAACATCAAATGCATAATCATCATACGAGTCAATAAGATGACTTCTGTGTGTATAGTCTGAAGCGTTATCATTGGTCTCATTGAGATCATCATTGCTGTACTGTGGGATCATACTTGATAAACTCAGGACACTTGCCCTGTCATCTGTATTTTCAACGCTAATACTGTCCAGCTCGTTTGGATTTATATCACTTGGTGAGAAGTTTGCTCCATTCAAGCTCCTGTTTGCATAGTTGGCATACATCTTGTTGATTAAATTCAATGGGTATCCCGGGATTCCAGTCTTCTTGACTCTTTTGCCTTCAATTCCATCTTTGGTGGCTGTTACTGATAATCCCGAAGTCATAGATGATCTGGACAGAGGACGAGAGATTGGGTTGCTGTTGAAAACGGGAGAGAGACTGTTGGAGTCTTGTGCTGAATGGAAAGACATCGTATCGGCTGCTCTCTTATCTGAGGCTGTTAATGATTCCGCGTCTGATTCCAAGTAAATTACGGCTGGATCGTTTTCTGGTTTTGGTAATCTTGATGGTTCTTGAACTTCAGTCATCGCAGATTTGTGAAAGTAGAATGGTGGGCTGTGAAAGTAGAATGGTGGGCTAGTTGCAAAGTGATTATAGCTCAATGGATGTTAGCTAATATAGCAAATTGTAATGGCTGGGAAATGTCGTTAACGAATGTTTGGAAATTGCTCCTTGAAATTTAGGGAAGGCAGCTTCTTCGCTAAGAAAAATCCGCGATCCAAAAGAAAAAAGAGCAAAATAGCTGAATATCAAGCTATTGGCTAATCCAGATGGGGATCTGGACTGGAAAGAGCACTATTCGAGATCAGTATGGATGCTCCGTGCCTCCAATAATTACAAGGTTTTACTTCTTCACCACAATAAAGTTGTGTCGCTCACTGAATCTTGAGAACTTTGTTTATTAAGCGGACATGTCAAATTTCATCCTCGGTATTTGCATGCAAGGGAAGTTCACGGAACATGCAAGGAACTAAATTTAAGTTCCTGATATTATATAAAGTACACACGTCAATTTGTTGGCAAATTCTCTAGTTGATTATGGTTTATAGTTATACACGTGAATCTGATGATGATTCGCTCCCCCCACCCCTCAGATCTCATCTAGGGTTATGGTGGACATTTGACGATTCTTTTGAGCGATTTTTTTGGTACAAATCCAGGTTGAAGCATACATGTTGACTCTGTCTATCAACTTTCCAGATGTTCTTGTGGCAGCTGCTTTACATGTGAAGCCTTTAGCCTCAAAGTTTTTGATATACCAAGGAACTTGAGCAGCAGTTCTCAACAAAACTCTTCCATTGTCACTCAGGGCATTGTATAATGAGTCAATCTCTTTGTCAACTTCATCTGATTTCGGATCAAACCAATCCATATGATCCATGATAACCGCAACACTGATTGTTTTCTCTGATAATCTATCCAGAACGTTGTTCAAGAAATCGGTATGAAGTCTGATACCATCCAATGCGCTCTGGTTGTTTCTTGTCAAAGATTTAAATCCAGCTGATTTCAAATAATCTGGACAGTTCTTTGGTGAATATTTGGCCAGCAAACATAAGTAGTAGAAGTAGTTGTCACTCGATATCAAAGAATCATTGATAATTGGATCCAAAGTATCGATAACGTACTGCATGACAGATCCCATCATAGACGCTTGATTTTCCGGCACACCTAAGGCTTTCCATAGAAATACTGGGTTTCCAATTAAAACTTTGGTGACAAGAGGACTTAACAAGACTGGTCTGATTGATTGGTTCCAGATTTCTCTCTGCTCATTCAGCGTCTTCGCGTTGCATAGTTCGGATACTTTTTTCGTCAAACCTGTGACAGTAAACAAATATCTGACCAGTCTCAATGCCCATCTAGTTGAGCCAGAGTCATAAAGTCCTTTACCGTTAGGATCGAAAATCTTAGGACCTTTCTCCATCCAGTATTGGAATGCATTTGATGATAAGTGTGGAGACAATTTTGACATCAACAGTTCACGAAAGTTTTCATGTTTACCTTCACCAAATAACTTCCAAGTCTCTTGATGGCTCAAGCTTCTCAAAGCAGCTAATTTTAGTTCAACTAAATGACCTTGACATGGATTCAAGTCAACACCATGTATTCTTCTTGGTGGATCACTCAATGAGGCATATGATAAAATGTTATCACCGGCGGAAGTGATTGCTAAAACAGTATCTTTGGAGGTCAATTTCAAAAGTTTCGCATCCTCTCTTGGATCTTCCCAAGTGAAAGCATAAATGTATTGATTTTTGAAGCATTCATAGTCGGGACTCAATTCATCATAATAAACTCTCCATGTTTCTTTCTGATAAAACAAAGACGGATATGGCAAACCTTTTTTAGTGTTATGTAAAGCAGCTTCTAAAGCTTTGGAAACAGGGGTATCACTCAAACTAGAATTATAGTTCTTTGGGTCAATTGGAGCTAAGTATGGAGATTCGGTAGCAAGAGAATTGAACCTGTAAACAAGTTGAGCATCTTCTTGTTTGTTAACACCAACCCAGATGTAATATGGAATAGATCCTAGAGTCATGTTGTAACAGTTGACGGACTTGACAGTACCAAACTTGTACTCGAGGTACTCTCTTCTAGATGGATCTAAGAAAACTTTATCAAATTCAAACCAGATTCTCCAAAAAGTTCTGTAAATCCAAGGAACATGTCTATTGACCAAACCACCTAAAGTGTTGGCTCTTCCGATAGAAGTTGAGTTGGATTGTACACCAAAATCAACAGAGGCAATAACACCAGTATCAGGGTTCAAAAGCTTAGATGCGTGATCTATTGCTGCATGGTATAAAGGAATCATTGACAAGGAGTATGAAAAGGTGATTAAATCAGCTTCATTGTGTGGAATTTCAAAATCACAAGCATCACCATGAATGACAAAAACGTTTTTCCAACCATTTCTTTCAACTCTTTCCCTTGCAATTTCACATAAAGAAGTGGATAAATCTACCAAATAAACAGCTTTAAAATTTGCTAACAAATTGGCAACGTTTTGATCCATTTTTTCAATGTTCAAACCTGTACCGCCCCCGATATCGATCCAAACAAGTTTCTGGCCATTTGTTAAGGATTTAGCATGATAGTAAGCAATTTTGAGCGCGTCATCTCTTCCCTTTAGCAAAACTTCTCTAGTTGTATCATAGATTTGAGCTTGAGTCTTGTAGAAGAGTTCAAGGTTGTTTTGATGGTTGTTGTCGATTTTCCTGTTGGTGAATGGTTTGACGAAACAGGCCCAGATAAAGAAAACAAATGATCTAACTTTGAAATTAAAATGAAAAAAGATCAGGGTGGAAACGACCGAAACACCTGTGAGGACCAATTTCAAATGTTCAAAAGAGGTAGCAGTGTCTTTGAAATCAGTAAGCTTTGCGATTATCTCAACGAAAGACTGGTGAGCAGACATCTTGAGTTGAGGTTTGTGGAGTAGTCTGGTCTTTAATCCCCTCCAAAATATGTCTCAAGAACTAGTCAACAAAATTGGGGAATAGCTAATATTTATAGAACACGACCCTAACCTCAAACTCCAACTGTTGCATGTGAACGCCTAAGAATTTGATCACATGTGCCTTCAGTCTCCAGAATTTTCACATGTGACATGCAAAGAGTTATTTCCTTATTGGAATCTTTATTCTAGATTATCTCAAACTCAAAAACGTGCCACTCTGGCTCTAAATCTCCGACTTTTGGTGGTTTATGTTTTGACACATAAAAACGTGTCAAAAAAATGATTATGTAATGTGATTATGTAATTTCAAATTAAGGTTGTGAGTGTTGGTTTATATGTGGCCTTGCCAATTTCGTTTGATCTATTCAAAGAAACGAACAAACAAAGCACCGATTTCTTCGCTTGACTCTAAAAATTGGTCAATAACTCCACTTAAAGACACGTACTTACCTTGAATGTTTGTTAATACTTTTCCCAGGCATAAAGCTAGTTAATAGTGACTCCTTTGGCACATTTTCCCCAGATATTCTTCGAATAAACATCTTTCTTTAATTCAGCGGCTAATATCTTCTTACTAGTATAAAATAGTAGGAGCTCGCTGATTTTTTGCTCTTCTTTTCTTTTCTCTCGTTAATTCATTTTCATTCATATCCAATGTCTTTATCAACATTCCAGAAAGTTAAAGGCGTTCAAACAGCCACGGCTACGTCAATCACCACCGAACAATCCCAGAAGTTGATTCAGACAATGCTGACTATGTCTTTTGGATGTATCGCATTTCTACGTGGTTTGTTCCCAGATGATAGTTTCATTGACCAGAGATTCATTCCAAACAAGTTTGAGCCAGATTACGATGCCGACCACCAGCAGAGTAAGATGAAGAGTCTTAGGGTGAAGACGTTAGTTAAAGGCAAATCTCCACAAGTTGATCTCTTTTTGAAATGGATAAATGAAGGTGCATTGGATGCTATCAAGAAGGGATTTCTTAAATGTTTGAGCTTCTCCGTGTTTTTAGATGAGGCTAAACCAAATGACTTGCAAGAAGTATACTCCTTCTTTTTTGATTACCGGAGCAACGAAATCAGAGTAAATATCAATGACAGTTCTTCTGCCATCTCTTTATTGAAATCAAGAGAGATGTTACAACAATTGATGAGAAGATTCATCATCATTACACAAAGTTTGGAGCCTCTTCCTGACCAAAAATACATGTCAATGAGGTTATTGTTCAATGATTTTTGTCCAAAGGATTATCAACCACCTTTTTTCAAAGATGCTTCTAATGAATCAGCTACTGTTAAAACAACTTCTGAAATCTTGAAATTTTCGGCAGGATCCATGAAAACATGCCATCATAACGTTTTTCTTGATGTGATCTCTTCGGGATTACCAACAATAAATGGGGAAACCCACGATGTTACTATGACAGATGATAAGAAAGTAAAAGAGTTTGATCCCTTCCTAGTTCCAAAACTTCCTAAGGAAATTCCGATCAATGATATCAATAAACCAAAGCTAATCTCAAGAGAGAGTAATCATGTCCCTTCTCAAGATCCGAGTCAAACAACAACCATGTTAAGGTCTTTCTTAAAATCATCACAAAATCGAATTCCTGCAACTCAGGCCATTTCCAAGATCAAGTGTGAATGTGGCTCAGATGAAAAAATACCAGACTCATTATTAGCAACATGTTCATCATGTGGATCACAAGTTCATTGCTGTTGTTACGCAACTGAAGCAAAAGTCCTACTCTGTTACAGTTGTCGTGCAAAATCACTTTCCATTTCATTGCATGAAAACCTGCGACTTTTGCTCAATGCAAGAAAGCTTTTCAAGATCAGTCCAAAAGTTCGTACTTATCACAAAATCTCGAAACTACACAGAACAATGGGTTTCAAATATGGGATTGATGAATCCATAACATCAGAAGCCATATCATTCATGGTGTCTAAAAATTTGATCTTGATAACGGATGAACCAATCAAAAAAGCTGATAAAATCACAAATCTTAAATCTTCTAGTTTGGTGTTGATTGATCAGAAAGGCATTTTGAACAAGGATGGTGAAGAATTGGAATTAGGCACTAAAGTTGGTATCACTTTTATCGTTGGTATTCGTTCTGTAGAAGCAATGAAATATGAATCACAGAAATCCAGAATGAAAAGGTTGTTATTTTCACGGACTTTAGGAAAATGTTTGAGTATTGATGATGAGTTAGACCAGGTTAAACCAGGAAATCTTGATCATGACGAAAGTGATGATGATATCATAAATTCTTCAATTGCGAACACTCCCATGACTACCAAGTCGATGGAAGTTTCTAATCATTTCTCAAACCTCAACCTAATCGAAGACACAATGCATACCCATGAACAGATTCTAATGAGTCCATTTCAAGAAACTCAAAAGAAAAAAAGGGTTCTCAGTGAAGGTGATGATGATGACTCGGATGCCGAGACTATCAAAGCCGAAGAATGTAACACAAGTCAACCTGTTGTTCCATTCACAAGAAGCAAAAAGGCCAAAACAAGTGTATCCAACCGTTTCCTCGATTCGCTCACCAATTGATCAGTCCCTATTCACCATTATCATGCACCATTGTAGGCATAATTCTTTCTCACTGCAGCAAAAAAAAATAAAAATAAAATGAGACCACCAATGAAAAAAAGACCAAAGCATCAAGTCTTCACAATCATTTGGACCACCAATGAATTTCCTACAATTTCCAACCAAATCACTCCCGAGATTGATAAGGCTGTCTTCATTAGCTCGCCATTTTAGCTCCCGTCCAACTCCGCCGTTCACTGCAGGTCAACCATTGTTCGAAACAAGACCATTCATGTTAAAGCCTGGTGAATTGACCCCAGGAATCACAGCTTTGGAATACTTTGAAAGACGTATCACACTTGCTGATAAGCTGCCCTCACGTTCCGTTGCTGTTGTTGTTGGTAACTCAATGCAGTACGCCTCTGGGTCTGTTTTTTATGATTTCCAGCAGAATAATGATCTATATTACCTCAGTGGTTGGAATGAACCAGATTCAGTCATACTGATTGAAAAACCAGATGATAATTTGGATAATATTGTTTTTCATATGATTGTTCCGCCAAAGGAGAAACATTCAGAACAATGGGACGGTGCAAGAACTGGAGTTGAAGGTGCCAGAGAGATCTTTAATGCAGATGAAGTTGAAGATACTTATAGATTGGGTCCATATATTGAGAAAATCGTCAAAAGAAACGAAAATATCTACATTGACTTACCAAACAGTACCCCAAAGAAACCGTCATCACAAACATCATTCACTAACTTTTTCAACATTGGTGAGAATTCTAAATTCTCATCAATTGAAACTGTCTTGGAAACCAATAAAAGAGGAAGAAAAGTCATGCCATTGACAAACCTAATTGCCAAAATGAGAGCGATTAAGTCACCCGCTGAGCTCAACGTTATGAGAAAAGCTGGTCAAATTTCTGGGATCGCATACAATTACGCTTATGCTAAAAGATTCAGAACTGAAAGAACCTTAAAATCATTTTTGGAATATAAATTCATAAGTGGAGGCGCTGATAAATCAGCATACATTCCAGTGGTTGCAAGTGGTGAAAACGCATTATGTATTCATTACACTAGAAATGACGATGTCTCTTATGATGATGAGATGGTTCTTGTTGACGCTGCTGGCTCACTTGGTGGCTATTGTGCAGATATCTCTAGAACATGGCCAGTTTCTGGTAAATTCTCTGAACCCCAAAAAGAACTCTACCAAGCTGTTTTGAACGTTCAAAAGGAATGTATCATGAAATGTACCGTTGCTAGCAATGTTGGATTACAAGACATTCATGACATTAGTATAAATGCTTTCAAAAAAGAGTTAAAGAACATTACTGGATTTGGTTCATTGACTTCATTTGATGTTTCTAAAATCTATCCACATTACATTGGTCATAATCTTGGTCTTGACGTTCATGATGTTCCAAGTTATTCTAGATTTGATAAACTAAAACAGGGTCAAGTCATCACCATTGAACCAGGTATTTACATTCCTCAAGATGCTTCGTACCCAAGCGCATTCAGAGGTATGGGTATCAGGATTGAAGATGATATCTTCGTTGATAAAGATACATATATCAATTTAACTGTTGAAGCGGCTAAAGAGATTGTCGATATCGAACACATCGCACAACATGGTGTGACTACACCACATGAAGAAGAGGTTGTTTCTGTCTTCTGAAAAAAGCGTTGATATTATAATTAGCTGTACATATTATTTTAAATGAATGAGCACAGGAGTGCTTTTAAAGGCAGCTTCTGTTTCTTATCTGGTTCTTCTTTGTATCAGTCTGGTTACATTGTCCAGTTGTGATCTTAATTCACCTTCAATGGCATCAGATTTTTCGGTCAGGTCTAACAATTTCTCGACATATAACACATTTTTATCAATTGTTATTTTTTCAAATATATCCAAGTCTTCGTTGTATCTGTACTCCAACTTCTCGGATTCGATGTATTCTTTCAACTGTGGTAGAAGTTCATTTTTAGGTATGTTTAACTTTTGTGACAAATGATCAGCACTCACTTTAACAACTAGAGATAGATAAATTCTATAGCTCATCTGTCTAAAACTCAACTTCACATTACTCCAAACTTTAGATAAAAATGGATCATATTTCATAAATTTATCCCATGAGACCAAAAGTTCAAACAAGTCTTGAAATTTGGCATTTATAGTTGCTGCGAAGAATGGTTTTAGTGAGTTCAATTGTGATCCAACTAAAGCAACGAATTCAGTCTCACTTGAAATGTCATTCAACTCATTGGCAGGATAGGACAGCAATATACTTAATACTGATATCAGCACGATCTGTTCTCTGTGAATAAACTTGTTGAAATTCGATGTATTCAAGATATCAATTGCTGAAATTTCTTTTCCTGAGCTTGTTTCAATTGGTGGAGATCTCATCAGTTCAAAAATCGACGAAGATACTTGCTTATAGTTACCTTTTGAAAATTCAGCGAACAATAACAAGAATTTGACTCTCCAATACGAGATAATTTCAGCATCTGTTAATCTTTTCAAATATAGTTCATTTGACAAAGATGTGCTTATAAAAGCCTTGATTCTTTTATCCTGGTTCAACGTGAGAGTGTAATTTCCTTGAAGTAGTCCAACTTGAGCAGAAACTTCAGCAATTTGACAAGTCTGGGAACTCAATGTCGAACTTGCTAACACAGTCTGCGCTTCATTGTATTGCTTAGAGTATAGATAAATATTTGCAACTTCAATGCTGGTGAAAGCGTCAGCTTCATGGTACAGAGTCTCTGGATTCAGCTCCTTCAGCTTCTTTGCCTTGTTGTTCAACAGTGTGTTAATCCATTGTGGATCAAGGAATTTGGGATTGATATCATCAGATGAGCCAGTTGGGGAGATGAACGATACAAAACTGTCCACATATGGCGAGTAAAGTCCCACTCTGTTCAGGTGTTTCAATGCAGCAACAGACGCCTTTCTGGCACACTCGTTCGGTTCTGTGGTCAGGAGATGCAACTTCTCTATCAAGACAGGTCCTTCATGTGAGGTTAGTAAGAGCTCTCCATCTGTATCAAAAGGGTGTAAGCTTACCGTCGTATTTGGACGTGACATCACGCAGGAAGCCTGGATTATGTGTGTTAGTAGTCGGTCTGTGTTACTGGGCTCCTCTGGGTGCACATACAGTCGAAATCCTCCTCCATGGCGGCTCAAATGTGGTGGAGGTTATGAGATTGTGAAGACTTCTCTTCTCTTCACTTTTCCCGCTTCGCGTATCGGATAGAGATGAGCCGATGAGTGGGTTCTACTACAACAGAATTTATTTGAGGGTTTAGATGTGATTAGAAGAGGAATTGACACATCAACACTTCTGATGCTCATCTCTTCAATATCTTTGGCCTTTCTGCCCAAATCCATGGAGGAACAGTTGACTAATATATAAATATGCAGTGCTACATAACCATCATCAATATGACACAAATTTTTCAAAGCTCATCTCAAAAAAAATCAGATAGGCTTCATCACTGTTTAGTTAATTTACACCACAAACATGTCCGTTGCTCTGCGATCCCCGAGGCTCACAGTAATTCAAAGATCATGTTTCTCTACATCCTCCCCGGCCTACGGAAAAATACGATCGCTTTTATCCAAGGTTGCCAAATCCCAAGATCCAGATGAAGTGAAAGATTTAGAGATGAAGATATACAATCCAAAGAAAACCGCTGAGAATTCAAAGACCATTCCAAAACTAGCAAAACCTATAACCAGACAACATGCTGCTCATCTGCTGTCTCAAATGACTGGGACAACAGTCGATATGCATACTCTAGGACCTTTAAGTAACGATGATGTCAAATACTTTAAAATTGCAGACAGAAGAATAATGTGCGTGCTGTTAGGTACCACTCCCAACCAGCTCTTCGACTCGGTGATTGTTGATAAGATGACAAAGGTCTTTATTGAAAGAAATCAAATAGAAAAAGCATTAATGACTACAAGACTTGCGAAAGATAATGGCATGGTTGGAATGAATAGAATAATGGAACATTTCTTAAAACAGGGGAAAGTCAACGATGCACTCCATCTATTTTCAACAAGAAAGAAGTGGGGTATCTCTATAAATAATTATACTTTGACTGTTCTGTTTGATGGTTGTGCAAAAGTTCGTGGTCCAAAAGGTGAACCAGGTTTAACCACTCAACAAATTGAAAAATTAAAAAAAATACTATTAGGATTGAAGAAAAGTTATAAAGTCAACCCCAACATGATCCATGTCAATAGTGCATTCAGTTGTCTCCTGAATTGTGAGGACCAAACCATTGGTTTGGAGCTTTGGGAGAATTGGCTAAAAAACTCAGAGCCATTTTTCAAACCTTTCAAACCAAACAGTACCACTTATTCCATCATATTACAGGCTTTGGGACATCAGGATAACGATATGATAACAATGGTGTATGGAGAAACTATCTTGGACCAGATCTCCAAAATTCCGGAGAAAAAGCAAGATGTCAAGCTTGTTGAATCTTTCATTTATGCCTATGTGAGATGTAAGAGAATTGATCTCATAGAAAGAGGTATCAAATCAGCTGAAGCCTTTTTTGATATCGAAACATACACCCCAAAACTCAAGAAGAAGTATTCGCATTTGGAGAATGTTGCTGAAAAAGTGACACTCAAAGAAATAATTCCATTAAAATCAAAATTCATACCTACAAAATCAGTTATTGACATTTTAATGAAAGCATATATTCAAATTGGCGATGAAGAAAATGCAATGAAACTTTTCCATCAGTTTAAAGAGAAATTCCCAGGTTCTATGGATCTTTCCATCATTCATAGATATTTCATCTGTTTAAGAGAACTTAAAAGATCAGAAGCGGGAATTAAATCTGTTGAATTTTACAAAGAACTAGTTGAAGGAAGATTCAAAACGAAGGTCGAAGTTAACAGTGCTACAAGATTCATAGTATTCAATGCAATTTATTCACAATCATTGGCAACATTGAATGATAAAGGAACTTTCGCAATTGGGAAATCCGTTGATGTCATTTATAACCTATCAAATGAATTCTACTCTTATATTTCCAAAGATATTGGTGCATGCGAGGTTCATGGGTATTTGAAAGCAATAAGAAGATTGCGTCTATCAAAGGCACAAAGAGAAGAAGTTTTGAAGTTGATAGAAGCTGCAAAGGTCAATTTTGATAAAGAGTTGAGTTTGTCAAGTAATCAAAAACAGACAAAATTTTACATATCCCAAGTTTTAGAAAATGAAACATATTTGAGAAACAAACAGGAGAGAAAATTGGAGTTGGAAATTTTAGATCATGCGAAAGAAAAACCAACTATTCAATCAGCAGAAACCAATTGACTGTGCATCATTCATGTATATAGCATCATAAGAAACATACTAATTGTTTACTCTTTACTGAATTAGAGTTTTTGTAATTAACTGATCAATTCAAAAATGAAATCTGGTGGTTTAAAATCATTCAATCAAAGTATTCGTTAACTAGAATCCTCAACGACATGAAAATTTTAAATGTCATTTAGTCATTTAAAATTTTCAGGGAAGAACGTACTTCCCCTCCAGTTAAACAATCTTTGATTTTTAAAAAAAAAAAAAAAAAAGATCGAAAAAAAAAATAAGCTCCGAAGCCGAGAATCGAACTCGGGTTTGTACAGTGAGAGTGTACCGTGATAGCCCCTACACTACATCGGATTGTAGTGATAGTTCTTGTGTTTTTTAAAATAAGTTGCGCAAATCGTTGAATGCTAATTTTTACCCGGAAGTCACTCAATTGACGTATCACAGGCACGAAAAAAGGATTAAAAGATAGCCCTCATTCTCAGCTTTCATACAAGATGTTGTAAAGTGGGGAAATCTAGATGCAAAGTCACATGAAGCTGTTTATGGCAAAGATCAAAGTGGTGTAGCGAAAAAATTTTAAATATAGAATTTAATGATTATCCTACTGTGATGATTCGATGGGTCTTGAAAGAAATCATGTCAGGTAGTCAAATTTAGGTAAACAGTATGTCTAAATTGTAGTCCTAATTATAGTTTTCATTGTATTTTACGGTAAATTAGAAATTCTCACTTTTCTTAATGAAAAACACTAGTCAAATTCAGGAATTTCAATAATTATTTTGGAGAAAAATTGATTCAATTCTGAAGCTCTCTTCAAATTCGGATGTTAACGATCATATCGACACTATTTTAGGTTTTTATGGTTGGATTTGGCTTGATTAGTATATAAAAACACCCTTTAATTACTCTTAAAGTGCCCATGAGCCAGTTATAGCACGTATTATTGACTTTCTTAGTCCAAATAGAACATCAGTTAACGGAAAATTTAACATATTCTAATGGTAATCACTCAATTGTCTCCCTCAGTAATAATCTTTCCAGATCCTGTATTGTGATTCTATAGCCTGGTCATTTCAATGTTACAGATCAGCATTGTACAGCGTTCTACATTTCTTGACACAAAGTTGACGAACTAAGTTTTGTAGAATCAGAAGGGACTATCAGTACAATCATAGAACTTGACTATAACTGATGGCTCTAATATTTGAAGGCGTATAGATCCTCCCACTACATATTTACCCAGCTAAATCAAAGCCAGATCAATTTTGACAAACTCATCAGTTCCTCCATATGTCCATATGTGGGTAAAAATATTGAAGAACAAAACAGAATTATTTATCGAGTTTTATCAATGGGATCAAAGGAAATTCATGAGCGTTCGATAACGGACTACAACTGGCAAGACCGATCCATACTTTTTAGAATATCGAATCCAACATGTATTAGAGATCGAAAACATGCATTTCCAATCCCGTTAAAAAGGCATATGTAAAAAGTAAATGAACTCAATTGAATAAACAAACAAAACAACCGGGTACCAGTTCCTTATTTAAGACACAATTGAACTTGAATTGATTGAATGTTGAATGAAATTATGTGTGGTATGTACGTGTGAGATAATAATAATTTTTCAACTCAGCAGAATTTGAATGTTACTGAGATCAAAGATCAAAGACTTGATTCACGACATTTATTTGGACAGTTTGTCGATCTTGCTGGAGATCTCGTCCAATTGTTCCTTTTGTTGTCTCAAGGATTCTTTCAAGTGGGCTAATTGTTCTTTTTCGTGTTGCTTGACGTAGAAGTCTTCGTTGGCTTTTTCACGCTTGGTGAAGGCGTCGGAAGAGGCTTCTGGACGGTTTCCACCGGTGGCACCGGCGGTGTAGGCTCTGACAGCGGAAGTTCTGATGGCACGTGAAGCGACAATTGCACGGGAGGCGAAAGACATTTTGGTGAGGTTTTTAGCAGTTGGCGGTGGAGCTTTAAGGGTTTTTTTTTTTAATTTGCGAAAAACGAATGTGATTCGCCCACACGACAAAAACCCACACACCAGCTGCTAACAGTAAAGAGATGAGCTCCAATCTTTCACCAGTTGAAAGAGAGAAAACAGCTGTTGAGATGTCACTGGTGAAAAGACAGAGAGTGCAGGACGAGGAGGTGAGTAGAATGGTGTTTTATGGGTAGAATAAGCTCAGAGTACTGACAGTAATTGCAGGTTGAACCACAAGTGTTTAAACTCGAGGGACACAATGGATCTGTGCTCGGTGCGAAGTTCAATATTGAGGGTGACTTGATAGCCTCTGGGGGCGTTGACAGGGAGATACGGATATGGCAGCTTCCCCATGTGTCGAACTTCGAAGAGAGTCCCAATGTTGGTGTCATCTCTGGTCACAAATCAGCAATCACGTCGCTTGGATGGCTAGAGAACAACAAGAGCCAGTTAGTTACCTCTTCCGCTGACACATCTGTTGGCTTGTGGGATGTCAACACAGGAACAAGACTAAGAAACTTTCAAGCTCATAAGCTTGTGGTGAACCAGGTTGACACGGATAATGGACTAATATCATCAGTTTCCGATGATGGTGATGTTTCTATTTGGGATCAATCTTCAAAAGCCCCAATAAACACATTTCATACCGAATACCCTTTGTTGACAGTCGCGTTTCATGATAAGCTAATATACGCCTCAGGTATTGAACCAGTGATCAGGGTATGGGACTTGAGATTTCCTGATTCTCCAGTTTTTGAAATCGAAACAAAGCATAACGAAGCAATTACCTCTTTAGACGTTGATGATTCTAATTTAATATCAAGAGCTCAAGACGATACGATCAGAATTTATGAACCAAAAGTTATTCCTGGGGATCATATTAGGCCTAAAGTCTATGATGGTTCAATATCAGGTGAAGAACAGTTGTTAATAAGATCAATCATCAGAGAGAATGTTATATACTCTGGTTCTGCAGATAAGACAATAACATCATGGAATTTAAGCTCGGGTGCATTCTTAAAGAAGATTCCTGGCCACCAAGGAACAGTGATCGATGTTGATGAGCATCAAGGAAAACTTCTGTCTACATCGGTTGACGGTGCAGTCGTCCTAAGGTATGGATCATGAGCCTTCTATTAATGTCTATGCAAATCTTAGTTTCTTAACAACATGCTCCTTTTCATTATCTTTACCATCATCATCATTATAATCATCATTGTTAAGCCTGGATTTTTTCTTTGGGGTGTTATATATCTTCTCAATTGTATTACTATTATTAATTACTTCTTCCTCTTCTTCATCTGTATCTATCATTATCATTTCGTTGACTTTCAATGGAGATTGTTTTGACTTCTTTGGTGAACTCACTCGTTTCATCATCCTCTTTGATTCAATCTCACTTACTCTCATTTGTCCATCCTTAGAAAAAAGTGGAACGCTCCAGACAATAACATCACCAACCGTTCTTCCTACTGGTTCCGAAAGCTCATAGTCATCAAAATCAACAGAATTTACAGTATAATCATGACCATCTTCATCTTTAGCGCATCTCAAAGATCTAAATCCCGAATACAACAAATCAGAACCGCGTGTCTTCAAAAATGAAAACTTCGTAATGAAATCTCTGATTTGTTCATCATCAGCAACTGGTATTTTCAATTCTTCATCATCATTTCCATGTTTAGCAAACCTCCTCTTAAACATCTCTTCTTCTAATGTACCTTTCAAAACCAAAGTTTCCACATAAACATTCCCAGTTTGACCAATTCTATGCGCTCTCTTAATGGCTTGTGCTTCAACAGCCTTATTCCAGACCGGGTTTAAGAAATAAACTCTCTTGGCGGCAGTTATCGTCAATCCAAATGAAGCTAATTTCAAATCCATAATTAGACAAATACCACCATGTTCATGATTTGTGAAATCATTTATCTTTTGAAATCTTTCATCACCTGGGATAGATGTCGAATACAATAAATAATTCAAACCAAGAATGTCCAATGCTTCAGACAAGTAATATGCGCTGTCTTCAAACTCATAAAAGACGATACTCTTAACATTAGCATAATGATGCTCCAACAATCTAGAACACATGTATGAAAGCTTAGCAGAAGCTGTACCCAAGATCTTGGTGTTCAAAGTATGCTTTTTCAGTTCATTAGTAATATTATGTTTTTCTGTAATGTTCTCAGCTTTTGCCTTTCTTTTATTTAACTCTGCATTAATGCTTGAAATTTCAATAACTTTACCATCATTCTTGATCTTCTCGGTCTTTTTATGAGTCAATTCTTTCCAATACCCTTTCCAGAAATCATCACTTGATTGGGTGATCTTGTTCTCTAACACGTCAATATCTTTAACAAACCTATTTTTGAAATAAAAGCTTTGCAAAGAGTACAATTGTGGGGCACCGAAAACATTGATAGTTTCGTTATTATTGGTTGAACCAATTCCAAAATTTTGTGAATACACCTCGCCTAATTGATCATCTATGAAATAACTCATCTCATGAATATTTGATATTATTCTCCATATTTTATCAGACAGGGCTAATTTGCAAAATTTGATACATTTTTTCAACAATCCACGATCCTCATCAGGGTATTGATATTCTGTAGAATCACTCTTTTTCTTATCCAGACTAACTTGAGCAAACTTCAACATACTTTTCAACTCCTCAACGGAGAAACCTGTCCAATGGAAAGTGGATCTCTGTAAATTGGTAACCAAACGTCTCAATTCAGATTTGTTAGACATATGAAACATATAATCTTTGTCTTGTCTTTCGGAAGTCACTGCATTCAACGCCAACACTGCAGTGAAAAGATTGATCGAGATCTTGTTGTAATATGACGGCTCTAGATAAACAGGTTTGTGAAACAAAGGAGGCAGTTTGACATCAATATCAATGGAGTTTGGAGGATGTCTGACAATCAAAAGGTTAGCTAATTCAGACAACGATTTGGAAGCGCTATGCGATTCATTGATGAGAGGCTTCACCATGTAATCTTTCCATAGATTTGGATTAGTTGACCATGGTCTAATGTTGAAAAAATTGGAAATGAAATATCCTAACTTGGTCAAATCGCTTTTGGCATCGAATTTCCTCTTGATCGAATGCGTTTTGGTATCATCATTTTCATTCATTTGTAGTTTCGTGAGTCCAGAGGTTGGTGTACCTGAAACAATCCATTTCCTTTCAATTTTTAAAGTTTTTGATAAATCAACCAACCTTGAAGATTTGGAGCTCATGCTATGTCCTTCATCAATGATAAATCTTTTCCAATAAATTTTATTCAATTCTGTGTTTTGAGACTCTTGGGTAACAAGCACTGTCTGTGTCATTAAAATCAAATCATATTTGATCAACGTTGATGCTTTTGGGATCTTTTGAGTGATGTTCAGTCTCAAAACTTTCAAAGTCGAGGTATGTAGATGTTTCCCTATTTCATTGTTCCATTGATTGAACAAGTTGTCAGGAACGATAACCAGTGTCGTTGAACATAAAAGTAGTTTTTCTTCCCTCACAATCGGTTTATATCTTGAGTTCATTCTCTTTTCTGTATTCAATTTAGGATCCTCAAACTTCTTATAATAAAAGAAACCTGGCCTATTCTCTAAATGCTCAACACAATTCTGAGGAATTTCATTGACCAAATGTCTCCATGGTACAGAATTTCTATTGATCACACGAACACATTGTTCCATCAACGACAAGGTTTTATAATCATTGACAGTCTTGATGACGAATTCTTCCGGGATTTCAGAAACTTCATACTTGGTTAATGTAATTAAAGACAGGCAAATCAATGTTTTACCTAAACCCATATTTTCAGCTAATATCCCACCTCTGCAAGACTCATAATACTCTGGAGAGTTTTGTAACGTTAGATTTTGCAAATTCAAAAAAACACTTCTCGATCCACGCATGATTGTGATTAGGTGTGGCATTAAGGTTTTAGATACGTTAGATTCTCTGTGTGCCATCATAGCGATTGATTCAATCTGGTAATTGTATAAAGATGAGTTCAAACCTTGAATAGCCGATACTTGTTCATAATATTTTTCAAATCTATCGTCAAAGACAATAGAATCATAAACATCACTCAGCCTTCCTTCAAGATCTTTTCCAGAAGTCTCTTTTCTAATATTAGTTTCTCTCTCAACAGGTAAATTCCTCACTAATCTATCAATATGATGATTCAAGTTACTACTTGATTCATCTCGATATTGTACTTTCCCCAACTTTGTCAATTTAAGTTCTTCATAGTCTCTTAATGCATTAAATATTAACATTCCATTCAAATTTCCTTGCCAACTTTTATCAGAATAGTCTAAAACTGTGATCAACTTCTTCATGATCTCTTTATACCTCAAATCATGCCAACTCGCCATTTTGGAGTTCCTGAAAATGCTCCTCACCATTTCCAAGAACCTATTCCCATCAATATCACTAGGAACAATATACACCCTCATCACAGTGATACTACCACCGATTAACTCAGTGAATGTCAACTTGACATGGCCCCTCTCCATAAGGTAGCATAGATCCACAAGTAAGGGACACCAACTATGGTTGCCGGGTTTCTTGTTGGATAGCAGGGGCGTATTGGTGATCAAGTATGGAGGATCAAACCATTTCCAGCCATCAGGTGATTCAATAGAAGGCGCTGGTTGTTTGGGCGTGTTGGTGAAGTATAGAGTACCCAACGGGATGAGGTTGTCCAGATTGTTGGTTATCGCTGAGGCATTCCTCAAAGCCTAGGAAATATTAGTCATTGAACAGTGAAGCTGTGGGATCCAGATACATGCCTCTAGCACTTCAGCCGACATTGGTGGCTATTTGTATATTGTTTTTGTTGATGTTTAAATTGTTGTTTACCTTTTTGATCAAAATTTGTTAGGGCAATATGAAGTTTGATTTCTCAACAGTCAAAGAAAGCCGTTCGTGATGACAACTAAAGCCGCATATACAAACATTAGCCGATTGCATCAGTCACTAGTGTACTAGATTCACTTCTATGCGATTTACTCTTTTGAGCCTTCTCCGTTTTTCAGATCGGCACTGGATTCTAGTCCAATGCACTCCACAGTAAAGTGCCGTACCAGAGAGTGGACACAATCAGACACTGATAAAGCACGAATACCCCTGCATTCAAAATGCAAAATAGGCACCCCACTACAGATATCGAATATTCAAAACTCTTCTTATTTTTATAAAAAAGTACACATAGTCGAAAATGCATTGCAACATTTTATCAATGCATGTAATCATTAGAATTCACAAAATTCTAAGTAAAACTAAATAGTAAACAATAACAAACAACTAATAATATGATTATATTAATGACGAAATCCTGGAATTCTTCTAAATTATAGAATTCCACCCTCTAAAAATCTTTTTTGATCTCTCAAAAAGGCAAAAAAAAAAGACACAGATATCTAACTATTCATTTCTTTTTAAAACTCATCATTCATTCTATTTAATTTTCAACTTTTTGTTTTTTGGCATCTGGACCATCGATTGACAAATCTTCTGGATTGCTAGCAGTTTCAGTTGATCTGAACAATGGAGTAGAAACTTGAGCGTGGAAATCTCTAATGATAGAGTCAACATCATCAATGGACAATTGACGGACATCACCTAATTTTTTGATTTTAGCAGTGACATCTTTACATTGATCATCAGTCAAGTTCAAGTTCAATTGATCAACTCTTGATTTAATAGCATTCCAACCAGTCAATCTGTTAGCAAAATGTATATATCTTGACAAACCGAAATCAGCTGGGTTTAAGATTTCGTAAGTGGATGGATTAGCTAAAATAGCCTTGGCGTGAATACCAGCTTTGTGAGTGAAAGCACAGAAACCAGTAATTGGGTTGTTGAATGGAACGTTAACTTGAACGGCTTCAGCAACCAAGTTTTCTAAATCACGTAATTTGTGTAATTTATATTTAGACAAGACGTAGTCACGATCAGCAGCAATCATTCTTGCCATTAAACCACCTAATGGGGTGATACCGTTTCTTTCACCAATACCCAAGACTGAGACATCGATTAATCTGGCACCAGCTTCTAAAGCAGTGTAAGCATTAGCAATGGCACATCCAGTATCGTTATGGAAATGGGTTTCAATATCACAGTCAACAACGTTTTTCAAAGTTCTAACTAATTCGTAAACTTGTCTTGGGTTAGCACAACCAACGGTATCAGCAATACCAACTCTGTTAACACCAATTTTAGAAACGGTTTTGTAAATATTTAATAAATCAACAATGTCAGATCTGAAAGAATCTTCTGAAGAGAATCTGATTTCAATACCTTTAGATTTAACGAATTCAATAACTTCAATAGCAGATTTGGCAATGTAGTTCATATCTTTACCATGAGAATACTGTCTCAAGAATTGAGAAGTACCAATAACAACATCAACACCATCGACACCAGTTTCGACAGCAACTCTGGCATCATCCATGTGACATCTGATATGGGTTAAGATTTTAGCTTTTAAACCTAATTTACAAATAGCTTCACAATCAGCTCTTGATTGTTCAGAGGCAACAGGGGAAGTTAATTCAATGTAATCAACACCAAATTCATCTAAAGCTTTAGCAATTTCAATTTTTTTTTCAGTTGTGAAGAAAGCATTGGCGAATTGCTCACCTTCTCTTAAAGTAGATTCAATCAATTGGAAATTTGAAACGTTTGATAAGTAATCTGCCGGATGTGGTCCGTATGGATTCACTTGGACTTTGTTGGTGTTGATTGGTTCTTCAGAGACTTTTTTGAAGTCGTTGACGTTTTCAGCTGAGGCTGGAGGCTGGTTAGCAGCGGTTTTGGCGTCTTCACAAGTTCCACACATTGTTCTTGTTATTTATGAGTCTTAAAAGATAAAGAGAAGAGAGGAAAAAGAAGAAAAACTGTGAATTTTATTATGAAAAAAATAATTAAAAAAAAAAAAAAAAAAAAACTCTCAGTCATCAAAGAAAAAAGAAAAAAACATCACGTACTGTGTGGCCCGTACCGCCATGAGTCACTACAAGGGGAAAAAACTGTGGCACATACCGAAATATTTCTCTTATTTAGGCTAAATAGTCGTACGTCTGGTCCTCGTTTCTCTTGAGGTATTCCTGGTTCACCAACTCGTCGATGCACTTCTTGATGCTGACAATGGTGGCAGTGAACCTCTGGTGCGACTGCTGGACAACTTCGTTGATGAGCAGATTGTGAGGAAGCGTCTTTCTGGCCTTCATGATTCTGACAATGCATGCTTTCAAATAATTTTTACGATCTTCATTAATCTCTTTATCCGCATCCATTTGATCCTGTTTAGCATCTGTTGTCTTTGCACCAGCTGCGAAATTGATTTTCAATCTTTTGGATTTGAATTCAGATACAATTGTTAGTTTTGTCGATTTGTCATCCATACTGGATGATGATGGAATCAACAATTTATACTTGATCATTGGTGTTATTGAATTTTGGAACGTTGTTTGATCTAAACCTGTTAATTCTAGTAATTCTCCAACTGTGTAACTGTTGTTCTCATTGTATGGTAAGATGATGGCCATTTGATATAAAGTCATCAAAAATGTAAATGGTTTTTGTAAATTTGCCTTGATTTCACCTCTATTTAAAGACCAATGCCATTTCAAAACTCTACCATTATGTTTGGCAGAATAAATCTCTTCAAGTTTGTTGAAAGTTGGAATCAAATCCATTGGCAATTGGAATGAATTTTTGTTATAATGGAATGGCCACATTGTTTCTGTCAAAATGAAAGGTTCAAAATCAGGAACAATTTCATTACGATTCTTTAAAGTTTCCTCTTTGAATAAAAGTTTGAGTTCATGTGATGCTCTAATGTCTTGAAACATTTTAGTGATTTTGGAAGTATATTCTAATGAATTTTCTGTTTGTAATCTTTGAATGATAGCTTCTTCAGCTTCTTCACTTGATGAAGTACCATGGATTAATCTTTTAGCCAATAATCTTCTATAATGAGTTTCAAATGCATCTTTATCTGTTAAGAACTTGAAAATAATCATTATATCATCAACACTCATATCACTTGTTGCATCTGCATCTTTGTTTTTCTTTAATAGATTATCACTGTATTTAGCCAATAAATCTGGGGTTTTAGAACTTGTTGTTGTTGATGAGTTCTTACCTGTGTTGTTTTTGGCAATTGAATTGAAATTGATATAAGTGCGGCATGCATTATCTAAAGTTTTTACAAAAAGTGGATTATCTTGAAATGCTTCAGCAACAATATTTTGGAAATTATGATAAACTTGAATCAAGGTCTTGATGTAAAGTTTTGGATCAATGGTTAAAGGTTTGGTTGGACCAGAGCTCTGTTGCTGTTGTTGTAATTGTTGTTGTTGTAAATCATGCTGCAAATTCTCAACAGCCTTTAAACCTTGTTTTTCAATATATTTAGTAAATTGAGCAGAAAGTGATGTTAATGTTGATGGGACTCTGTTCAACAAATTGAACATCTTAGAAATATGATTAATATGATTTTGATCCAATAGATTGGTGAACTCTTTGCACATGACTTCAAAATGAGCAAGAATCAATACTTCGTTTAAAGTATCAAATAATGGAATTTTGGAAT
Source organism: Gotozyma siamensis (assembly GCA_030579035.1). NCBI lineage: Eukaryota > Fungi > Ascomycota > Saccharomycetes > Phaffomycetales > Phaffomycetaceae > Gotozyma > Gotozyma siamensis. The sequence continues at coordinate 122,330 of JAKTZZ010000017.1, forward strand.
GTTCATCCAAATATAATGCAGCTCGACTCTCTTCTTCATGGATTCTTTGCTCAGCTTTTCTCATATAATCCACAACGTTATGGGAGGATAAATACTCAGTGGATTCAGTTGTGTAGAATTGTCTAGTTGCTTCTAGGAATGGAGTTTCGAAATATTTGATATATATGTTCAAGTTTGGTTTCTTCAAGTCTTGAACATCAATACCTAAAGAAATGAAAGATTTAATAGCAACTAGAAACAGTCTGCTATCTTCTACTTGGTTATCTCTTTGTAATTTTATCTGTTCCAATATTTCTTTGATCAAAATTTCTGAATTTGGTAGAAACATCACATCTCTCCATGTTAATAATGCCAAAGTGTTGACATCGAAGATGTCTCTTCTACCATCGGCTCTTTCTTTCTGGACCCAGTATCTGTTCATATAATCGAAGACGTGATTCAAGTACCCAGCACCCACGGTATATCTCAGCCAGCGCTTGACGTAGAATTCCAAGAAGGACTCGTTAGGTTGTTTGGTTAGAGACTCCACGTACTTGTGCAAGTACTCTTTGAGTTTCTTGTAGATCTCGGCCCCGACCAGCAGCGACGACTGTGATGAAGCGTTGGAGCTGGAGAGGTTCTGTGGGGTCCTGGACTTGTTGACACAGTAGTTGTAGATGGCACTATAGACGTTCATGTACATCTGGGGGGTGACCCCGGAGCTGTCGTCAGCGCCGCCAATGATGAGCTGGAGGCCCGGCTCGACGAAGGCCCAGGTGGTGGCCAAGTCGTTGGACTTAGGCAGGTTGGACATTGAACGGACTGGGACTTAGGTGGAGCTCAATTGGGTGGAGTTAGCCTTTACGCCTTTTTGCCTTCTGATTCGAATTATACGCTGGTGAATGAAAAAAAATAACAAAAGAGTGTGAGGTGTGAGAGCACGCGAGTTCCGGCTACCGAGGGTCACCCGGATAAGACTCATAACCTTCTCACCTCGGTAATAACTACAAATCCGAGGGTAGTGTGACCTGTGCACAGCAGCCCTTGTGTTTTAATGACAGTGACTGATTGCCATTTTTTTTGGTTGCAGCAAATCTCTCCACAGACAAGATTGATTGGAGATCATAATTTACAATTTTATTGAAGATTGGAGAAAAGGCTAAAGAGAGAAATGGACATTGCAGAGTTCTGATTGGATCACATAGAACTAAACTGTGGCTGTTACCCTCCCACTCTCACGATTCCACGATTCACTTAATGCCGAATAAGAGTCATCTCGTAGCTGCGGCTGAGGCTATCGGCTCTCGTATTCCTTCAGCTTTTTCTTTTCACTTCTTTATCTTTATCGAATATATAAATTTGCAACCTCGACTTCGAGACAGTTATTATTTTATTCAATATTTCCCTTTGGTCCAATTTGCTTCCCACAATGCGTCTCTACAAACCCCCTTTCGCCATGACGTTCCAGCGTTTCCACCACTCGAGACTTCCGGGAAGACTCACCGTGGACAAGATCAACCAACGCGTCGTTAAGACCCAGTACGCTGTCAGAGGTCTCATCCCAACTAGGGCCGAGCAACTGAGAGAACAGTTGTCACACGACCCAGAATCGTTGCCTTTCTCATCCATCATCAGTGCTAACATCGGGAACCCTCAGCAGTTGAAACAGAAACCACTCACTTTCTATAGATCCGTCCTCTCCATCTTGCAAAACCCAAATTTGCTCAACCATGAAGGTCTTTACCCACAGGATGTGGTGACAAGAGCCAAAACCTTGTTGAACGAAGTTGGTTCTGTAGGTGCCTACTCACAATCCCTTGGTGTTCCATACGTTAGAAAACAAGTTGCTAAGTTCATCTCAGAAAGAGATGGAACAACTCAACCTGATCCTAACCACATCTATCTCACAACTGGTGCTTCTGATGCCGTTAAGAACATTTTCAAAGTCTTGCTTACCGGATCCCCAAGAGACGGTGTCTTGATCCCAATCCCTCAATATCCTTTATACACCGCTGAATTACCTCTAGTTGATGCTACTACCATCCCTTATTATTTGAACGAAGAGGAAAATTGGTCAATTGATACTCAACAGGTTGAGTCTTTAATTTCAAGTGCTCATGCTTTGGAAATAACTCCAAAGATCATTGTCGTTATCAACCCAGGAAATCCAACTGGTTCCGTCATGACTGTTGATCAAATCGAATCTGTCTTACATATTGCTGCTCAACATGGATTAGTCGTTATTGCAGATGAAGTTTATCAAGAAAACATCTATGAAGGTCAATTCCATTCTTTCAAGAAAGTCTTATCTGATTTACAGAAAAAATCCAATTTCTATGAAAATGTTCAACTATGTTCGTTACATTCAACTTCCAAGGGTGTCTCTGGTGAATGTGGTCAAAGGGCAGGATACATGGAATTATACAACTTTAACCAAGAAATTTTAGACTTGTTCACCAAAGTCGCTTCTATCTCTTTATGTCCTGTCGTCACTGGTCAAGCCTTGATTGAAATGATGGTCAATCCACCAAAACAAGGAGATGAATCATTTGAACAAGATCAAGAAGAAAGAAGTAAAATCCATGCTTCTTATCAATTAAAAGCTGAATTGTTATACAAAGCTTTCAATGAATTGGAGAACATTACTGTTCAAAGACCACAAGGTTCAATGTATTTATATCCAAAACTTGATTTGAATGAAACTGTGCTTGAGGTTGCAGAAGAAAAAGGTTTGAAACCTGATGAATTTTACTGTTTGGAATTATTAGAAAATACTGGTATTTGTGTTGTTCCAGGTTCTGGATTTGGTCAAAAAGAAGGTACCTATCATCTAAGAACTACTTTCTTGCCTGAAGGTGAAGAATGGATTCATAGTTGGGCCAAATTCCATAGAGAGTTCTTCCAAAAGTATAGTAACTGATTTTTTTTGTTGATGTTGTTTGAAGTTTATATAGAAGTCATATTTTCCTGTTATTAGTACGTGTTGTTGAATATTCTTTATTTTATCGTAGTCATTGATCACTCATGAAATGTGGTGATAAAGTTCTATACATAGCTGTTTAATTTACGTGCTTATTTTTCCTTCTTTTCTTTCAACTCTTTTTCATCAATTGTCAATAAATTACTAAAGCTTACCAACAACCAACCCGGAAAAGAGCCAAGGGTTAAGATTAACCAAGTATGATTTCCAAAATGCAACCAACTGCTGATCAATTTTTCAAAGAAACTAAAAATATTACCAATTTCTCCAGCTTCCAGGTCAACTTTTTCAAATTGTGAAATTATCAAAATCTGTAAAAATGGATTTGTTAACAGAAGAATTAAATTGTTTAATTTTTTGTTATTTTTGACGAATGTGATTATGAAAATTAAAGAACTCAATGTAAGAGTTAATGAGAAATTCAATGTCAACAATCCAATAAATGTCAAAAAGATATATGCCAGACCCAAAGCTCTTATCAATGCCTTCGATTGTTTTGAAGATTTAATAGAGATAAAATTTGAGCTAAATGACCAAGCGAATGATCCAAAAATCAAGATTGGAACAGTGATTCCAATAGGTGAATAAACACCAATTTCAAAAACTGTGAATCCAATCAATATACTAGTAACCAAAGTGATACCTAGTTCTTTGGAGTGTTCTGTAATTTTGGAATGGTTGGTACTAAATTCATTCAAAATATTATCCAAGGCACTCAACAAAATAGAAACCAAAACAATAACACCAATAGGCAAATAAGTACCAATAGAGATAAAGTTTCTAGGTTGCAACATGAAGAAAAAGAAGAAACTTTGATGAAATTTTTCCAATAAATTATTAACACTTCTGAAAAGAGCTTCTGGAATTCTACCAAAAGTCGTGATATCATGACTTGGATTATCACCTTTGATGGCTTTTAAAGTCAAAGCTTGAACTTTCCATCCACTGAATGCCTCTTGTCCTTTGAAATTGCTGATCCCTGCTAATGAAAGATTCTTCAACCCTAACAACAGTATTTTCAATCTTGACCAATACGTATTGATCCCCAACTCTTCTTTTGGTAAATGTTGTAAGCTCACTCTTGGACCTTCATGTTCAGTAACGTAGACACAAGTGTTGATCAAATCCAAGTTTGGTAATTGTCCATTCAACCCATCATAATAGAGTTCAACGTATTCAAAACGATCATCATCGAATGGAAAGTCCAATACAATGGCTGATTCAATTGATCCAACATTGGGCAAAGAATTATGATACTCATTGACCCATGATCTTAATGAAACACCAGGGTCATTCGGTATAACAAAGATCAAATTCTTGGACCAAAGTGACCAACGTTTAAAGTATTTAGACAACGAAACCAACAAACTCATCCCACCAACGTTCAAAAGCTCATCACTCTGAAGATATGGAGCAGCCAAGACCATGGCCTCTGTACCATCAGCCCTAGGTGAGTGCCAGATCGCGTAAAGATTTGTGGTGTTGTATTCAGTACGTTGGTATTCAACTTTTAATCCAATATCCACAAACCAATCACCAATGATTCTCAAATTATTATTCACTTCAGTAGGTTCAAACTCATTGATCTGTCTTCTATAACCTCTTAGAAGATTCCATTCACTTTCGCGGAAGTAACTATATGCTTGTGATGGCATCAATGCATTTTCAGATATGTACGTTCTTCTATACTGGCCATCACTTGGTAAAAAAAGTAACCAACCCCAAGCTCCGATGAACGTTAACAGTGAAATCAACGGCAGGAATCTTATTGCTTTAGGCAAAAGACCAGCCTTCAACACAGCTTTATACAACTCTGCCAATAAAGCCATCTTTGATTCTTTCCAACTGAGACACCAAAACAAGTTGAACAATTCACTATAAATTTGAAAGTCGTGAGAATGACATAACCAGTCACGTGACACAGACAAAGTCGGGTTTCAAAATGGACGAAAAGAATTCAATATTGGTTTCGTGGTCTAGTTGGTCATGGCATCTGCTTAACACGCAGAACGTCCCCAGTTCGATCCTGGGCGAAATCATTATTTTTTTCGACTCAAAACTTTCAGGAAAGGTGCCCGTACCGAAACCTACAATTCTCAAAGTTCTAAAAAACATTAGTAGAGTAGGTTTATTTGTGTTTGCAATCATTGAAGGAAATGCCGTTCAAATTCACGGCACTACAACCGGAAGGTACATCGAGTCGTGCTTCGATCCTTGATTTTGACGGGGTACGGATTCTTGCTGATCCAGGATGGGATGGAATATCAAATCTAAATTATTTGAACGAAGTGATATCAAGTGTTGACTTGATCATTCTTTCACAACCAGAAACGTCCATGCTTGGAGCATATGCATATCTTGCGTTTCGTGACTTAAAGATTCCTGTCTATTCGACGCTGCCTGTTTGTAATTTAGGAAGAGTATCGACGATTGATTTATATCGATCAAATGGGATTATTGGTCCATTGACAGGGACAGACTATGAGTTGAACGATGTTGAAGAGGCGTTCGATAAGATTGTGACAGTGAAGTATTCACAGAATGTTGACCTCCGGGCGAAGTTTGACGGGTTGAGTATAACTGCGCTGAATTCAGGACATAGTTTAGGAGGTACTGTTTGGGTTTTAAATAAGAATTCAGAAAAGATTGTTTACTCACCAGAATGGAATCATTCTAAGGACTCGTTTTTAAATGGGGCTGATTTTTTACAAAACAGTAATGTTGCCAGACCATCTGTTTTCATTACATCGACTACAATAGGTTCTGTTTTACCCCATAAGAAAAGAGTTGAGAAATTTTTCGAATTGGTTGATGCCACTTTAGGAAGAGGTGGTACTGTGTTGTTACCATCTAGTATTGGTTCAAGAATGTTGGAATTGATCCATCTTATTGATGATCATTTACAAAGTGCTCCTATTCCAGTGTTATTATTATCTCATGCTAAAGCAAGAAGTTTGACTTATGCCGGTAGTATGTTAGAATGGATGGCACCTGGTGTGATTAAAGAATGGGAATCTAGAGGATCTGTTCCATTTGATGCATCCAGAGTTCAGGTTGTCGATCCGTCAGAATTGGGATTTTTACCTGGTGCTAAAATTGTTTTTTGTTCAGGATCAGGATTTGAAAAAAATTCCGTATCACAGAGTTGTTTGGCTAGTTTATGTAATGATGAAAAGACAACTATTATAATGACAGAAAGACCAACTAGAGGGACATTAGGTGCTGATTTGTATGATACGTGGAGCTCAAGTGGGGATAATGTTCAAGATGGGGTTCCCATTGCATTACAGAAGAATCTAAAATTACAAGTGATTAGGGATGATTATTTAATGGGTGATGATTTGGCTGAATATGAGAGATTAGTCAAACAAAGAAGGGAAGATAAAGAACAATTCAAGAAGCAGAAGAAATCAGGGAAAAGTGAAATCAGATTTGATGATGAAGACTCTGATGATTCAGATTCAGATGATTCGGATGATGAGTCTGGTCTGAACACTGGAAGAACTTCCGACAATGTTAAGAAAGAAGAGAAATTCCCAATAGATTCAAACGTCAAGAATGTGAAGACAAGATTAAAAATGTTCCCATACATTCCAAAGAAGACTAAAACAGATGATTATGGGATAATTATCAATCCATTGGATTATACTAGAGATGAAGAAAAAGATGCCGATAAGCTGAAGAAAAAAAAAGAGCTAATGAATAAAGTTAAGATTGGTGAAAAGAGAAAATGGAATGATTCTAAAAAACAAGATGATGTTTCTGATTTAGATGCCTTATACAAACCAAGAACCAGAGTTTTTTCAGAGTTGAACATAAGTTCAAGATGTGTTTTATCTTTTGTTGATTTAAGTGGATTAGTTGATTTGAGATCTTTATCATTGATAGTTCCTGCATTAAAACCAAAAAATGTGTTTTTGATACCTGATCTAACATCAGATTCTAACTTGAAAATAACTGGACAAGTTTTGAAGAAACATGGTGGTCGTTATGAAATTGTTGAAATTGAAAACAATTTAGCAGTTGAAGCAATCAATTCTGTTCAATCTTTTGACATTGTTCTAGGGGAAAATTTAGCATCTCAATTAAAATGGCAAAAAATTGCAGGAGGTTTTTCAGTTGCACATGTTATTGGAGAAGTTAAAAACAGTAATGACATTAAAGAGGAAGAAAATGAAGAAGATATCAAGGAAGATTCCAAAGAGACAAAACCATTGGCGAGTAACGATCTTGTTCTTGTGCCACTTGAAAAGAACTCTGCATTATTGTCAAATATTAGAGCCGTTCCATTGGCCATTGGTGACGTTAGGCTATCGGAATTAAAGAAATCTTTGAGTTCAATGGAATATAAGGTTGAGTTCAAAGGAGAAGGTACTTTAGTTGTGAATGATGTGGTTGCAATCAGAAAGATATCAGATGGAGATGTTATAGTTGATGGTATCCCTGGAGAATTGTTCTACAACGTGAAGGAGGAAGTCAGAAAAATGTTGGCTTATGTGTGACGACTTTTATTGAATGTGAATGAGATGATCCATGTATGACTACATCACTCCACTATAATAAATAGATTGTAATAAACAAGTTGTAATAAATAATGGTGTAATAAATAGATAAATACGGTACAGAGACTCTCACTTAGAGGGCTCGATCAGGCCGAGGGCCTCTGGAACAGTAGCGTGTCTGACGGTAGATCCCACAACGGGAGAACCGTTCGTACCACCTTCTGCCAGCTGTTTCAAGTACTGGGTCTTGATGGTTTTCATTCTCTGCTTCTCCTTGGTGTGGTGGAGACACTCCATGTAGTCCTCGCCGTGTGGCAGGCAGTGGGACGGAGACTCCGTGTTGGCGTTGGTGTAGCACTCAATGTAGCGTTGGAACTCTCCGAAGCAACGGCCTTTGCCCCCGTAGAACCCGTATCCGGACATGTCTGTTTGTTTGTCTGTTCAGGGATGTTCTTGAATATGGGGGAAACCTCTATTAATGAAATAATATACACCCACACACCACAATGAGAAGCTTCATACAATTTTTAAACCAGCTCTTTTAACTGATACTTTGGAGACTGGAGCATAATGGCCACACTAAAGAGGGGCAGATCGCCCGAAAGAGACAGTTTATGGACACCAGCGTCACACAACCTGATTCAGCGTGCTGTAAATCTTCCTACGCTGATTACGGGGGCACTCACTCCAGAACAATTGGACGCCTACCAGGTGGTGTATCGTATTGATGAGATCACACAGAAGATATCGCGGAACGACATTATTCCAAGCACAAGAGAGCGTTCGATATCACCTCCACCACAGTATGACACACAGGGTCGCAGAACCAACACAAGAGAACAGAGATACAAGAAAAAGCTAGAAGATGAGAGACATCGTCTGGTTGATATTGCAGCTAGAATAGTCCCTCATTATGTGGCACCTTCAGACTACAGAAGACCAAAGAATTTAATACAGAAATTCTTCATTCCTGTCAAAGATCATCCTGAAATAAATTTTATTGGTCTGCTGTTGGGTCCTAGAGGTAACACCTTGAGAAAACTTCAACAGGACTCAGGTGCAAAGATTCAAATTAGAGGTAAAGGGTCCGTGAAAGAAGGTAAAGGAAGCAATTCTTCCGGTCCTCAATCTCATTTAGATGAGCCTTTACACTGTGTCATAACGGCAGATGATGAGGATAAAATTGAAAATGCAATTAAAGCATGTCAAGATGTTGTTGATAGAGCCATTTTCTCACCGGAAGGACAGAACGACATGAAGAGAGGACAGTTGAGAGAATTAGCAGAATTGAACGGTACATTACGTGATGATGATGACAGACCATGTCCAGTTTGTGGTCTTCGTGGACATAAACGTTGGGAATGTCCAGAAAAGGACAACTATTTAAGCAAAATCGTTTGCAGAATTTGTGGATTACCAGGTCATTATGCAAGAGATTGTAAACAAAACAGAAACAACTTCAATCAACAGAGAGATAACATGGGTAACAACGGAGCATCTCAAGAATTGGACAAGATGTTGAATAACTTGAATGCCACATATAACAACAATAACAACCAACAAGTCAACTATTCAGATCCATCACAACAATACAAGAGAAGAAACATCTCTTCGGACCCACCTATGCCTTCACATTCATCCACTTTACCACCACCACCAAGCGCACCAGGGTTTGGAATAGTACCGCCACCAGGTCTTGCCCCACCTCCAGGATTAGCACCACCCCCGGGACTTGCACCACCACCAGGACTCAGTTCACTGACGCCACCACCTCCACCGCCAGGATTTAACCTAGCTAACCCACCTCCACCTGCACAAGGACTAGCGAACACGAACCCGCCACCGCCTGGTATTCCTGCCCCATCACCAGGTAATCCACCACCACCACCATCATGAGAACAAACAAAATAAAATCACATGTATAGCTACAACCGTAACAGTTGGAAGTGCATAATAATGAGATAAGTGTAGTGTTGTTGAAATTAATTCAACCCCTGAATACTTGCCACATGGGAGTCATAGAAGTAACATTACTACGGTGGAATTGCGAGATTAACCTCCAATCATACATTACAAACAGAATCTAAATTAAACCTTTCTTCAACAAGATTTCGGCAATCAAAATACCTGCACCAGCAGCACCGATGATGGTGTTATGCGATAAGACAACCATTTTGAAGTCTAAAACTGGATCTTCTCTAATTCTACCAACAGAAACACCATATCCGTTATCTCTATCACGATCCAATCTTGGTTGTGGTCTGTTTTCTTCTTCTAGAACATGAATAGTTTGCTTTGGAGCAGAGTGACAACCTAAAGTGGTGGCTTCACAAACGTAGTCTTTCAAGACTTGTTTGACTTGATCAACAGATGGTGGTGGTCTGTTAGCAAATTTCAATGAGATACATTCAGTGTGACCATCAGAAACAGCAACTCTGTTACATTGAGCACTGACTTTAATTTCATCATCACTCAAGATTTTAAAACCATCATTAGTAGAGTTAACAGAACCCAAGATTTTTTTAGTTTCCCATTCGATTTTCTCTTCTTCACCAGAAATGTATGGGACAATGTTATCTAAAACGTCAATACCTGCGACACCTGGAGAGAAACCACCACCGGAGATGGCCTGTAGAGTAGTTGCAGTCAATAGATCAATTGGACCAAATGCATCGACTAATGGTTTTAATGGAGCGACTAAACCAGCAGTGGAACAGTTTGAGATACAAACGATGAAACCTGGTCTTTTCTCACCTTTGGCTTTAGCATCGTTTATTTTCTTTTCAACGATTGATAAATGATCAGTGTTAACAATTGGAACAATTAATGGGACATCAGCTTCACGTCTGTAATTTTTAGCATTAGAAATGACTGATAAACCTTTCTCTTTGAATTCTTTTTCAATTGGTCCAGCATAGTCAGCATCTAAACCGGAGAAAACAACATCACAGTCCTTGAATGCATCATAAGTACATTCAGAAACTATCAAATCCTTAGCAGATTCAGGTAATAAAAATGTTTGTTTCCAAGTAACGGCATCGACATATTTCTTACCTGCTGATCTGGCAGAAGCACCAATAGCAGTTAATTCAAAGTCTGGATGGTCCGCAAGCAGCAAGATGAAACGTTGACCAACAGATCCTGTGGCACCTAAAACACCAGCCTTTTTCACCATTTCGTAAAAGGAAGTTTTATATATGTGATTTAATGAGTTTAGTGATGGGTTTAGAAATCGTTGAGTCAACAAAAGAAAAAAAAAATTGGAACTTTGGAAAATTTCGCTTACGTCACAGGTAGCACGTGATTTAGTTTAATACTAGAACAAATAGTCAACAATATAGGGTCCAGATCAGGAGCTGGCTACATAGCTGGTGCTTGGATCCGTTGATTTATATTTACAGGAGTTATATTCAGATTTTGATGATGGAGGCAGGACCATGGGTGGATGAAAGTGTGGTATGGCCAATGATTGATGGTTTCTTTGATTTTTGATTAGCGAGGGCAACGTTGAATGACTCTAATGCAATGCTAACATTTTTTAAAATCTCATCATCAGTAAAGTCAGCTCTACCAACAGTTATTGAAATATGATCGTTCTTTTCACGGAATGGAATCGTACCAGACACTTGATCAATTAAATCTGAAACGTTATCTGAAACGGTACCTTTCTTAACGGAAGGCATCAACCCTTTTGGACCCAATTGTTTAGCGACTGGGTTCAATTGTGGGACCATTTCTGGTGTTGCGAAGGCTCTATCGAAATCTAATGAGATTTCACCTTTCTTAATCTGTTCTAATAATTCAGATCCACCAATCAAATCAGCTTTGGATTGAACGAGTTCGATTTGTTCCGGTATTGTGGTGAAGACTATGATTTTACTAGTCTTGATAGCTTTTGGAAATGAAACAGAACCTGTTAATTTTTGTGCACCTTTGTTTGAAATTATATTGGTTCTGATGGAGATTGTTGATTCTTGTGGAGATCTACCCACCTCACTGGCACGGATATATCTTAGCGCGAGGGCACTGTCTTTGTAAAATGGAGATCTTTCTGGGTTGGCCCTGGCAGCAGCTCTCTTTCTGGCCATTTTACGGAGTTCATTCTTCTTGTTTGTATCTTTTTGTTGTGCTCTTTCTCTCTGTTCTGCCACTCTTTGTAGATCATCGTTTGGACCACGAGTGGTGGCTGATAGTGAGAAACATCTGATGCTTTGCGTCAGACCCTTGATAGGGGTAAGGTTTCTGCTCAAGGACTTCATTATATGATAGAAGTGTTGGTCTCTTTTAGTTTGTATCTCGAATCAATTTTTTTCTTCACTTTTGGTTATGAAAAAAAAAATCAGAATTGACCATCGCTTCTGTGCATTGGGAGATGTTGATGATATTGTGGACAACAGTTGCCTGATTATCTGGTGTTTATGTTTAACGGAAGTATGATTGCGTATTGGGGGAGATTAAATACTAATACGAGCTCGATAGGTCGTGGATTCAGTTAACACCTCTTATAGTAACACATTTATTTCTATAGATACAAACAATTATTTACAAGCATTGAGAAACCCATCACTGAATTGAACTGGGATCAATGAGATAGATACCATCTTCCCTTTTCACGTCTTCTAGCGACAATGACTCTTCCTGACTTGGATCTCATTCTGCTCATGAATCCCAATGTCTTCTTACGCTTGTACGTGTTTGGTTGATAATTGTTACCACGGGACTTCCAACGACGTTGACCACCTAGTGAGAGCAGATTGGAGAATATGGATGATGGCTCGGTAGAGGCTGTGAGTTGTGAAGTGGTGGATGGCTGTGTGGATAGGATGGAGGTAGGGTTCGATAGTGGTGATGTCTGTTGACGACGGAGAAGGGACAATGGAGATGCAGGGGAGCCCATGGAAAAGGCACGAGACTGGACAGAGACGGCACTCAATATTGGAGAGGCACGTGTGAGGGAGCGTGTGAGTGAAGAGAGCATTCTGTATGTCCTTCTGTGGCAGTAGGTAACTTGACCTCTTTGTTAATAGTTTCGTTCAACAAGAATTTTTCTTCGGTTTCGAATTGGATCACGTGACTTAAACCCGGGTAACTCCCGTACAATTTTTTTTTCAGGCGATGAGCTCCATACAAATCAGCTCCCAATAAAGACTGAGCTTCTTCTAGTTGTACCACAGAGTTTTTAAGACATGAGCGCAAGACCACAGAGAGTGAAACAAAATGCTGTGAACAACCCAGTCACACAGCACGTGCTCGCATCAAAGAGTATCAACAAGGAGGAGGCAGAATCACTTCTGTCCCAGTTTATCACACAACACGAAGAGGCACAACTAAGTCAGCAAGACCAAGTCACTGATTCCACTTCTTTCTCCCAACTAAAGAGAGTGCAGAGAGACTTAAGAGGTCTTCCTCCGCTCGACTCTGTCTCTGCTACTCCTGTTCCAGCTTCTGCAAGTGCTGCACCAGCTGCTTCTAACAGTCATAAGACTTTTGATTAATTTTGATAAGGGGAGAGTAAAGGATTAAGGTCAATGAATGGTTTCAGTGATGATATCATTGGCGTTGTATCTGTGTATATTATTGGATAGAAAATTGAACATGGTTTGCATTTTTTTGTTTTTCTGTGCTTGTACTGAGGTTGTTGTAGTTTGAGACACTTGTATTTTCTTCATTTTGTTGTTTATAATAAACCACACAATGGTACGAACATGGCGGACATTACTGCCCATTTTTGTGCTCAGTGTCGTCTGTGGTGGACTGAGCTCCCCGGAGAGTCTGTATCTAAGGATCCCTGTTGTTCTGACGTTAGATCACGATCATGAATCCACCACCGCTGAGATGTTTACGTCCAGACTAATAAACTCCACACAACAACTAATAATTGACGAACTGAGAAGTCTGAAGTGGAAACAAGATGTTAATTACGAAGTGCATCTTCTATGTGAGGAACAGTTTCTGAGGTATGCGAAATTTGAGGGGTCTTTGAAAGATGTTGGCCTGTTTAGGTATGAGATACGATTGTTGACTTCAATGGATGAATCCTATTACATCTCGCCATTTGATGATGCGGTAGTGTACATATACCAGACGGAGTATCTTATAGCTCATAATCTGATGAGTGGGTTCATTAAAAACATCTTACTTAAAAACTTGTTGGCATATGAGATATTGGATTATTTAGAAGATGACGCGTTGGATGTTGAATTTAAAGAGATGGAAATGGATGAGTATGAAAAGTCTTTGAAGGCATATTTGAGTCAATTGAAGAAATCACACCGACTGTTGGCGCCTTTGCAACTGACAACAAGGGAAGTTAAACTGACAGTAACTTATAAAGTCCCCAATTTAAATAAGTTCACTGAGTTTGATTATGAACTGTTTGAAGACTTGATAAATTCTAAATTGGTTGGATTCTTGAAAGATTATATTCAACTAGATGTGGATTTACGGTTTGTGAACATATCACAAGGAGAAGATGATTCTGCTGAAGTTGATGTCATTGATTTTGATGAGTTTTCAAACAATTTATCGCACAACGAACTAAACCTTTCAGTGTACATCGTCGAGTTCAGTCAATACAATCTAAAGGAAAATTCTAAAATCACACCAGTCACTGACACGGTCGTTAGAACTGTTCCACAGAAAGGAGGGCTTCAGATATTGCAAATACCCAAAACTAAAGAGGAATTCTCACTCAGTGACGCAGAACACATTGAAATTTTAGAGACATTAACTGGACAATTATTACAAATATTGGGGATGTCACCAGTATCTACTTATCCTGACCCAAAGAATCCTTTCATAAGGTTAGAATTTCTGATACGTAGACAACTTGGAATCAATTACAGAAAACTACTATTGGACAGTCAGATCCAGATTTTCCCAATAGAGGAACACTGTGAAGAAATTATGAGACTGGTGGAAAGAGGACAATTTGCTGATGCATTGCAGTACAGCTGGGAAGCATTAGATACTCATGAATGAATATATTGATCTGAAAATTAGTTAGAACTCTTAGTTCACATACATTACTATTTACAGGTACATAAAGCTCTCATACTTAATCAACAAGGCCAGTCACATCTGGCTCGATAAAGGATCTTGCCTCAGTGGCGATGTCCCTGTCCGTTGGCTGGTCTTCCACAGCAAAGAAGTGGTCCAGTTTGGCAATGTCCTCCTCTGTTGGGACTAACTCACCTTGTGCCACTTGATAGAACATTTTGCCACTTTGGAAATCGTAATAGGTGATGAGCTCACTGACTGTTCTGTTGGTGATGGCACTGGTGTCCGTGTAGTTGCCCATGTCGCTACCCACGAACCCAAACTGGTCCCATTTACCGATCCATTTGTGTGCTTTCAGCTTGGTGAAGTTGACCTTGTAGATTCTGAAAGGCATACCGTCCTGTTCCTCACTGACCACGAGCTGGGGACACTTTCCCGGCTCTGTGATGGGGTTGTAGCTGAGCAGCGTGTGCACCTGGGCGACACTGGCGAGTAGCGTGAGGAGAGTTAAGTAGTTCATTGATTGAGCAGCGGAGATAAGTGGAGATCGGAGTTGAGAATGGAAGTGGGAAGATAAAAATGACAGGAGCCTCACGAGTTTTTATACCTTTAAGTTCCTGATTAGCGGAAATGAGTCGTCCAGTGGAAGTCCGAAGGAAACAGAGATACACTACACGGGTGACTTTGGAGAGTGGTGTATATTGTAGATTAATGATGATATCATACAATTGGTTTCTTCTTCTTTGGTTTGGACTTGTCAGTGAAGGAGATCCAATTCGGATTTAATCCGTATTTCTCCACGAGTAAGTCATGAGCGATTTTGTAATGAGGTCCCTGGACTGTTATTTCTGTAATTTTAGGATTGCTCACCATCGGCTTGATTACTGTGGATCCTGAACACTTGATTTTCAAAACGTTTGCAAATGTTTCTATATCGATATCAAATGCCTCAAGATTAGATATTCTGGTGATTAGTTTACGACCAATCTTTGTCTCTGTGATGATGTCAATGGATGGTGGGTTTCCCTTTAATGGTGGTTTCTTGTCTTGTAATGGGGCTCCGGGCTTAGTGATTTTGTAAAATTCTGAGAATTGCTTTAAAAATAGTGGTAATAGTTTATCACGTCCCAATGATGCTTCTTTAGTCAATTTGGATAAAGATTCATTGATAAGAATCATTTTCTTGTTTTTTTGATTGACCAGTTCTTTTTTAGAAATGTATGAGTTTAAAATATCTTTGACTTCTGTTTTGGTATAATAAGTATCCGAGAAATTCAAATCCAATTCATTGAAAATACTTCTGATGGAAGACATTGGTTTATAATAGTTAGTTAAGACTAAAGTGTTGGCACCTTTTGGTTGTGTTTGTTGTTGTTGGGATTGCTGCTGTGTTGGTCTCTTGACCTTATATGGAACAAAGTTCTTCAAATCTTCATTGTCTTGGGTGTTCGCACAAGAAACAACTGTTAGATCATTATCTTTACCTTTCAACTTGATGAACTTAGACTTCTCCATTGATTTCAAAAATTTAGCAGATTTTTTCCATGATGTTTTCTTTATTTGAATAGAGGGATGTGAAATGATGAGATTTGAATTGATCAAATCCATGAACTTCGATGATGGTAATGGTAATTCTAGTTTTGATTGTGTTAAAGTCTGCATTAATGAACGTTTAAAAAATGTATCTATGTCTTCTGTAGTGAGCTGCTCTTCTGTATCGCTTGCTTCTTCCTTGTTTTCTTCTTGTTCATTTCCCTGTTCGTCTTTGACTTCTTCTTCAAATGGTTCGTCCACTTCTGGCACTTCATCAGTCTCATCTTTTGGCTCAATTTCCAATAGTTTCAACTCGATCTCTAAGTTCAAATCAGTTGGAGGTTCGATCTTGGGTTTAATAAGATTGAACAATTCATCTTCCACAGAGTGCAACACCCTGACAGCAACACCAGTCTTACCAATTGGAGTATCCAGCTTCGGTAGATCCAATCCACAAATCCCAACAGCTCTCACCAACAACGGGTCCCTAGTGTCTGCAATGGCCACTATTGAGTCAGTGACTGCCCTCTCGTCGAACGGAGGCACACAGCCAGGGATCATCAGGTTTGCACCACCAACCAGCACTTCAATGACATGAGGGTGTGTGTGAACAATAGGCAGTAGGAAGGGTGCTCTCCACAAGGTCAAAATGGTCGGGACAAGCCTCTCGACAAATTTGTAACCCGAACCTTCCACAGGGATACTAAACCACACTGGACTTCCTTTCTCGTCTGTGTAGAGTGTTCCCTTGAGTCCTTTGTTCGTGATCATTCCTGTCTGCTTGACCGTCGACGGAAGCACTTTCAACTCGGCTTCTTTGGCCATTCCATCAGGAAGCCCGAAGCTCTCGACAATCACATGCAGCAGTTTTCTTCTCTCTGACGATTTCAGGTTCGCCAGAGCTTTCCTCTGCGGTTCTTTGCGGAACATTTTACGTCTCTTCAATTAGGAAACTGATGATTTCTCTATTTTTTTTTCGCTCTCTCTAGAGCTGTTTGTTTACATTTGGAAATAGTGAAGCGATTTGATGGTATTTCTCTCGTTTGAAGGCCCAATTGACGGGCAGTCCGCCAGTTGGAGCCCTACGATGAAGCTCCTTCTCAGCACGAGCCTCCAGGGCAAAAAAGCCGCCCTTTACCGTCCGTTTGAAGGTCACACCGTGTGGGAGATCGATGAGATGCCTGGTAAGAGTCGTTGTTGTGGTGTTGTGTGGGCAGAAGACGGTAAGAGAGTCGGGTTGATGACCACGAAATCTCAATGTCTCATATATGACGTGAACTCGGGTCGTTTGCTTGTGGAACTGGACGTGAAGGGTGTGGACCCGACGTTGGGGAGCTGGAAAGGGTTCAGTAAGAAAAAGAGTGATAGTGAGAGTGATACTGATGGTGATGGAAAGTTCAATGGTTTGGGCAGCGACGACGTGTTGCGGGCGCTTCCGAGACTACTGCCATTACCGACCTCAAATGGTACGGTGAACAAGTTCAGTACGAGGCAACATATTGATTCGTTGATCCAGAATGGGAACGAAGAAGTGTTGAGCTTGTTGATGATGTTTGGCGGTAATTCCTTGAGTGTGACGATTGGGTCTTTGTTCAACGTTGGTAAAGTTGAAATTTGTGATGATGAGGAAGAGATTGTTGATTTTTTAAAAGTTGATGGTGTTAACTATTTCCTAACAACTAATTTGATGACAATGCAAAACTCTTTAAGACAGTTTGAATTACAATTTGATTTCCCTTATATACAGAAAATCGGGTTTTCGGTGTCTAAAGTCATTGCTTTACTGGGTTACGTTGACGAAGTGTTGAATTTTCTCACTTTGGAAACAAAAGGATATCTTGACTATTCTAATAAGTTTTTAGGGATCTTGAGAGATGAAACAGATAAGAGAAACGTATCGGTAAGCGATGAGTTATACAACTTGCTGCTTACGGGGATGATGGAAGATGATGTTAAAGACTGGCTAGAGAATACCATTGGCGACAGAGGAGTTAAAAAATGGGAAAAATTAGGTGAGACGACTTTTGAAAATGTCAGAAGAACTATCATATATCATTTGATACCTTCTTGTGAAAGACTAGTTATCATACTAAGTGATCTAAGATCTTTCTATGATGTTTTGCTGATGGATCAGGATGAAGGAAATAAGATTGTTGAATTCATATCACAGATGTTGACTAGTGTTAAAGAATACCTGAGTTTAATTTTCCAGTTCATACTGAAGATCAATAGAGAGCAAGAGTTGTTTAATTCGTTTATCGCATGGGTCAATTCTGTGTTAGTTGAGTTGCAAGATGAAGACACTTCAAAATATCGTTATAAAACCTCTGAAGTTTCACAGTTCATCAGCAATAATCATTTAGAAAGATCTATTTTATTCATGTTGATACCTAACTTTAGAAGAAGTCTTAACAAAGTCAAAATTGATTCTTCTGATTTATTAGATTCATTGAAAAGTTTCTTTGTTGAAAGGATCATCAAATCTGAGAAATCATTGCCCTTGGGTAACGCATCTGAAAAATTCAAGTTAATGAGAACTCGTGATTCTAAACCTGTTATTGTCAAAGCTTATGGATCAATTCTAGAGATTCAAAAAATATCAATTTCATCTTCGGAGACTGAACAGCTTAAAATCGAATTTGATAACGAGATTGATGACTTTAAAGCTGATGATGGGAAAATACTAATATTGGTAAACAATGAGTTACAAGCCCTGGATATGAACCACATCTCAAGAACGTCAACAAACATGAATTTTAATAAGCTATGTACAAAGTTACACACGTTTGACGATTTGAAAGATGCAAAAGAGTTATCTGTGGATTTCAACAATGATATAATTTGTGTGATATCCTCAGATCTCCAAACTTATGAAATTTATGACCAATGGAAACTAAATTCGCTAACCTTCTAAAACAACCACTTCCTTCATTCATTTGAAGTAGTCATGCCTGTCCGCGTCCAGTGCTTTAATATATGCATATTTATTCATCTTGATGTTAAAATCTTTATCAATAGTGAACGTTTTTCTTAAAAACTTTTTATACTCCCTTCTCATCAGCTTATGATTGGGATGCTCAACGCTTGTGCCATTCACCGTATTATAAAATGAGTCCAGTAGACTGGTGAGGTATTGGAAGTCTTCATACTCTAATGGTGGAATCGTCTTTAAGATTCCTCTAACATAAGTGATCTTTTTCTTGATTATATTCTTTTCTCGACTATTAGCTATTGGTTTCCCCAGAAAATTAGTTGGTATTATAGCTATCAAATTCATTAATTTTCTAGAATGAATCGAATCATGGGTTTGGATGAAATGATAAAGTTTTAGTATCTTTCTAAACATCTCATTCAACATCTTATCATCTCCATTGATCGTACCTGTAATCTCCAACGGTGTAACACTAAGGTCGACCCCTGACCCAAAATCCATCAGTTTTAGAACACTGGGTATCACTCTTGTTTCTGGTTTGGGGAGTTGTAGCTTGTCAAACTTTTTAGGGTTCTTGTATGCTAAATCGTATCGTGGTCCTGTATTATTCAAGATTTCCAATATGTTCACGCTCGGCCATCTCTTGATCTGTGCCCGGAGAAAAAACCTGATCTGTTCGTGATCACGGTACAGTCCTTTCAAGTAGCATCTGTTCAGTATGGTCTGGATGATCTTCGGATCTTTCAAAGTATGCGATTTATGAAACAATGATTGAATTTCTGTAATTTGTGATGTTTGGTTTCGACGGATCCGTGTCTTGAGCTCTTTCAGGAGCAGGTTATGTGTTTTCCTGTCAATGACTGAGTCAAGTGGGTGGTGAATCCGCAAAAAGCTCCTCCATTGTGCCAAAATCGTCATATTATCATGTTCTCAATCAATTACTTTCTAGTGATTACAAGATCTCATCTCTGTTTTTGGTATATGGTCACGTGATTATCACGTGTATGTACTAGGTGAACAGTTTTACTAGTTCCTAAGGCATTATTACTCGGGTAGAGGTCTCATGTTGAATGTTTCAGTAATGGGAGTATCTCCTCTTTGCCCACTGGGTCATCTCCACTGCCTTTTTAAACCCTTTTCTTGAGACAATTTTTGATCATCTTCTTTCCTATAATATCAAAAAAACCACAATTAAACGATCTTTCAAGTGTTTACAACAGTTCACAATCACCAGGATTCCGCCAGAAAAGAACATATGGACAGCTTTAGTGGGCCGTTCACGTTCAGCAACAAGGAGAACTCCGTCGCGAGGAGCCAGAACTCCAGCACGAAAGCAAACAACATGTTCAAACAACCCCTGATATTCAAACAAAACAACAAACCAAATCACAATGAGAACGTGATCATTGGGAAGTCCACCAAGTCCAGTGTCCTTAACGACACCCTCAAGACCCCCACAAACAAGAAGACCATTCATCATCATGACATACAGCCAAAGAGAGTCCCTTTGGGAGGTAAAGATAAGAATCTTATATATCAAAACAATCATCATGGAGGAGGGAATGGAATTATTAAGAATGGTAATCCTTTGAATGATTTCAGTTCCCTGTCATCTCTTGGATCCAGTGTGAAGAAGAGATCTTGGAGGTTGAGAACGCCAAAGAAGAAGTTAAACGTTTTGAAAGATGGTGATGATGATGTTGATGAACATGGTGTTGTGATGCATAAAGTTAATAATGATGATAAAGTTGATGTTTTTAATGATAATGAAACTAAGTTTGAGTTCAATGATGACGAAGAAGTTGAATTCATTCCGGAAAGAGAGCCAGAAATGGCTGATAAACCTTTGAACTATGAACCTTTCACGGATGATGAATTGTTGAACATTTCAAAACTTGGCCAAAGTGTTAGATTGGAAGATTTAAGAGATGTTAAAACTGATGAAATTGTCGATTACAATGAAGAATACTCTTTGAACTTTGATGATGATGACGATGCTGATAATCGCGATGATTCGAACGTTTTTGAAGGTAAAGAACCTCACTTCCATTTCATGGAACCAACATTTGTTTCCAATGCGAAGAAAATCTCAAGAGAGAACAGCATCACTGAAGGGTTATCAACTGCGGATTTGTATCGTTTGATTGAAGATGAATAAAGACTTAGAGGGAGGTCGGTACATTTCAATTTATGGCTATGGATTATTTTACTACATATGTAAATCTTTGTAAAAATTTCAGGAGTGAAACGTTACTTATATACAAGGGATATTCTTCTTTATCTTTTTTCTTCTTACTCCCCTAATTATTTGATCAGGATGCAATGCAAGTCGGATAGAGACGATCACTGTTGTGTGCAGTTGGCACCAGCTGGACCTCCAGCGCCATATGGATTATATCCGTAATCTTCCTCTTCTTCTTCGTGTTCATTATCATCAACTTCTGGTAAATCGTCAAAGTTTATGATTTTGAAATTAACATCATCTATATTACTGTTGTTCAAACTTTCATTCTTGAACTGGTCTTTCAAATTGATTTGTGAAGGGAGGATGTTTTTAACATTTTCAAGTTCTGATTTTTCTGAAAACCAATTATCATTAGGGAATTCAATATTGACTTTTAAGTAAAGATCGCCTCTCGAGTTGAGGAAACTGTTCTTTACAGGGAACCCTTCTTTAGAGATTTTGATGAATTGATTCGGTCTTATCACTTTCCCTGTAGGAATAGAAATCTTTAACAATCTTTCATCCAAATGTTTGAACACAATCTTATTCTTGAATCCGCATAAAGCTTCAGCTAATGTGATTGTGAATTCAGAGTACAAATCATTACCGACTCTTTCTATCAGGTCGTTATCGCTTGTTTCTTTTTCATTAACAGTCACAATGATATCACCCGTCACTTTTCCAAAAGCTTCATCACTCTCTTTACTGAGCACTATCTTATCACCAAACTTCGAACCTTTCTCAATATAAAACTCTAAGATCTTTGTTTCTTCCTGAGTTGTTTCACCATGACATTTCTTACATTGATCTTTAGATCTGTAAATTGTACCTTTCCCTTTACATGTGGTACAATCAACATAGTCTTGTGTCACCATTCCAGGACCAACTCTTCTCAATTTTCTAGTGACACCTTCACCTTTACAAATGCCACACGTTTTACTTTTTGCACCAGTTTTCACACCATGTCCTTTACATAGCGTACATAGGACGTTTCTACTAGATGTGATCTTGACAGTTTTTCCATTGTACAAATCGTTCAACGTCACAAACACATCAATCTCTGCATCTTCTGTCTTATTAGTTCTCTTTGGCTTTCTCGCACCAGCACCTGGACCACCGTTCATACCATTGAAGAAATTGAAGAAATCATCCGGTGTGAAATCTGGAACGTCTCCATCATAATAATGACCATTCGATGCTCCTTTCGGTCCATCTGGATCGCCGTAGCGGTCGTAGTTATCTCTCTTGGTATCGTCACTGAGCACTTCGTAAGCAGCAGAGATCTCTTTAAACTTGATCTCGGCTTCCACCCGCTCTT
This sequence comes from Gotozyma siamensis, assembly GCA_030579035.1. Taxonomy (NCBI): domain Eukaryota; kingdom Fungi; phylum Ascomycota; class Saccharomycetes; order Phaffomycetales; family Phaffomycetaceae; genus Gotozyma; species Gotozyma siamensis. The sequence continues at coordinate 144,797 of JAKTZZ010000017.1, forward strand.
CTTCCGGGACTTTGTCTGGATGGTGACTTAGTGCTAGTTTTCTGTATGCTTTCTTGATCTCGACGGACGTCGCAGTGGCGTCCACCCCAAGGATTCTGTAAAGATCGGAGGACACTGTTGGAGAAATGCGGTTAGTACTCTCGTTCAAAACTGCATACGGGAACCTATCACTCACTGTTTTCTGCCTGTGGGTCTCTTCAGCTTCCAAAAGGCATCCCACTAAAGAATATTGAATGTTTTGATGTGATGGGATGCCTGTTCTGAAAAGTACGCTAAAATTTTCTTCACGTAAGTACTGGCACCGGGGAGGCTCTACCGAAAATTCACATCATCACGTAACAGTCTTCCCACTAGAGAGAAAGGACAAGCACCAGAATGAGCGTCTACCTGCCCAATCCGTGCCTCCTAGGGATTGTGCTGGCGATCTCGACACACAATGGGCCGCAGGTGGTGTTCCACTACCCGCCGGATCCGAAGGACTACGGCTTTCAGTCGACCCCGTTGGACATTGATAACGATCTGGTGGACTCTGACGAGTACTCCAGCGACGATACGGACGCCTCGAGCGACTCGGAAGAAGCGGTGGACGGGGACGCGTCGAGCCGGAGCGTGAAGAGCAGGAGCCGAAAGTCGAACGACGGGAACTACGTCTCTGGGCAGACGCTGCTGGATATCCTGGACAAACAGGACAAGAAGAAGAGGGCCCATCACAAGAAGAGACTCAGGGCCAAAAAATCTAGTGTTTCCAGCAGGTCAGGGAGCCACGCCGGTGAGAGCATTTACACTTCCAATTCCACTAGCAATGGCAATGAAAAAGGTGCTGGTAAAGCAAGAATATTTGGGTTCGAATACGAGTTTTTAGCTGAGATCATCTTACCAACAGCACCTCAATTGTGCAATTCCAAGTTTGAATTGAGTGTTGATGATATGACTTTTCTCGGTCTCCCGATCCGTATTAACGAAGATGGTCTCTGGAGGAACTCGAAACACGATAAGAGCACTATAAAATCCAAACATTCAACAATTGCAAGCTCTGTAAGGGAAGAAGTTGAAGATATTGTTATTCATGAGGATGAAGAGCTAAAACATGAAGAAACGAAAAAGGAGGATGAAGACTCAATGCATATGTTTCATGTTGTCTTCGTTATGAACCCGCCTATTGTGGAATACGATTACAGAATCAATGAGATGTTTCATTATGTCGTTTCAAGATTGTCTTTAGTCTTGAGATATGAACAAGCAAAATCTAACTATGTTTGGAATGAATCCAAAATAATGATGAAGATCAAAGAAGAAAATATGGACCTTTCCAGACATGAACTATATGAAAAGCTGACGACTGAATCATCGTTGGCTAAAACTTTAAAGAATTGTTATGATGCAATTTCAACTTCCAAAATTGCAAATTTAGAAATCAACAACAAGCTAATTTCTCTTCAGATCCCTTTAAAGAACCAATTCAAGTCCTTGTTACCAAAGACTACACCTTTCCTTCCTGGATCATATCTTTCTTCAATAATGCTAGACAATGAAGACAATGGGGTTGAACAGCACCAACAGGATACTTTTGCAGAAGAGGATATGGGATACTTAGCACTATTACTGTTGGATGAACCATCCAAGATTGTTAGTGATTTGAAAACTGAAAATTCACCATTGGCTTTGTTAGTTGGTAAAATTCACCCAATGATTCCATTACGACAATTGGCATTAAACAACAACTTGGAGTTATCACAAGTATGCTCATTTGCTGAATATCTAATCTATTGGAGACGCGCAAGAATAATCATCCCATTACATACAAAATCCATCTTCATTGTGTCACCAATGGCTCCTCTGGAGAACATTTCAACCGATTTACAACTGTTCAAGACCTCATTCCCTTCATTACCATCTCTACCATCATTCTTATCCCTGTTATCCAGTTCTAAACCAAGACAATACAGCTCTATTATCCCAAGTAAAGATCATAAACAAGTCTACATTGATGCGTTAGCTTGGTTGATCAAATATGGATACCTTACACAATTACTTACTTTTGTTTGGTTGAAAATTCCACAGCGTATAAGAATAGCAGTTGAGGAGGATCTTGAAAAAGAAGGATTGACCAAAAGAAGGGATAAAGATGTCAGTCAATTGACGGATATTGCAACGGACAACACATCAAAACAAACCGGAACTTTAAAAGATAGTCATGCAGATGGACATCATCGAACAATGACTACTATATCATCATCACAAACGGATGAGATGGTGATCAAAGAAGAGGAAGATGAAGAAACGATCATTCTTGACCCAGAGCGAGCTACTGCCATTGAAAGGCGTTGGTTTGCTAAAGTGATCAAGGGCCAACCAAGTGATGTCGTTGCCCTTTTCCATAAGCTATTAAAATATTTTAATGGTAAATCATCTTTGGAACTCGTCATTATCAAAGAAAACATTTCCCGTCAGGAACTAAGGAAATTGCTACATGCTATCAGTGCCAACATCACCAGTGTAAAACATTGGTGACCTACAGAGTCGCTACTGTACTAATCATACCAGTGTATCTCTAACTGTTGTAGTAATATCAAAATGACAACGCTCATAACTGTTTCGCTCCATCGCTCATAATTTATTTTTTTATTTTTTTGTTTTTGTTTTGGCATTCTTGAAATTATCAACAATTAGTTTTAAACCATTAAAGAAGCGAATAATGGTCAAGCCGGTGACTCAGAAGCGAAGAAACAAAATCTTGCAGCAGCAGCAACAACAACAGCAACAGCAGCACGTTCAGCAGCAGCAATCTGCCAGACAGCGAGAAGAGGAGCTCACATTACACGATGAGGCCGATGTCATGTCGTTTAGAGCAGCTGCTACTCACAGATTCCTCATGAATCAGGAGTTGATGGAGGCACTCTTAGAGCGCTGGATTCCAGTGAAGAACATTGTTAGACCAAAACCATTTGCTAATGTTCAGACCACAGTCTCCAATATTGATGAAATTGATGATGAATTGTATTTTGGTAATGTTGACCTAATGAGACAGAAGTTGGAATTGTTGCAGAAAGAAGTTGAGCAATTGAACGAGACCAAAAAACTGAGCTACAATGAAGATGATTCTAAAGACCCATTGAGTTTGGGTCAAATCGACTTTTTAAATAAACAAATCACTAACCTTTCAGAGTCTTTCAAAAACCCATCAACCAACTCAATAGACATAGAAACAGTGAAGGATGAATATACACAGAAATTCAACAAGACTTTCAAAGAGGAACGTTTTCAAATCAAAAGTCTTCCAAAGCTAAACAATGATCAAAACAGAGCACCAGACAACTATTGGGCACAACTGAAGAAGGCTAAAGAAGATGCAGAGTTACAACAGAAAAGACAACAAGAACTTCTTCTCCAACAACAGCATCAGCACCAACAGCAACTACAGCAATTACAGCAGATGCAGCAGCAGCAACAACAACAACAACAACAACAACAGATTCACCATCATCAACAACAGCTTCCACAACATAACATACCTATGCAACCCATCGCTAACCCAAATCTTCAATCGCAACAGGCAGCCGCTGGTGGTGCTGAGTATACGGATTCATTCATGCCAAATCCAGCAGTTGTTGCCAATGAGTTTGACCCGAATGGATTTGGAGACGATATGAATATGATTGACGATGTTGGATTTGGATTACAAGCTGGCTTGGATGATCAAGATTTCCTGAGTGGGATTGATATGTGAAGAAATATGAAAGAAAGGGAGGGAAACTAGTGGAAAATTGAAGGTGGAGTTTGAATACTCTTGTGTTTTATTATGTTATTACTATATTTACGATCATGATTTTTTGTAACAAATTAGGTGATAATTATTTGTCAATTAAACTATGTATTGATCTCTTCAATTTTGTGTTTATTGATCGTAACGATCGGTTAAAATGCCATTTCATGTAGTCCAAGGTTTATTGTAGGTCTCTTGTCTATTTATTTACCAAAAATTCTGTTTATATGAAGTATCAATTTTGAAGATCCAAACCCGATTGTGATCACAACAATGATCAAATCCATAACGATTTGAATCAAACTTGCAATCATGAATCTAGGAGCAAAAATTTTCCAAACCATTAAATGTCTTCTGAAAACAGTTGCAAAAATTAATGAACTTAAAGTGATACAACTCTGATATGATAACAACGTTCCTGAATTCTCAACAACTTTTGCAAAAAGTGAAACAGGTTTGAAACTTGGAGGAATTCTCCATAATGAAACTAATGGGATAGCAATGCTGATTATTATGAATGATCCAAATGTGTTCAAAATGATAGGAATGTGTGAAAATGGGACAACAATGTTCTCAGTCAACGAGAAGGCCAATTCCCAGTTGATGGATGGGATGGTTGCTTGATGTCCAGTTGTGAAAAAATGGAATCCACCTAAGATTCCGAAAATGACTGGTGATATTAAATTTGAACGAATTTTTAAAATTTCAACAAGCTCAATTAATGATAAGATTTGATAAGTTAAGAAAAAAACTGAAACTTGACCTAATGGTTTGGTGAATAATAAAACACCACTAATGAAATTCATCACCAATAAGAAGTATTGACTTCCGTAAACATTCTCGTAACCAAGGATGCATGCTTGTCTGGTGGAAGTTTCTGTATTTTTGATGTCTAGTTTAACACACAATGGACCTCTTGACCAACCAAAATTTGCTGCAAATAGAGTTATCCCGAAAAGAACTCTTGCTAGTGTGAATTTCAAGAAATGTATGTTTCTGACATCAATATTGCTGATGAAATCAAACTGAGTAAATTGCTGTTGGTTTCTCTCAATATGTTCTAATGACCAGTATAATGCAATTGCAAACATGACATATTTGAAACTCTTGTTCCATAATGGTGCCGCTGATTGGTAGGAACCAGAAATATTGTAAAATGCAGCAATTAATGATGGAAGGATTTGTGAGTTTAGGAAGATTAGAACAATACTCCACCACGTCATATGAAATGTTGGTGTGCATTTATCACCTTGCTCTTCACGACATGTTGTAATCGTTAGGCAAATTCTAGTAATCACTGCAAAAGAAAGTGAATGGTAAACACCCATGACTCTATCAAATTTCTTTGGTGCTTCCAATGATTTTAAAGCTGCAATGAATCCAAATGTTATTAAAAAGTATGAAAGGATTCTGTCTTCCCAAATTGTGAATGAGTTTGATGCAAATATTATGGCATGTAAAATTGTGAATGAAAATCCAATTAGTGTCCAGAAACCACCAAATAGATCTAAAAATGAGTTAAAGAGCCAGACTGGAGAATATCTGTCTAACATCGGTACTGAAAATCCCATGATTATACCTACTGCAATACCTAAAAGTAAACTCCAGAAATAAGTAAGAAATTCAGGTTTTAGAATCAGTTGGATTGCTAATGAAATCACTGTGAATAATAAAATCATTACCAATATGGAAGGGACAATCTCAGTTGATAATTGGCTGATGACTATTGATGGAACGATCTTGGAATAAATGATTAGGATGAATAAAGAAAATGTGAAGAGTATTATACCCAATGAAATGCTCATCATGTCAAATCTAGCCCACAAGTCCTTACATTTTTCTAATGAGAGGTTTTGATACTCCAAAAATTTCTCATTGAACTTTTCAGTGTTGGTTTCTTTTATCAAATCATCATATCTTGCATTGATCTCTTCATCATCCCTTAATGAATTGTAATTTTGTCTGTATCTTTGTAATTGCCGTAATGTAATCAAATTTGCCAATTTATGTTCTTCATCTGTTTTGAAAACTTCTTGAACCGGTTTACCCAGATTATTAAAAGGAATAGGTAAACCCATCAACAATGAGAATGTAGGCACCAAATCGATCTGATTGACTTCTCTATAATTAACCCCGTTTGAAGTGATATCATAAACCGAACGATCATTCAACTGTTGAAATTTCTTTTGTTTGGAATACATCCATAATGTAGACTCCAACTCATCTATGGAATCTCCACCGTGGTTACCAGTTTTATCCATCCCATGGTCACCCATTACTATCAACACGGTATCATCGTCAATCTTGTCCATCACCTGTTTCAAAAATTGATCCATTTGTTTTTGCTTATCAATCATCGTATAATGATTAGGTCCATATCTATGACCAACATGATCGACACCTAATAGATGTCCAATCAAAACATCCCAATTCTGACTTTGGTCAAGGAATGGCAGTATATGATCGATCACTCCGTTGTCCACCGTGTGTAAATCCCATACGTTTAGTGAATCATATGGGTATGAATCATTGAGGAATGGACCGAATACAGCCTGCCATGTATCATCCCCTACAAAAGTGATTTTTTTGTCATGATGAAACAATTGTTTGATGAAATTGTCTTCTTCAATCACATCACCGTTGAAATTGGATCCTGCATCAATGAAAGTTGGTAATGATCCAGTGGTCAACCCTTTCAGTCTCTGTAATGTTGTGGTTGGTGGATCGGCAATAAACTTCAACAGGATAGAGTTCTCTGGATAGTCAATTGAAGTTTGATACAACAGGTTTAAGTTGTTGTGATATGGTTCTGAAGATTGTGGATCAGGAATGACAAAATCAAACCTTAGAGCATCAATGATAATCACCACCGCCTTGTCAAACTTCTTCAATTGAAAAGAGTCTTTGAAAACATCATCCCCTAAAGTTGAGTAATTATCTAACACTTGCCTCGATAACAGGAACCCTCTGGTGAAGAAGGCAATCGATATCGTCTGAAGGATCGTGATTGATAGGAATATTATAATGTACAGCACAGACGTCGTTCTCAGCTTGTTGTTTCTTATCTGAAATCGGACATTGTTCTGTTGCAGGAGTCTCTTGCGGACTTCTTCCGGATCAAGTTCCTCAGTTGCTGGTGCCATTTGGTCTGGGACGGTATGCGTATTTGACCCGTGTTGTTATTTCTTCCTCAATATTTGATCTGGCTTCCTTAAGTAATGATCTGGATGTATATTTCTGTCTGATGGTGATCTAAAAAAATGTGTGATGTGCTTTCCACGTATTTCTCAGCAACTTTTGTGAGGTCGAGTCTTCTTCCCGCGTCTCCAATTGGCCTGGAAGTCGTTTTTGAACGAGTTGATTTAATGAGAAAAAATTTGGACTGTTTCAGTTTTTGTTGTAAACAAAATCAGAAGAAAAAATCATTTAAAGCCGAGACATCACCGAATCTCACGGGTAAATCGGATAAATGAAAGACGATCTTTTGAACAAGCGAAGAGTATAAAAGTATATTTTAATTAGGGTATCACGGGATATACATTGTAGTAAAGAAAGACTCGTTAAGTTATCAGAAGGGTGTCTTAAAGTTGAGTCTCTGTTTCTGAGAATTTCTCTTCTTTGGAGAAGTGTCATTGGTATAATGATAAAGATTGTTCGATGGTGTTAAATGGTTGTGTTGCAGCTGTTGGTGTTGATTGTTGAATATCGAAGGATGAAATTGATGGTCTTGCTTATAGATATTGTTCACGGTGTTGAACTTGTTGAATTTATTCAATTGTTGGGAGTTTGGATAAACGTTTGTTTGTTGGAATTGGAACTGTTGTTGTTGTAATTGGTTCTGATGTTGAGGGTAATGTGTGTGTAGTTCTGAAGCTTGTGTGACACTAGCAGCTGTGCCATTGATCAACAGTTCATTGTTGGAAACTTCATTTCTGTCCAGAATCATAAAATCATTCTCTCTCAAGAATTGGGTTAGTTGAGTACTGACATCTTCCAAATAAATTTCTGATTCTGGTAAATAACTCAAAAGGACAGAATGGAAGGGGTTTAATTCACCCTTTATATGATCAACAGTCAAAATCTCAAAATTGTACAATAATTTTAACGGGACTTTCAATTTTTCCAAATAGGTCTCATTTTGATCATTAAAGATCTTGCTGAATTTATTTGAGAATGGGATCTTGAACTCATACTTCGATGCTAGCTCTTGAATCAGAGCTTTAGATGCACCAATTGAGGTCCTTTCAAGGCCCATGACTTCAACGACATGAAATGGCTCATCAAATTCAACAGTTGGGAAACGAATGAAAACTTGATTAGTTTTTTCTAAGTTTTGAATCATATCAAATTTGAATAATCTATATTGACTCTTTGAAATCTTAACATATGTGTTAAGAATACCACCATTGTTATCATTTTTGCTGGACAGAATTGAATTTAGTTCTTGTTGAACTAAAGGAATATTAGAAGAGTTCTTGGATGGACATCTGATGATGACGTTATCAAATCTAACAAGACCACCTGTTTGAGTTGATGAGTTAAGTTCCAATTGATTAGTGAATTTAACGAAAACGTTGTATTTTCTCATGATGGATTGGATTAATGAACCACCAGTTCCAATGATTTGTCTGTGAAAGGATTCAGGAATGAAAAATTTTATCTCTGATGGGAACTCTTTTTCTAAATTCTCAAGTGAGTGGAAAAAATCAATCATTGATCTGGAGTAAAGTTCGACTTTAAAGACATAATCATTAAATGGCGTGAATTGTATCTTGGAAGTTCCATTAGATGAATTCAAGATTTTGATAATCTTACCATTTTTCTTACCGCTCAAGAATTCATGGTAAGTGAAGTCTAACTCGATTTCGGTTTCAATCAACATTGGGATGAGATGATTACTGCATCCCAATTTTTCAGCGTATAATGACAGAATCCCATTTTCAAGATTTTGAAGTAAGTTGATCAAATCTTTTTTGAATCCGAGGGCTTGAAAAGAATTTGTTTGAACATTAAGAGTAACAGAACAGTTCGTGTTCAATGAAACTTTAGATAAGTTATACTGAAGGTTTTCAAGGATTTCATTAGATATGTTTTTGATTAGAGTGGTATCAAGATGAATCTTAGTTAAAATCATTGTATTTGTCAAGTTAATCAACTCATCGATTGCGAGTTCAATAATTTCTGGAGAAAGACCTTGAAAGTGTATGGTTGCATCATCGTTGACAAGTGGAGATAACTGGATAAAAACTCCATATTTATAGCTGATTGCACTAATGTCTGTAAGTTTATTGAATATCAGTAAATCTTTTTTAAACTTTGAAATCTCGATAGATTTATAAAAAACTTGAAATGAAGGGTGGTTCTTGATGTCTAAGATCAGCTTGGTTGACAGCTGAACTTGTGATTCAAACCCTGATATAAAAGTTAATGGTTCAAGATCATTTGGAGAATTGTTCAACAAACCAGGGAATAGATTTGGTAAATATAGATTAACACCTGTCTGTTTAGCGATTGACTTGAAGTTTGCAAAATTGAGACCGCCAATCAATGGGATCAGAGATAGAGGAATATTCAAAGAATCAACGAAAACGTTAATGAGGTTATCAAATGCAACACTAATGGCGACTTCTGCAGCGTTTATATTTTCCGAATCACCAATGATATAAACGTATCTATCGTCCTTGTTTGAGAAACTTGGTTTAGAGTTGACTGAAAAACTTTTTGGCAGCAATGATACAATCATTTCGACATGATATAATTTCAATATTGATTGAATCTGTGTGGTCAGTTCTGAACTCTCTTCACTTTGTAGAAAGATCTTGTCAAATTTACGAGATGACAGTGTTATCGTCTTCACACCAACAGCTCTGTAATTTTCATAGATTTTATTTTGCTCGCGTAGCAATTGTTCGGGGGTGTCTTCGTATGATTGGACACTGACCAATTGTCCTGAATTGTCCTTGCTGTTAACGATCCTTGTTCGATGAGACCCATATTGCGAGTTATCAATAATCTTATAGTCATCATAAGATGCTCCTTCTGGTAAAGAAGCATTGATGAATTTGTTTGATTCATCTAAATCGTTCCATAACCCAGTATCTGATTCAAAGTAAACACCTGCTTTGTCCTTAGTGTTCCGTAAGATGTAGGAATACTTGAAAGGCACTGACGAGAGGAAATTCACGGTCATTTGTGTCTCTTTTGATTGGAGCTAAAACCCTTTTAGTTTCCAAAGACAGCAAACTAGTAGAATAGAATCAATAAAGGAGACAGACGATTTATTTTTTCATCCAAATCCGAAAAGTAAACAAAAAATACAAAAACGACAAAAAGTAAACAAACATCACGTGACACTGTAACAATGGCCCATTAAAATACCGAGTTTCATCATCAGTTAAAGAAGTGATGTTGTAGTTTATGTTAATTATCAGGAGGGGAAGAGATTCTGAGTAAAAAACCCCATAATATTTCCCTTTAATGAATTTCACGACTTTTATTTTCCCGTTATTATATTAGTAGTACGTCTATCGTCGACGTCGTTAATATTTAATTAATTATATATAATTTATCCCGCGAGACTAGAGATCAGTACCAGCTGAAGTAAAATCACAAAATGATTACAAACCAAAAATTCATCACATTGATCTTAATATAAAATCATATTACGTTATCTACTAAAACAATGTAATGAATTATATTATATAATATGTAATATCAAAAATATTATAAAATTATAATTGATATAGCAATAATATAAGGTGACGTTCATATTGCAGAATACGCACAACCGGCGCAGACGTACTGCAGATAGCTGATAGTGTTATATATTAATTAATATTAATGAATCATATCATATATTAATATTAATAATAATATCACTGATCACAGCTAGTACTATCTTAACCTATAAAACTTCATGACTTACATTGTTTCTCAAAATTATAGGGCCTCATAATGATATACAATTTTGGATACACTAACCAAATTTCTTTTCAAAGACACAAAGTAGCAGTTTCAACCTTTACCTGAACTTTAATATAAACTTAGCCGAGCAGTTACAATGCCATTCTAAACTTTGAGTGGGACTGTGGACTGGGACCTGGCCAGTACTCTATACTCTACTATCCTACTTTCTGCTTTATTCTACTTTCAGATGGTTTTGAGCACTCTCTCAATTGCTTCCTAGTTCCGAGTTGATCCGGGGAAAATTGAACCCGATAACGAAAACTGGACAAACTTATACAAAACCGATCCAATTTGAACAGTTCATCAGTACTCTGGTGATGCTATCGTTCCGCACTAAGGGATACCAAGGCTATGGTGTACAGTACTCACCGTTTTACGACAACAAACTAGCCATTGCCACGGCTGCGAACTTTGGGCTTGTTGGTAATGGACGTCTCCACATTGTATCGATTCAACCGAATGGGCAAATTGTTCAAGATTGCATGTTTGACACACAGGATGGATTGTTCGACGTGAGCTGGTCCGAAACACATGAAAACCATGTGATCACTGCGAATGGTGATGGGTCTATAAAGATGTTTGATATTGCGTTGGGGAAACCATTCCCAATTATGCAATTTAAAGAACATCAAAAGGAAGTTTTTTCAATAAATCATAATCTTGTTGACAAGAATCAGTTTATTTCATCATCATGGGATGGGTTTGTGAAAGTTTGGTCTCCAATGAGACAGCAATCGTTGATCACTTTGAATACGAATAAACCACAATTTAAAACGAATTGTTGTTATGAAGCTAAATTTTCTCCACATAATCCTAATTTAATAGTTTCTGTTAATGCCAATTCACATATCCAAACGTTTGACTTGAGATTGCCCAATCCTGAGATAAGTGATTTCATTGGTCATGGGGGCACGGAGATTTTGACAATGGATTGGAATTATTATAGATCAACAGTCATTGCCACTGCTGGGATTGATAAAACGATAAAGATCTGGGATTTGAGAATGATCACCACGGATCAGCCTGGACATTCACCAGTTCAGCCATTCCATAAACAAGGACCACCTCCATTGAATCAATTACTTGGACATCAGTTCACTATTAGAAAAGTTAAATGGAGTCCACATAGTTCTTCTGAGTTGATAAGTACGTCTTATGACATGACGGCAAGGGTATGGCAAGATCAAACGGATAATAAGGCGAGATTCTTGAGCAATAATAGATTTAAGAATAATTCAGGAGGTCGGATCTTCAATCTGCATAAAGAGTTTGTGTTTGGGTGTGATTATAGTTTATGGGGAGAACCAGGTTGGGTTGCAACTACAGGATGGGATGAGATGCTTTACGTGTTTGACACTAAACGACTATAAATACAGGCCACCGATTCTGTTTTCTTTAAACCTTTGTAGTTTGGCTGTGCGTAAATGATAGAGAGATCTCTCTTTTTTGTAGTTATTGATGAAGGATTCTATAGATGTATCGGAATGTGGTTCTGGGGCATTGATGAATGAGGTAGACAGTGACTCACATGTTTGTTTAGATTCGTTCAAAAGTTGGAATAAAGAGTTGTAAAGAGTGTCGATGGAGAACTTTTGATCCAGCGATTGTAGCATTTCAGTCTGTAATGTTTGCCATTGTTTGTTCAAGATTTCCAGCTCCTCAAGTTTCAGGTTTGTTACTTGCTTTGAATCGTCCAGCGACTCGAGCTGAGTTATGTACTCTTTCATCTGTGCAATAATCCCACTGAGCTCCTCTGTTGTAGAACTCATATCAACTTCTTTCAAAAGGAACCCTCTGATCTCAGCGATTGACTGCGCAAGTTTCTCCAGCTCAGAAGCAGGAAGGGTCTTCCAAGACTCCGGGAGCGGAGGGTCGTCGCTGGTGTGGTTAGCAGGTTTCGGTGGGAGAACAGGTGGCATTATTAGTGATATGTGATACGATAAGCTTAGTAAGGAAGGGGTCCTATATTGACTATTGACATTTTTTTGTTTTTCTGGTGAATAATTGTCACTACTTCCTACTAACAGTGTCAATCCAATTCAACATGTCTCTCAGTGCCGTCCGCGTGTCCCGCACGGCCGGTCCAACTGCTGCTGTCATTCTCTTCCACGGACTGGGCGACTCTGGCCAGGGCTGGAAGTTCCTAGCAGACATTGCGCACCGCTCTCCGGGGCTGTCGCACGTCAAGTTTGTCTTTCCTAATGCTCCCACCCAGCCAGTGACTGCCAACGGGGGCCACCAGATGCCCTCCTGGTTCGACATCCTGCGCTTTGGCGGCGAGCCGGGCGACCAGGACGAGCCGGGCTACCTCCGCACGCTCAAGACAGTGGACAAGTACGTCCAGGAGGAAGTGAACAATGGGATCCCCACCGAACGCATCGTTGTTGGAGGGTTCAGCCAGGGAGGTGGGCTCGCGCTCGGAACGCTCGTGAGCTCGAAAGACAAGTACGCCGGGGTGCTCGCGCTCTCGCCGATGGTCTTCCCGTTCCTGGACCTGCTGAAAGAGCTCCAGCAGGAGGCCAACCTCACCACACCAGTCTTCCACGGCCACGGGCTCGAGGACCCAGTGATCCCAGTCTCCATGGGCTCCCACAGCGCCCAGTACCTCAAGGACCTCGGCTACTCGGGTTACGACTACAGAAAGTACCCACAGACGGCCCACAGCGTCGCCGAGGATGAACTGGAGCACATTCTCAACTTCATCAGGGAGACCCTTCCACCTAAATAGACATCTCTATATATCGTGAGACGCGTAAGTTGAAGCGCGAAAAAATATATCCCATCTTGACTTTAGTACTTATAGTTAAATCTACCGCTTATAACATTCACAATGGCCGATGCAGTGCAGGCGCTCGCGCTGAAGTCGCTGGCAAAGTTAGGTGGTTTCTCAACCCCAGACGCGTCGGTGCCGGAACCAGAACCAACTCTCCAACTCACAACTGTGAAGCCTGCTGTGAAGAAACAACCAATACCAACTACTCCAATCACGATCAATCCGCAAATAGTGTTCACTATCAACAGATCTGATTTAGAAGCAACCACTGATTTGAAGAAAAATGAGATTGCTAGTAGACTGAAGGACAAGATCTTGTCAAGCCATGCTAAACAATTGTCATTGTTACAAAAGGGTCTCAAATTTGCAAGTTTTAAAGATGCTAAATTCCTTTTCTATCTCTATTATTCCTTATCTTTAGGGATTTCTGTTGAACCAAAATATATCAAAAATGATAACACACTCACATACTGCTTGAACTGTTCTGCTTGTGATTCTACTCTGGCTAAAGTTGAACAAAGATATCCAACAGATGCAACATTGCATGACAATTCAAAGGTTGAAATGACATACTTCACAAGAAGTCATTCCTGTGATTCAAGACAGTCAGAAAAGTTCATAAAAACAATGGATAGAGCGTTCTATTATAAATACAGAAAAGAGCATGCCATCACTGAACAGGAACTAGACGATGCAAGTTCTTATTACTGGAAACAAACAGATAATATCTTTTATGATTATTTCACCAAGTATCATAATTTTGATGCCAATACATTGCTTGAAAAATCTGCAGAATTCATGAGATTGTTTATTTCTTGGAATTATAACAAAAAACAGTTCAATCCTAAAGAAATTGAAGATTTTACCGATATTATCTTATCTATTTTGGAATTGGATTATTCATCAAAAGAGAAATATGATACCCCAGATTTAACAGATTTCAAAATTTCATTACTAACAGATTTGAACTTATTGCCAACTGGACTCTTAGATTATGAGAAAACAAAGACTATGAGACTGATTATTTTTCGCAACAAAGGATCGCTTAAATTGTGGAAATTACCAGATACAAAGACTCCAAAAAACTTTGAAGCTGATTTAAATTTCATCAAGACACCAGATGAATATTTCAAGAGGTTGCCGCTTGTTGTTGGTGCAGATTTCATTACTAAATTGGCTGCATCACACACATCAGGAATCAAATCAATCGTTAAGAGTTGCTTTCCTTACGCCTCTGAACCGTCTTCAACTACTCAAAACTTGGCACTATTGGCAGTTTTGGATAACTTAAAGACCATTGATTTCATTGGATTTGATAAAAAGGGAGATATTGTGATCAATAGTTCAACATTAGAGGTTACTAAATCTTCTTTGGCGGAAAAAATTGCAAAGAATTTAGAGCAAATCTCCAATGATCCTTCTTCTTCTCCTGCCAAACCTGATTCCAAGCCAAAGAAGGACATTGATTTCAAACATGAAATAACACAAGCTTCAACTTTTGACTTTAAGGAAATACATCAGATCTTTCCTACAGTTCAAACAGAAACTTTCCCAAAATTTTCAGATTTTGTTAAAGAAGAATTTCTAGGATATTCTGCACAAATCCAATTCAATAAAGATCTCAACAAGTTGAAAATTCAAGCTGAATTAGATGAATCTGTTCCAAACTCACTTAAAGCATTGAGCCAATGTTCACCATACTTCTACTTTAATTACAAAATTCAACCAGAAATTCTATCCAAAGTTGTCAACTTTACTTTCGACTCTGGAAAATTAGACAAGACACTTCAAGATGAACCATTTGAAACATTACATCTCATTAGTGCAAGATTGATCGATGGATCCTACATTCCTGTTTCAATGCTGTTGACAACCGCCAAAACAACCGATTCCGAGCTTTCTTGGAGTTTAATCAACACTATTTTTGAACATCTTGTGTTATCTGATAAAAACGTTCCTCGTGACGTGACAATGATTATCGGCTTACACCAAAGTGTTGAAGCATCAACCAAAGTTTGCTTCCAATCACACGCTGATTTGAAATACGTCTACTGCTTGTTACAGTTGAGGAATGAGCTGAGACAGTATGTGGGTAAAACAAGATATCATCATTTGGATGAATATCTAACCGATCTAACAAATACCAAAGATGAAGACACTGCCACCCAAAACTATCAAGCAATTAAAGAACTCATTGATGATTCAGATTCAGAGCCATTGTTGAATAAACTTCATCAAACCATGAGAATCAATAGAGAAGATGACAGTTTTGGATATTTCATTTCAAGTTTTATCAATGATTCCAAAATCCTGCCAGTGTTAGAAACTTCTTTCATCTCTTCTGTTCTGAATCTCTTGAAATATCAATCAGATAGGTATGATCAGGTATATCAGAAATTTATATCAAATCCAGAACTTGATATCGAATTAGGACCATTCATACAAAGCGCCAATTTTGAAATCACTAAAAATTATATCAAATCACAACTTTTCAAGTTTGCAGAGTTTGACTCAATGGATGTCTCATTCTTGATCAATGATTTACTTCTCCAAACCAAAGAAAAGAAACTGTTGAACATCATATTGGAACCAAGATTGCCAAAAAGTACAACTTTTGAAGCAAGCAGAAGAATTGAAAACACATTCAAACAACTTGTCCACCATAACAACTCCAAAAGTGAATTGATTAATAGTGAAACTTTCTTAACAGATGAAATTTGCTGCAAGTCAGAACATGCCATAAGCATCTCAATTTCTGATAAATACAGCGATGAATTCTTATCCAGTATAGACGCAATTGAAAACGAGAAAAGATTCAAAGTCAATAACATTTCCAACTTTTTTAAAGCTTTAATCATGGATTGTTCCACTTGTGGCTCAGAAACATTTGGGTTGGACTGTCCTCATGTCTTGTACTTGAAATCAACAATAGTTGAATCACTTTTGAGTTTTCCTAAACTTCGTTCAGCTAATCGGAAATTGTTGGAGAAGTTTAATGCTCTATTTGATGAACTGTCAAAACATACACATAGCACTTTACACTTCCAAACTAAAGCAGAACTCATCCCCAAACTTATAGTTAAAGATCTCACTGATGAAGTTGTCAACATTTTGAAAATTGACGACCGATTCAGAACATTCCCATCAATAACAAACTTCTCGTTCCATACCGGTCAGCTAGATCCAAGATCTATGACTCTGCTGATCAAACAGGCAGAATCTATCATCTATAAATCAGATATGAGAACCACTGATCAGAATCAAAAATGGATACATAAATTAATGGACCATCATACGGCAAAAAGATCAATATCTTCGATAAATGGTGTGGATAAGAGAAGAAGATTAAGTGAAAGATACACTAAAAGACACTGAAGAATAGAACTAAAGCATTCATGCCTTCATGATCCCTCTTTTGTAGCAGTAATTTTAAGTAAATCTTTAGTATCTGAGCTTCTGATCACGTGATAAGTACTATTTATTATTGTTTTTGTTTTCTGCAAAAACACTACACGTAGACTTCATCAAACGTTCAACAAATTCTAAATGGATTCCAAGGACAGGAAGTACCAGCAGCAGATACAAAAAGTCCTCGTGGGATTCGAGTCTCTTGAGGAATGGCCCGACTATATAGCTTTCTTGAACAAACTTCAAAAAGCGATTCAATCACATCACAAATCCACAACTAATCATTGGATACCACACGATCTTGACATCGCCATTATACTTTCGAAATGTTTATCGCCCAACCTACCCAGTGGTGTGCATCAGAAATCTCTAGAGATTTATCAACTCATCTTCAAAGAGCTCGGAATCGATGCATTGAGCTCAAAAGTCAACATTTGGGTTCCGGGAATCTTACCAATTATTCAATACGCTTCAATTAGTATCAAGCCAATAGTGATTCAACTCTATAAGGACTTCTTACTCACACTACCTTTGAGCGTCCTAAAACCATTGATCAAGCCGATTCTATCGTACCTTCTTTGTTCAATTGATGATGAAAGAAGTGAGTTTTTTGATGTGTCATTGGAACTTATTGATAAGTTCAAAATAGAATTGAATGACGATTCCTTGTTTTGGCAGAGCATTTTCATGATAATCATGACAAGTGAAGAAAAAAGTTTGGGGGCATTAGTGTGGTGTAACAAGAGATTCCCATCTCTAAACGTGGTATTGGATGATGATGTGGATGATGTCAAGGTTGGATTAAGGACTGTGTTGAATGCCGAACAGTTGGCATTGATAGAACCAGAAGCAGGATTGATGGTTCGTGCGTTCAATTCGGCATTGAAATCAGAGAATTTGTTGATACAAAGAGGATTTTTCGATCTATTGATAAAGAATCTCTCGTTGAATTCAACGATTTTACAAAAATTGATAAACAAGAAAGATTTGCAAAGTTTAATAATCAGCGTTGTTAACACCATCCTGAAGAAAGACATGTCATTGAACAGACGTGTTTGGAATTGGTTAATGGGTGATCAGGAATCGAACTCCGCTCATCAGGATTATTTCAAGAAGTATGGATTTGATCTTTTAACAGATGCATTGTTAAAATTGATAAATGGTGGATATTATGAACATAATATCAAGACTTCACATGAGCAAAAGATCTCAAGTTTCAAAATCTGTCTAGCTACAATGGATAAATGGGAAATTGGCTCACTTATCATTCCTAAGGTGTTGTTACCATTCTTGAAATCAATTGAAGCATCTAAAAATGAAGATCAATTTGATGAAATCTTGAAAAGTGGATCAGTTTTGTTTGATTCTATAGAGACTTTTAACATTTTTCAAAATTTGTTTGACGAGATCAACGATAATCAGGACAATGAAGCGTTCTTGACTTTTATATTGACGAATTTTAATTTCAATGATGAAGAAATGATCGTTCATCAACTACCAATCTTGCTTGTTTCAATCCTTTCCAAGAATACAAAAACTGAACAGTGGCATATTTTGATTAAAACTATCTTAGAACTGTTGCCACAACGTGCTTTTCTACCTGTTGAACATTCAACGTTGGAAGAATCAGATACTGAGGACATTTTAGAAAAAACTCGTCTATATTACAATGAAAATAATGATGTTCAAAAACTACCTTTCCAGCCTGCTGATTTGGGATTTTTACTTTTAAAATTTACTAGAGATTTAGTGATTGATATGGTGGCGAAAGAAGAGTCTGATGCTTTTAAATACTTGGAAATTTATAATGTGATTGTCGATTTGATTCCAGAATACAATTTGAAAGATGACTCTATTTTGGAAGCTTTGGAGAATAAGAGTCTGAATGATCCATTGGTCGTTATTCAATTCGTTAAAATCTTTAACAAGTTCAAATTTGACACCCCGTTCATTCAAATCAAGATTTTGAAGAAATTGGTTCATGAGTTATGCTCTATTCTTTACAAGAAGAATTTCAAATATCAAATTGAAGTTGTTAAATCCATTCAATCCCTGACTTTGGAACATGAGGCTTACTATGTTGAGGCTGCTATCTCGTCATATCTACTCTCATTGGATGATTTCAGCAAGAGATTGGAAATTTTCAATTATTTATGGATACATTCAACTGATGTTAAGTTCTTGAACAGACCACTTTTTATCATCTTAGATGACTTGAACAACACTGAGGATCCAAATTCCGTTGTGAAAAACATTATTTCTAACTGGGTTTTGAACTGTTGCTATAATGGATTTAGTAATAGACTTTTTCAAATCATCACACTCAAAATCTACGAAAGTTTGTCAGATTTTGAATTGTTTCAGTATTATTGTGCTATGCTGTCACAAATATTGAAGATAGATGATGATGAAATAAAGAGGTTATTCAAAGAGGAACTGATCGTTATCAATTCCATTGAATTTCAAGATTTGAACGGGTATACATTTAAAGATTTTACAATTTGGGTGATCACTAAGTTTATTGATGAAAACTCCAAGCTTGATGATTTCTACAGCTCTAAAAACTTAAACTCAATCTTTAAATTATTAGAAGCACTGCTCAATTATGGACGTTTGGAAATCAATGAATTCACATTACATCTGCTGAAGATATTTGAGATTTCACAAAAGTTCATTTCAAACCCAGATAAACATACAGATGATTATGATTTGATTTCTATTGTTCTAATTGATCATTTAACAAACTTGATCAAGATTTCCAACAACCATAACAAAAACATTGACTCAATTATATTGATGAAAACTTCAGAAGATGAAAATGGTAAGAGCTTATTGATTGAGTTTTTACTTTCCAGTTTCAGTAGCTTCAATAAACCAGAGTTATTGTCTACATTACTGAATTTATTGAATAATCTTTTACAGTTCCAGAATGAGCTTATTTTCCAATATGTTGAATTAATCTCAAATGCAATTTTAAACAAGATTAATCATCTCTACAACAATGATAACAATTCCAAAGATGATGTTTCAATTTCATTATTATTGACAAACTTGAATGAAGTGATTTCACTGTTAAGAACATATGTCGTCACTTTAGAAATAAATGACCCTCCAAGCACTAACACACTCGGTTCAAATTCTTCCGGGAGTCAAAATGCAGGGTTCCTCTCTGTTGTTTCCAACGTTTTCAATTCAGAAAAATCATCAGCCAAAGAGAATATTGACTCTAACTCTAAATCTCATCAGTTCCGTACTATGTTGAATGAATGTTTGAGCCAAACCGTGGTGATATGTTTTGAAATTTGGTCAAATTCAGACACAATTCTGAAAGAGAATCAGAGTTTCAAAGATGAGTATAACTATGACGGATATTTATCATTGAAATACCAGTCAATCAAATTGAAACACAAATCAAAACAACTTTTTGAGTCCATGTTTGATCTTGAACCATTGGCAGTTTTGAAAAGACTAGTGTTGATTCATAATAGTCAACTCGCAGGCAGTGGGGACAAATATCAAGTCGACGTTTTTAAATTGTTACATGCAATCGATGGAACCAGACCCCAACTTACCATGCCAAAAATTTTTAAATTGTTCCATGAAGTTACAGTTAGACCAAATGGACTGGAGGTCGTTGAGTTCTTGAATGACTACACTAACACGTTACAGGATGACTCTATTGAAGATGTGTTCAATATCACCATTGCGTTTTTGAAAGAAATAGTGCCAATTGATGGGGTGAATAAACTAATCTTGTTAAGATTGTTGAAGTTTGTTTCAATCTTAAGTTTGAAGCTATCACGCTGTAAATTTGGTTCTGAAAGAAATGTCAAAAAAGAAATCAGTGAGATTTTCACAAAGCTCTTACCTATTGCTTTATCATCCAAGGGAAATAGAGATATTTTATTGGCAAGTTCGTTAAGCATAAACGATAGAGATGAGTCACCAGGGATGGAAAAGTCAGGAGACCAATCAAGCGATAATGATAATAATGTTGAGACCAACATTGATGAGTATGAAGAGATTTACAGTTCAGTCGAGTCTGTTGTTCCACATATCAAGCATATTGTTTCAGATACCGATAGACAGAACAATTTGATTTCTTCAATTTTAATCAATTTGATCACTAAGGATTTTAAATCAAACAAATTTCCGAATGACATTAAACCATCACAATTGAGTTTATTGAATCAATTATTAAAACATTTTAATAATGTCAAGAGTTTGAAATTTTTGATAAGTGAGACTTTTAATGACGTGAATTTTTTCAAAATCAAATTCGAAAATTTATCAAGTTGGAACCTTGTGATTAAAAATTGGTTAAATTTGACCAATGTTGATAATAACGCCAATGGAAGCCTTGCAAATGAGAAGCTTCTGGAGTTATTAGCTAAGAACTCTCAGTTTAATACTTCATCTGCTGTCAATATCTTCAACTGGAATGAAAACGATCAAAATTTAAACAAATTGTTGAATTTGAGAAAAATCACCTACATTCTCTTGATCAGTAATAAAGATCAACATATTGTCATTTTGAAAGAGATATTCAGCAAATTGGATGAATTAGTATCCGAACAGAGTTCTTCTGATAATATATTACTTTCATTAATCAATTCAGAAATTTTCATGATGTTGAGAGTTATTGTTTTGAAATTTTCACCGCTCAACTTAATCAATTATTGGACATTTATTTACACAACATTACAAAAGTTCTTTGTCAGTTTATTGAATGAAAGTCAGAAGAAACCAGCAGATGTTAAGATGAATTTAGATACTGTTTTACATGGGTGTAAACTTCTTGACGTTTTGTTGGTTTTGAAATTCGAGGATTTCCAAGAGTGGATTTTCATCATCGATACAATCAATGCAATTTTCAAAAACTATGAAGTTATAAGTTTGATTGATGAAATTTCCGAAGTTGGATTCAAAAATCAACTCGATGATAAAAATGGAATCGAAATTGATTTGGCTCTGAAGATATCAGAATTTAAAGGATATCAAGCACCAGCTCTAATTAACGTCAAGAAAATAGAGACAATCAACACACTGAACTCATTTTTCAACAGTTTGAGTTATTATAATTACGAGAACGTATATGGTGGTATTGCAGTTGATTATGATTCTTGTATTCAAGACATATTTCAAGATTTGTTCATACTATGATACAATATATAAAAAGAATCCGATTTCATAGTCTTTGAAATTTGTAAACACTCAATTCTTCCCATCCAGCTTTTCTAAACAGGACTTCTTCTGAGCTCCAACCAACTTTCATCATTCTTTCAGCAACCAACTTGGGTTTATTCCTTGCGCAAAACAAGATATAAGCAATACCCTCTTTTGACAGTATATGATCCAATCCATCCAATAACCTATCTGTGACAACCATCCCATTTGAGCCACCCAGCAGGGCCAAATCAAGCCATTCGTACGCATCGTCGTTCTTGGGCACTGCAGGGACATCCTCTGCAGGAACATATGGAGGATTGAAGATCAAGACATCGATTGAGTTGGGTCTCAAAGCAGTGGTGAGATCTGACTGGATTGCGTCGATGAAGGATGATCCTTTGTTTATTTGACTTGTTTCGATTGTGGTTTTGCATGCATGTGGGTTCAAATCAGTGCTGATGCAAATGGATTTGTTGATGATCTGCTGCTGAAAGAAAGTAGTTACTATTCCTGACCCAGACCCTATCTCAACAACCAATGGTGCTGAGTCGGTGAATTTTTCGAGGAGGTATGTCTTTTCTTTTTCCAAAGAGTCAAGGAGAAGAAAAGAATCCTCTGAAGGCTCGTAGACCTTGTCGTAGTCGGCCTTGACTATGGGTGTGGGCAGCATTTTAATGTGGATTTTTAAAGTGAACGAAGTGATGAGGTTGAAGAAGATTTGTTTACAAATGAGCCAATCCGGTAATTTTCGCGGTCATTTTGCCATTTGAGTGAAAATCTGGGATTTGTGAGAGTGGAGAGTTTAGAGTAGAAGACGGAAATGCAGATCAAAGTGAAGGTGAGTGGGCGCTGGTGGCCAGTGGTGGAGGCTATATGTGATTGAACGAAGTTACTAACTAGGAGAAATAGACCTTGACAGGGAAGGAAGTGAGTGAATTGTGATATTGGTAGTGATATGGAGCAAAAGAACTGGAGTATTAACGAGAAGCAGATCCCAATTGACGTCGAGCCTCAAGACAAGGTGAGTGACAGTGGCCATTAGCAATGTCGTTACTTGGAATCATGTACTAACTACTGCCAGATCCTCCGTATCAAGGAGATCATGGAGGAGAAAGAAGGGATCCCACCATCCCAACAGAGACTGATCTTTGGAGGAAAACAAATGTGAGTTTCACAACAGTAAACAATCAGATGACACAGCATTACTAACATTTGTGCAGGAACGACGAGCAAACGGTCGAATTCTACAAGTTGGAGCCGGGTGCCCAACTCCACTTGGTGTTGACTTTGCGTGGTGGTTAGATGCGATGGGTTCACGTAATGAAATTATTTTTGCACTTGTTTTGAAACTTTTGTAGTTGTTACAGGACTTATTGTAGCAGTTAAAGGGGAGAATGGAGCAGAGCAAACAGCCTGCAGAGCTTCAGATCTCGGCTGAACAAATTCTTCTGGAAGCTTACGAGAGCCGGGATGTCCCACAAGGGAAAACTAGAGTGAAAATTGCTGATTTGGAGGAGCTTCATGAGTATCAAAGACGTCAAAGACAGGGTTATGAGGATGCATTGAGAAGAAATAGACTGGATTACGGTCAATGGGCCAGATATGCAATGTTCGAAGTTGACCAGAAAGATATGAAGAGAGCCAGATCCATTTTTGAAAGAGCATTGGAAGTCAATAGTCATTATGTACCATTATGGATCAAATATATTGACAGTGAATTGAAAACAAGGAACATCAACCATGCCAGAAACTTGTTTGACAGAGTAACGACGATTCTACCGAGAGTGGACAAGTTCTGGTTTAAGTATGTTCAAACTGAGGAAGTTTTGCAGAATATTCCTACCGTCAGAAATATTTTCCAGAGATGGATTAATTGGGAGCCACCAGCTAATGTTTGGGATCAATATGTTAATTTTGAGAAAAGATATGATGATATTGAGAACGTGAGGAAAGTTTTCAATCAATATATTAAAGTCCACCCGAAAGTAGAAACTTGGTTGAAATGGATCAAGTTTGAAAAAGAAAACGGTTCTTCTGAATCAGTCAGGGAAGTTTTCACAGTGGGGATAGATACTCTTGGAGACAAGTCTGAACAGTTGATAATAGCATTTGCCCAATGGGAAGCAGTCCAAAAAGAATATGAAAGGGCCAGATCTATATTTAAGTTTGGTAAGGCCAAATTCCCAAATTCCACTAATTTTAATAATGAGCTCATCAAGTTTGAGAAACAATTTGGAGATAAAGACGGGATTGAAAATTCAATCATCAAGAAAAGGAAACAGAATTATCTGGAAGAGTTGAAGGAAAATCCTAAAGATTATGACACCTGGTGGTCACTTTTTGCAATTCTGGATCAAGATGAGAGTTCAACAGTGGAAGAGAAACGCAAAGTCTTTGAAGATGCAATTTCCAATACTCCTGACTCTAAACTAAAGAACGATTGGAAACGATATGTCTATCTATGGATTAAGTTCTTGATTTTTGAAGAACTAAATAGTGAATTTGATAAAGTCAGAGATCTATTCAACCGACTTTTAAACGAAACCATACCCAAGAATTTCACTTTTAGTAAGATTTGGATCCTCTATAGCAATTTTGAGATTCGTCAAGGAAATCTGTCCAAAGCTAGAAAGCTACTGGGCATAAGCATTGGGAAATATCCGAAAGTAAAGACGTTTAAGTATTACTTAAACCTTGAAATAAAACTGAAGGAGTTTGATAGAGTAAGGAAGATCTACAACAAATACATTGAGTCATTTCCTAAGAATGCAGAAACCTGGGTGGATTACGCTAATTTTGAATATCAATTGAATGATACAGATAGATCAAGGGCCATTTATACTCTAGGTTTAGAGACCTTAGACAACAATGAATTGATTTGGAATGAGTACATTGAATTTGAAAAAGATGAAAGAAAATATGATAATGTGAGAAAATTGTTTGAAGATAGATTAGCTGGAGATCCAAATGATGTTAAAATATGGATCAATTATGCTATTTTCGAACTATCAATCCCATCCAAGGAACAAATTGAACAGTTCAATTCACTGGAGGATGATTCAATTGAATTTGAATTTGATATCACGAAAGAGTCAATCAGCAATTCTAGAGATATTTATAACCGTGCTTTGAAACATTTCAAAGCTGTGAAAGACACAGAAGCAAGATTAGTCTTGTTCGAATCACTTAAAAGTTTTGAAAAGATTCATGGTGATGAAAAATCAAACGCTGCCTTGGAGAAAAGAATCCCTGTTGTTGTCAAAAAAGTCAAAGAACTGGACGACGGCTCCAAACAAGAATATTTCGATTATGTTTTCCCAGATGATCAGAAAATGTCTAAATTCTTATCAAATGCTAAGAAATGGGCAAAAGAAAAGAAATAAAGAAACGTCAAAGCACACTGTACTATATTTATGTAACGTCACATTCTAATTAAAGTTCCAATAATGATAAACTCCTGTTGTCCGTAAAACGCTTCTTTTATTTGACTACTAGGAGCCCCAATCAAAATAACGTCATTTGGCTACAGCTAGCTAAAATTTACGTCAAAACCAGACTAAAGTGATCAGCTTTATCTAAAAAGAGGAGCTTCGTTCACCTATATTCACAATTCTTTCTCTTCCTTGCTGTAGTTAGTTAATTTTAAAGGTTGATCAAAAGCAATAAAGTTATTTTACCAGTTTTGTTTGTCCAGATTCCACAGTTCGTTATATTCTGAAAAGCGTAACGACATTTCCAGCTTGAGTTATAATTCATGATTATTATAACAAATAACTGTTATATTGAGTACTTTTGTTTGCTCAACAATGACCATTACGAGATCCATGGCCAGGCCAAAAGCCTAACGTAGGTTACAATTACCAGAACAGTTGTCATTAAATCACAAAATTTTGAAATTGAAAAAAACATGAGATTTTCAAGAAAATAAAAAAAAAATGAACTGAACGGTACGGGAATCGAACCCATGCCTAGTGCTTGGAAGGCACTTATTCTACCACTGAACTAACCGTCCTATTGTGGTGTTTTCTGTTTTCAGAAAGATAGGTCGTGAGAGCATACTCTCTGGTTTGCGCCACATAAACCACCAGAAATAATAAATGGAGTAAAATGATCATCAAAAAATCACTAAAATGAAACCCTTTTGGAATTGAACAATTGAATACTCTTCCGATTCCATTCGATATTTGCCAATGTCAACTTCTTCTGCCACTTGCCTCTTCTGTAAAATCGTCAAGGGTGAAATTCCTTGCTTCAAACTATTTGAAACTGAAAAGACATTGTCTTTTTTGGACATCCAACCAACATCTAAAGGCCACGCATTGATCATTCCTAAAGAGCACGGTGCCAAACTCCACAACATCTCAGATGAGTCTCTTGCTGATATTTTACCAATTGTTAAGAAAGTTGCCAAGTTACTAGACGTCACACATGATGATGGGCCAGAAGGTGTCGGTTATAATGTCTTGCAAAACAATGGTCGTATTGCTCATCAAGAAGTGGACCATGTTCATTTCCATATCATTCCTAAGGTCGATAACGAGACAGGATTAGGAATCCAATGGCCTGCTGAAGCCACTGATTTTGACAAATTGGGACAATTGCACAAGGAACTAACTGCAAAGATCCAAGCTGGTAAATTTTAAGTCTTTTTTGACGAATTGTATGGTTTTATACTCACTAAACAGATCCTATTTATTCTATTCAACATAAATATCTGATTTCCTTTGTATGTGATATATAACGAAACCATTCTCTAGTTCTTTAAAGTCGGGGGTAAACTTATCGAATGTGGAAACTTCAAATAGATCCAAACTTAGCAGCTGATCAACAAAACTTTCTATATTATCGAGTAATCTCAACTGTAAACCAATTATCACTTGTGTCTCTTGTCCACTCAGCCTGACTATAGATTCTATCAGGTGAGGAATCAGAAAGTCATTGTAAACTATATCACAACCAATAATAAAATCAGGATGGTCCCTTATAGGGTTTAACTCTTTTAAATTATAAAGCCCCTGATCTATCTCTTCCCAATCAAAACAGCAAACTTCAACCTTAACATCTGGTTTCAAAGACTTTCCCCTTTTGGTCTTTGATCGAAGATGGTCAAATTCAAGAGACTTACTTTCAACTTTTCCAGTCAACCCAACCACTTGCAAATTATCAGCTATATTCTTCTTCAAGAGTTTCAGCAGACGAAACTGGTCACTTGCAACAAACATCCCACCATTTACACATTTTTTACCGACTATCAATGGTCCTAACCCACCAATCCCACTACCCAGCTCAAACACGAATTTTCCACTCAAGTCAAGGGTTGAGGAGACGAAATGCATAAAGATTGGACATATCTTCCATATGACAAACCCTGTTGAAGATGACTCTGATTTCAAGGAGGAAACAGACTGTGTGATTTCAAGTACAGTTGATGAGTTGTGTAATTGTAAATCTAAGGTTTGAACCGTTGGTGCAAGCATCCCCAAGTCTCTTGGAGTAGAAGACATCGAGATAATTTCTAGATCAGTGACGTGTGAGTCAAGATCGGATATTCTGGTCAGATGCATCGCGTTATATGAGCATATGAGCAAGCTGAAGTCGGTTCGTATAATATCGATTTGATAC
This sequence comes from Gotozyma siamensis, assembly GCA_030579035.1. Taxonomy (NCBI): domain Eukaryota; kingdom Fungi; phylum Ascomycota; class Saccharomycetes; order Phaffomycetales; family Phaffomycetaceae; genus Gotozyma; species Gotozyma siamensis. The sequence goes on from JAKTZZ010000017.1 coordinate 172,498, forward strand.
TTTGATTTCGAAAGATAGAGATTAGCGACGTCTTATAACTGATGAGGTGTGTCTGTACCGTTTTGACCATATTTAAATATCATGAGAGACGGTTATTGAAAAATAAAGACAAATAACTACAAAACAAGTCTATAAAATGCAGCATTATGATTATTAGTATGTACAGATTTATCATTAACAAGTCCCAAACTTCCCTTTTTGTCACATGATTCAACTCCTCATTGAATCCGTTTCAAGATCTTATTCTTCCTCAAATATATTGGAAATTTCTCTTCCCAAAAAGCAGCAAACTTTTCAAAAGTTGAGCGTCTAACATTTTCAAACCCAACGGATGAGAATCTATACCTTGTTACAGTCATCAAAATCTCCAACCTTGAGAGTCCTAATTCTGAAAATTTCATAAAACACCACATCTTCGTTTTAGAATCTTTATGCTTGAGTGCAGAATCGTAAATAGTTTTTAGAATCATGATCTTTGACTCATCATTAATCAACAAAAAGTTCAACTTTGAAGATGGTTTGTTTTCAAAAGGGTTCAGTTTTAAATTGTCTAGTTTGTTTAAAGATTCATGGATTTCTGTTATATTGTCTCCTATCTTCTCGAACTCTGAAAGATAATATGTCTTTGTCTTTATATCATTGACTGAAGTATCGTATAGTTTCCGCAAAAACTCTAAATTTTGTGGATTCATGGCTGAATGTTTGAAGAACATTGAACTGACCATTGACCAAAACGGATCCATGAAATAATTATAATGTTCATTATATTTCAAGCTCAAGACTTTTGAAAGAAAATTATTAATGATCAAAAGACGTGATTCATTGAGTTCACCATTCGCCAGAGTAATAAGACGATCAATTATCGTAAGGTATGAATTCTTGGCCGCTTTGATCTCCAAAGAATCTGTATACGTGAGGGCACCTTCAAAGTTATTATTTTTGATCAAACCTTTAACAATGATGGAGTTCTCCAAAGGGGTCAATGATCCATAGTTGGCCATTATCTGTTTCAAGATCTCTTCAACATTGCTGCTGTTTGGATCCTTCATCATGAAATTAACCCTGAGTAACTCTACCAAAGTACGACGTTGGAATGGTGGTGTGACGGTTTTGATCAATTCGTTGATTTGGTGGAAATCTGATGTTTTCGAGTAATAGGAAATTATGTTGTGTAGAAGGATTTCATTATTTGACTTGAAATTAAGTTGATCAAAGGGTTTCAGTCGTTCGACGATTTCCTTTGAATTTATGATGTAATCTTTTGATTTATTGAATGTTTTGAGAAGTTTTGATAAAACAATAACGTCATGGTCCCTGATTGATAAGTTTGGAAATTCAATCTGAATTTTACACCATGTGATATAACAACCGGCTAAATTTTTCAATTGGACATTGACATGGATGAGTTGGTAGAAGTTTTCTAGCTTTAAAGAGTCATGTCTCCCATGGATTGGATCATGATCGTATGCTGTATGGTCTATTAGAAATTCAATAAGTCTTTTCTGTAAGAAAAGATTGAACACCTGGATCTTGTTGTTCATGATTAATGAATTTTGATTTTTTGTTAATCTGTGTCTTTTCACAGATATTATCTCAATAAGTTTATTCATTGAATATTCTTCCTTGTTAGGATGGTTTACTGAAAGTGAATGTATGACTGAGTTCAACAGGGGTTTGTCTATCTTGTTCCTGAGTGTGAGTTGGGATACTATTTCGATATTGTTGAATTGTAATGACAAATTGATCAAGGATCCAATGAACTGTTGGTCAGAACCAAGATCTAATCTTAACATATTTCCAGTCCCAGTTTTGTTATTGATATATCTGTTAGTGATTTTTGGAACTAAAGAGCTCCAAATTCTTTCCATCAGATCGGCTTTCCCTTCATTTTTCATCCTGATTAGTTCCAATATCAGGAACTTCTGTAATAACTTATGTCTGAAAATCTCATCACTTATTCTATTAACCAAATTCCTGAAGATCGCATCATCAGCGTCAGAAATCTCAGCAAGCACACTCATCCCGCCAGTCCCTTTAACTTGATACTCCTTGAATTCTAAACCCATCCCTTTTTCGCTCTCTAACTCTCTATGTTTCTTGTCCAACACCATCAGTTCCAACAGTTTTAAATTCCCTCCAGTCTCCAACACACGGGTCTTCAAGGCATTAAAGCTAGAGAAGTATGTACTTTCCTGACCACCAGAAACGTCCTTTGATTGCATAGAACCAAGGATCCGTGGTTGTGGCTTTGATCGCACAACGTAGATGCTTCTAGTGAAGACTGATGTGCTTGATGTTCGAGTTGTGTAGAGGATCATCGGCCGCAGTTTGCAGGGCACCGACAGAAGTGATCGTCTCATAGCCGTGTACGAGGAATATGCAAAGAATCTTAGATGAGAGTGTGGGTTAGTGATGGAAAAGGTTCAGGTGTTTAGTGCGTAAGTGCCTGGTTTGAACGGTTTTGTTTGGCACTTTTTTTTTTTTTTTTTTAATTTTTCACTTTCGATGAGTTTTCCACTATGGAGAGATTTGAGAGTGTTTAATTAATGGGAAAAAGGGACGAACGGTATTTCGGATGGATGCTATGTACAGGTGAAGTCTTAATCTTTGTGGCGTGATTTGTCCCGTGAGAAAACGATACAAGTAGCATAAATTTATTGTCAAGATACATGCGATTTATTAACACTGCACATAGGAGTTGAAAAAGTGACAGAGTCGTATGGTCATAATTAAAAGCAAAAAAAACCCAGAAAAGAAAAACACCAAGAACTAACAACAAAGGGAATAAAAAAACACACAAGAAGGAGCAACAGTTGATTGCAAAAGGAGAAAGAGGAATAATGACAATGGAACAAATCAGCATGATCATGAACAAAGGTGGAACAATAATAATCTTAAAAGGCATAATAGTATGAACAACGAATGGAAAACAACTCCTAGGAACCTATCCGAGCAGGCGGGGCATCAGATTCCTATTTTTCTTTTTTGATTGCATTTTTAGGGATCATATATGGAAAAAGATATATGGATTCTATTTTAAAAATCAAGTTGAGAATTACCATGGAGAGAGTTGCTCTATCTTTTGGTGGAACCATGGTTTGAAACATTGCTCACATCTAGATGATGATGCTTCACTCTTCTTTTTCCACCCACAGGAGTGATCACACCACTGTTTATCTCTGAGTTGGAACCGGTTGATCTAATTGACCTAGTTGATCTGTTAGACAACATCGATGAAAAGGAAGGAGCACGTTGGAAATTGTTTGAAGATGACACTGGAGAAAATGATGATTTTGGAAGAACGTTTGATGGAGGTGATTCATTCTGTATTGGAGATGTGATGGATGATGGTTGTGGCAACGGTTCAGTATTAAGTTTTAAGTTTTCTAAGGTTAATTCCCCTCCGTCAGTGAAATGATGTGATGGTGATACTGGAACTGGTTGGACAGGTGCTTGTGTTAGGTCACACATTGATGGTGGTGATGTGATAGATGCAGCAGATTGTGGAGCTGATGAGTCTGACTCGTTATGATCTTCAGCGACTGGTGGTAATCCTGTCTGTGAACTCGTTATCAGCATAGGTTCAGCCAAACTACCTTCATAAACTTCTTTGGATGGAGATGCTTCAAAATCCAGCATTGATTTTCCATTAATGGACGGTGATGGTGCCGTACTAGGTAATGACTCAACTGAATTATGTCTTGCAAAAATAGGATCAGTTTCAAATTCTTCGTCATCATCATCATCATCGAAACAACATTCCAATTGAACAAACCATGGATCTTTCAACACTTGTTCCATGGTGTATCTATGTTGTGGATCATAGTCACATAATCTCCATGCCACTCTTGCAGCACCCGTACTATGGAACTCTTTACCATATTTGAATTCTATACCAGGACCATGATTAACATCACCTAATCTGAAAGATGGATTAGCAGCAATGTAAGTTTTATAAGAACTGACAAAATCTCTATACATTTGATCAGTTGAGCATGCGGATCTGAATGGTGCGTTTTGATAGATCATCACAAATAAGATGACACCAACACTCCACATGTCTAATTTAAATGGATCATATTCACCAGTATGTGTTTTTCTAATGTTCATTAATTCTGGTGGAACGTATGGAGGTGAGCCAACAAAATTTGTAAATTTTTTAATTGGTGATGTCAAATCATTTTCATCTTCATGAACATATTCAGCAATACCAAAGTCAGTTAGTTTGACTAACCCTGTAGAATCAATCAACACATTTTCAGGTTTTAAATCTCTATGAACAATCCCTTTTGAATGAATAAAGTTAACACCCAGCACCAGCTGTTTGAAAATACAGTATTTCTCCACAATTGAGTATGATTTCCAACCTGGCCTTGTAATTAAACTGAATAAATCACCACCTTGACAATAATCAAGGATAAAACCCCAACCTCTAGTTATATTCGTAGTTGTTTGAATTCTCAAATTGTAATAAGTAGTGACAATGTGTTTGTTATGTGATAATCTTTTGGCAATTATAAACTCTTTGCTGGCACGTTTGTAAAACTCATCATCAGTTTCATGTGGTAATAAGACGAATTTTTTCAAAGCATAGTTCTTGAAAGTTTTCTTGTGTTGTACGAGGAAAACAGTAGCTGAAGCACCATCACCCAATTTTTTCTTCTGTTTCTCAGGGAATATGAACCCATCACTCAAGGAGTGGAATTCCTGTTTGAGGTCTAGTGGCAACATATCATTAGGGTCTCTGATCGGCGTAGATAATAAATTCTTTTTCTCATCATCAGTTGACCCGGAGGTGGAGTAATTAGATGGGGTTCTGGAGTTGATGCCGTATGGATTGTAAACGGGTTTGTTGTGGTCTTTGATATGGTTGAACGAAGCAGCTCTCGAAAGACTGCCTGGGGCAGGCAGAGGTCCAGGTCCATGTGAAGTTGTTGAATTTCTAGGAGCAGCGATATCCGCCCCAGTACCTAAAACATCAAATGTGGTTGTATTGCTCTTAATGAACGGGTTTGCCATATTTCTTGAGACGGAGTGGATGGACGGGGTGCTGGATAAGGGAACCGCCACCGGATCATTTTTCAAAGTGTTGCTTCTGCTTCTGAGCCCGAAGTGGGACTTCTTCGTTTCAGTGGTAGTCTCCTGGTGGTGCGATGCAGCTCTAAAAAACTTGAGAGGGTTGTGTGTGTGTTTCCTTTCGAGCTTCTGGGCCGGTGCTGGCTGGGCAGGGTCGGGCTTGGAGACCAGAGTTTGTTGGGAGCCCATTGTGCGGATCCAGGCGGAGCTTCAGGCGGGAGTTGGAGGCTTTATTGTAGGACTTGTTGGAGGTTTCTTCCGGTTGTTTAAAACGAATTTTTTGTTGTTCTTGTTGCAACGTTTCGCGAATGTTGAGAAGAGATTCATTGGCAGTTGATGACGTCATAGGGGGAGAAGCAAGAGGGAAAGAAAAAACGACAAATGTGTCACGTGGGAGATCATGTGACGTTATTGGTCACGTGACTTAGATCTTCGATACCTCTTTTTCCAAATTTAAGTGATGAGCTTCGTCACTTTAAAGAGGCAACAGACCCATTTCTCCAATGCTCAGATCTCTTTTCTTCTCCGGGAACAGACACGTCGTGTTTCCCAAGGCATCGACACTCCCATTCAAGTTTCAGTCTAGACTCTTCTCCTCTTCGAGACCGCAATTACTCAGAGTGTACAATGGGTACAAGAACAATTACTCGACTTTGAAAAAAGCTTTGATCTATGGGGGTGCCTTCATGGTGACCACCACCATTGCAACTCCCTATCTATTCCAATATACCCCACTGAAATATTTCAATAGGCACCCACAGCAGCTGGTGTACGGGATAATGGCATCTAATTTATTAGTCTTTGGAGCATGGAGACTACCACAGTGTTATAAAGTGCTGAGCCGTCATTTTTTACTAAACAAGAACTCTTTGACTTCAAAATTCTCACTCATTGGAAATTCTTTCTCTCACCAAGAGTTCTGGCACTTAGCGATGAATATGTTGGCTTTGTACTCGTTTGGTACTTCTTTGATCTCAGTAATTGGTGCCTCACATTTCACATCACTCTATCTTAACTCGGCGATGGCAGCATCCATTTTCAGCATCGTATACCCAATAGTTTTCAGAATTCCATTGATTGGTCCAAGTTTGGGGGCATCCGGGGCTTTGTTTGGTGTTTTTGGAACATTTGCCTCTCTTTTCCCAACTGCTAAGATCATGTTGTTCGTGTTTCCGATCCCAGGTGGTGCAATAGCTGCCTTCCTAGGATCTGTAGTGTATAATGTTGCTGGTGCGGTTCTGAGATGGGGATCTTTCGATTATGCGGCCCATTTGGGTGGTAGTTTGTTTGGGGTTTTATATGGGTTATACATCAAGAAGCTTGTGGAATCGCAACAGGCGAGAAGAAGAGCTGTCTATAGATACTAAACCTACAATTAGATCCTGTATATATGTGAATTGATCATCAAATGTATCGTTCTATAATGTAGTGTTGATGGTATGCTTATTTCTTTATCAAACCTTCTCTGACTATGTAGAAGTCATTTTTAGCCAGTTCTGATAACTTGGTGGGATTCCAATCAATGTTTTCCCCCTTCGAGGGATCTGGCTTCTGGGACTCTATGCTCTCAAGAAGGTCTTTCAACTTGAGTTTCCCAGCCTCAAACTCTTGAATCTCACCACTAGATTCAATTTTATGGATCTTGTCAATGAAAAAGACTTGTTCTTTCAGCTTCTTCACGATCTCACCTTCGTTCTCCAGTTCAAGACCCGACATTCTTAGCAGCTTGTCAACCAGATCGGTGTTGATCTGGACGACCGACTCCTCGGTCTCGTCAGACTCGATCAGTTCCTTGTGGATGTTCCATGTCGGTGTGTTTATCAGCTGTCTGATCTCATCGGCTGTTTTGAGAGGTGAAAGGATGGTTCCCGTGGTTCTGCCAGACGAGTAACGCCTTATTGCTGTGAGCCTGCGGATGATTACCGTTCTCATCCTGACTGTCTGTTGTATATTGACTTGTTAATTGTTAATTGTTGATTCTTGATACCGTCAAGATGTTAATACTATCAAAACACCCACACACCAGCACTACATATGGAAAACCAAAACAAGGCAAACAGTAAGAGATCACTTTCCACTAATATTTGAACAATTGACCGACCAATTGGATCTGCTTTCACGGGTAACATGGCCTCGGAGAACTACGACCAGATCAAACTCTTGACCGATAACGATCCGATCAAGGTGTTGAGCTCGAATAACTACCTGGATCAGCTCGTGCCGATAATCAAAACAAGTCTACAAACAAACTCCATCAGTGACTTGGTGCAGAAGTTGAAAGACGAGGCAACGAAGAAGGACGATGAGATATTCACAGCATTAAATCAGAGTGAGGCGGATATTGCGAGCTCGTCACAAGATATTGTCAATGTTGCTAAAGAATCATCAGCAATAACGGATCAAATTGTGGATATTAATGATCATATGTCAAGAACATCCAATTTAACCATTGAGAAGAAATTCCAACTACTGGAGTTGAAGAAAAACATCAATAAGATCGATGAATCAGAGATATTGATTAATAAGATCTTACAAGTGTTAGAATTGACTGATAAGACTCATGATTTAATTAAGAAGAACAAATTTTTCAATGCATTAAAGAGTTTAAATGATTTGAACGATTTGAATAAAGATTTTGAGAAAGAGTTCAAGTTCTTGAATCAGATAAATAACTCGATACCTGTCTTGAATCAAGTCATTAGAGATGAATCTTCAGGATTGTTGAAAAGAAACTTGACTGCATTAGATCCAAAATTTGAAATTTGTTCAGAAGCTTATTATGATGCATTTGCCTCCATGGTTGAAAGATGGGATCTTTTCAAATCGAAAAACAGGGAGTTTGAACTTTTCAAAATCAATTCATCAGTTGAGATCAGTTTAAGATCTTCATACACCAACACTAAGTTACCACAGGCTAAAGGATTGATTGATTATGAATTCATATATGAAGCTTATCTGGTGTTCAAGACATTGGATCAAGTGCCTTATTTCAAGACAGAATTGCATAAAGAATTGAACATCAGAAGGGATAGAACACTATATCCATTTGTTCCTAGTGATTCGAACAATTCCACATTTAAAAATTTCATCAAAGATGATGAGAATTTGAAATCGTTTTTGGGAAAACTGATAGGGTACTTGATTTTCCATTTACAAATATCCAAGAAATTTTCAAATCTGATTAAACAATCTACAAATGATCAATGGGAGAACATAAGTGCTAAAGTTTATCCTTTTTTGAAAAACTTAATTCTTCATGAAACTTTTGATATTGCTAAAATCATCAACATCAAAAAAATAATTGGTCAATATTACCTGATCTTAGAACATTTCAATTTGAGTACTGAACATTTCTATAATTTGTTGATCTTAGCATTCAAAAAATTCTCCTCATTATCACTATTCAAGCTTGACAAAGATTTCATAGAATTGGCAAACGAAGACGAGTCTATGCCAATGGTTATTTACGATGTTGGATTATACACCAAAATCACTAACATTGGTTGGTTTGAAGAGACTACACCTGTTGATCAGATCCAGTTTCCACATGTCTTACCATTCAGTTCTTTATATCCAATGTCTTGTGCGTTGGTTAGAAATTTCATAAATCAACAGTTGATCTTCTTGAAAGATTATTACAAGTATGAATTACCATCATTGAACAGACTGATTATTGACAATGTTAATGATTTGTTCAAAAATTCAATCAATAAGCATTTCTTGGAAAAAATTGAATCTGGCACATCAAGAGAAGAATTGGCACAAAATTTAATTAATTTAGAATATTTCATCATTATGACCAAAGAAGTTTCGGAAATCTTATCAGATGCATTCCAAACTGATCTTTTATTGAAATCCATCGAATTAATTACGAGTACCAGATCAATCACTGAAAAGAAACTATTTGAAGTTGTGGATGGTAAGATTGATGATTTGATTGAGTTTATCGATTGGGATTGGGACGCTAAGAGTATCAATAGGGAACCTAACTATTTCATCAAAGATATTGGTGAGTTTCTCACGAACATGTTCAACTCAACTTTCAAAAGTCTTCCTTTGTCTGTTAGATCTTTGTTATTATATCGTGTCTTTGATCTTTTAACAGCCAGATTTTTAGAAAATTTACAATCACAATACTCCATATCCAAGGCATCAATCAACAATTTTGAGTTGGACATCTCATACATTCAAAACATAACGAGTGAACTATCAGCAGTTAACTCGGTGTCATCGTCATCTGAATCAAACGAATCATTAAAATCCATGTTTCTGTCGTTGAATCAAGTCATTGAATTGATGAAATCTGGTGATTTGGAAGAGTATAAAGATCCAGAAATAAGAAATCGCAAATATGATCGTGTTAGACCGGAGCTTGCTGTTCAACTGGTCAATAAAGTGGAATTCAGAGAGAAGAGTCAAGGTGGTGCTGGTGCTGGTGTTCAAAATGGCACTCCTTCCCAGGCTTCTAAGATCTTCTCAAAGTTCAGAGGGAACGGTTCTTGAAATACTCAACTCGTTACTCAAATGTAATGACCAATAAAAAGTTAATGATGAGGTGGTTAATTGATTGTAGTCATAATTGTAGTTACGTATCATCACCATCATACTTCTCCGATGAGCTCTTGAAAAAAAAAATTCACACAAAAATCACAGAAACTTATCAATACAGACAACATAACTTTGCTCTTCAAAACCTTGCTACACATCTAAGATATTCAGGCATGGGAAAAAGACAACATAATGGATCCGGAAGGGGTGATGGCAGAAAAAAAGTGAGTGTTCATTTCTTTACCATGTCGAGACATAAAACTAACTTTGATAGTATAAAGTGAGTGCTGGTATTATTGATCCTGCAACTTCAGGGATCTATGCCACTTGCAACAGAAGACAAGAGAAGAAATGTCGTGATGAGCTCCGAAACTTGTTTGAGGAGAAACTGCAAGAGTATTACAAAGACGAACTGGAGAATGGAATCGTTGACAGTGATGATGATGAAGAGGAGTTAAGTATTGAAGAGTCTATCAAGAGAGAATTGGATGGTTTACAGAATAAAGTGAAGGATGTCACCAAGAAGGAACCAATACAGTTCATTGATCTCGGTTGTGAATGTGTTGTATTCTGTAAGACCAGAAAACCTATTGATCCTGAAGTTTTTGTTGAAAGAATCTGTAAAGATAGTTTTGAATCCAAAGTGAAGAATACGAGATATACCCAAAAACTTTCACCGATCGCATACAGTTGCAGTGCATCTATGGAAGAACTTTCAAAATTGGCTAAAAGGGTTTTAGCTCCACATTTTCATAAAGAAGAAGGTCAAGAACCAGTTACTTTTGCAATTAAAGTGAGTTCGAGAAATTTCAACACTATTCCTAAAGGTGATATCATTCAGAAAGTCGCAGAAAGTGTTGGAAGAGATCATGGACATAAAGTTGATTTGAAACAATATCAAAAACTAATCCTTGTTGAATGTTTTAAGAATAATATCGGGATGAGTGTCGTTAATAATTATGATAAATATCAGAAATACAACCTTCAACAAATTTTTGATAAACAGTTGGAAAACTCAGATGATTCAACTTTATCGAGATCTCATGGTGCCAAAGATGCCAAAGTTGATACATCTTCCGTTGCTCCTACTCAAGAAACAAATCCTGAAGTGACACCAGAAGAAACAACTCCTGCATCAACACCTCCAGTTGAAGAGTCAAAAAATGCAGAGACTAGCAATACAGAACCAGTTGAAGCGTAAATAAATTCATATTAATCCACAGATTTCATTCTTCTCACCTCATTCTATACAGTTTTTTCCACGTACTGCTTCTGAAGTTAGTAAATGTTATCAAAATGATCAAACCCAATGGTCATTTTATCTATAACTTACATTTCCGATTGTCTCGAATGCCATCCAATCACCGACTTGATTAGGAATCAACCCCATTGAGTTCAGTTTATAAAGCCCTACACTGACAGTCAGCAATTGACAGAAGATGAATGTGATTTTCGCAAGTGCCAAATCTCCAGAATCGTATTCTAATCCATGAAATGCCTTATTTACATCAATAATAGCCTTGAATGCACCGGTGAACAACATTAGCGTCATTGTGATAGGAATCATCTGAAGCGAGTTACCTGACATGTAGTTCATGAAAATGGTCATTGGGAGTTGTTTCGCTGGACTCGTGGCGATGTCCCATGCTTTCTAAGAAATTATAATGTCAGTAAACCACCATTGCTCAATAAAAGGATTGATTCTACTTACTTTTTTCTTGAGTGCATTCAGCTGTTGTTCTCCCAAAGCTTTAGTTGGCCCCTTCTATATCAGGAAACACGTTAGTTTGGGAAATCAAAGAGTTGGAGGGATAATACTTACTTTGGCAGTTCCAGCCTGGAAACCTTCTGGGGCTTCAATATCACTAAGTGAGGATCTTCTGTTGGTTGAAAAGGTTAATATCCAGTGGTAAAGGCGATGAAAGAGAGAGAGTACATACTGCAGAGAAGTGCCTATAACGTCGTTTAACCAGCTCATGTTCGCACTTGTTTGCTGATAGCAGTTGTTCAATGTTGGGATCCTTCAAATTCCCGAAATGATGATTATGTAATTCTCCATTCTCCATTCTCTTTCTTCTTGACTCACAACTTTTCATTGTTCCATGTCTGCAGTTTAGTGAATTTTAGAGGTCTGAAGAAGTCAGCGGGACCGTGAAACAATTTTAGGACGATACAATGTTCATAAATGTGACACGATATTCAGAGTCTCTACCGTAGTCTTCAGCGGATGTCCAAAGCAGTGGTTGACGTTCTAACTTTCTGTTCCAATTTGTTATCTCATACATATATAACACTTCTCTACAAATAATTTCGTTTCTTGTGTCATTTCCATATCACCGTTCACGCTCAAACACAATGGGTATATCTAGAATCTCTCCAAAAGCTTTTACTGAACGCTTTTGGAACTCAAAAGAAACTTCTTCTATAACCAAAAAACAACCAACTCTGATGATGAAAGCCCTTTCTCAATTCTCATCAGTAACCATGAGTCTATTAGGGAGACCAAAATGTGGAGCTTAGTTGATCAATTTTACAAATCTCATAGCGATGGCGTCTGTTTCCACCTCAAAATCCCCTTCAAGATGCAAGAATCTTACCTGATTGCATATGGCACATGGAATAAAGATAAAGTCAGAACTCAAAAATCTATCAAAAAAACTTTTTGAAGAGTTTATAAGAACATCTCAACCAGCTGTTGACGTTGATAGTGCATCACTAGAAAAAGATTTGTTGACTGTAAGTTCAATGGAGATAAGTTGACAAGAGACATCTTAATACATCGAGATATTCAAAGGTTGTTTGTTCAAGATGAAGATGATCTCTTCAAGAAGCATCACATGCGAGTGGATTATCTGGAAAGATTTACATGTGGGGTCATAGAGAGCATTGAATAGAGAAATAATGAAACGCTCGAAAAGGATAGAAACATGCAATGTATGTTGAACTTTATGATGTCCATGTCAGAAGCTATTATTGAGAGCGAGTTAGCTCAGCGAGTTAGCTCTTGTTGAGCTTGAGAGAATTTCAAACAATGCGGAAACTCTGTATAAGATCAAACAACGACTTGAGAGAAGTGAAGCTGCGTTAAAGAGATTCAATATAACTCTAAAGAACGTATCTGATGCTTTGAAAAAGACTGACCCTGGGCCAGCACAGAAAGTGTCGCAGCTTGCCATGAAGCTGAAAGTGACACTACATCGCCGAATCCACCACCCTACAGTCAACCTTGAGAACTGACCTTAGGTGTGTCTTTGCAAAGCTGTAAAAATCAAGATTCAAGATGAGGTCTCTATAGTTATGATGGATCTTGTAAGAGCATTTTCAACTTCAGTAAAGCAAAAAAAAAATAATACATATTGTGCCAATTTAAAGTAGAGCTATAAACAAACAAGAGTCTAACAGATGCCCTGAATTAAACCATGAACCAAGAAAAAAAAAGATCTAACAGTGTTCCATACAGCCATTCAAATATCAAAATTCATATTGTCACTCTTGTTGAAGAATCTTTCCCAATCGAAAACATGATCATCGTCTTCCGTCTTGACGCTTCCGGAAAGTGATCTACCACTGGTCGTTCCTTCATTACTTGGACCAAGCCCATCCATGATCCGCTGTTCCAATGATTGATTCGACACTTCCGGTAGTTCCAATGGGTTCACCCATGATGGATCATGAATTGCTGCGTTTTCTTCGTCCAAGTTCTGTACCATTCCAGAGTTGAATCCAGCAAATAGGGGTGATTGTTCCCTTGAGATAGTGTTCAATGTTGTTGAATTTAGTTGAGAATCAGTTGGCGGGGTTGATTGCTGCTGGTGCTGGTGCTGTTGTTGTTGTTCTAATAACTCAGATGGTAAGAATTTTCCAAATATTCTTAGGTCAAAATCATCAATAATTCCAGTAGGGATGTACGATTGTGGGTTGATATTGATGTTGGATAATGCTTTTGGGGTGTTGAGTTTATCCGATGTAGGAATCCCTTGCTGTCTTTCAATTTCGTCAACAGTATGAGTTGCTGGAATGTTAATTATGTTGTCACCTGTTGGTGAAGTGAATGAGTTTAATGGATATTTTGATTTCTGAAGATCTCCAGGCAATGGGGATGGTGTGGATTTAGGATCGCTGGATTGTTGACTGGTTGGAGATGTAGTTGAACTAATATTGAGATCTTCTAGTTTCAAGTTATTTCTATCGTAATTTTCAAACATGTGATTAAGTAAATTGTAAATTCTTTCAGCAGACACAGATCTTTGTTTCAAACTTGAAAGGATAAGCTTCCCTCTTTCAATGGCTTGATTCACAGATTGATCAGTATTATCAATTTCTAAAAAATAATAAACCAAACATGCAACCGAGAAAAAAATAGTATAAATGGAGAACCAATAAGAACCATTCAATAATTTTTCATTAATCATTTCCTCTGCCAATGAAATAATCTCTTTTGAGACTTCAAAACATTTTAAACCATTTTCATATTGGTATGTCTTGAAATTACCTTCTTGCTTTCCAGATGCAGGTTTGAGAATCTTAACGAAATGAATAAATGGCCTATACAGCATGATTTGAACATGTAGATAATCCAAATGCAACAACTTATTAGCTTTCAGATATTCAGGTGCACAATTTTCGTTTGGTTTCAATTGTGTTGGTAATTCATAAGACCATATCTTAAGTTCATTTTCCAAGTTTTTGATTATTTCAACTGGGGTAATATATAACGGGCTAGAAGACTTGTATAGTTTTTGAACAATGTGATTCAAAATCAAAATAAGTTTAGTATGCGAGTTGTTAATCCCACATGAACTTAGTTTCCCCTTTTCTTGTGGCTTAATAGTTTCGAAATCAATGTTAGCATCATCTATATCTAATGGCAATTCAGCATTGATGTCAGATTCACTAATAGAATTGGGCAAACCAAGCATGGAATTGACATAGATCTCCATCTTATAGATTGTCCAGAATAATCTTTTCTTACATTCTGCTTTGACATATGTGCACTTAGTCTCCAACTTTCTATGGAGTCCTTGTCTTAGTGCAGATCTGAGTGCAATACCAATATATGAGTAGCATGTCGACAATCTTGCAGAGCATTGTAAGAATAAGGTCAACATGAAAATGGTTTGGATTGATTCTAGATCTGTAGAGTTTGTGATATCTATGAGTTTTCTTGATGCTATGAAATATTTGTAACCTTCATCCTGTAAATATTGATTATCGATGGCATTATCACCTTTAGAGAACAATGCACCAACTGCAATGACAGAGTAAACTAAGGGCAGCATCTTGTTCTGATGATTAGTGTATTCATTTGGATTTGTCTCATATAAAGAGTTTACATCTCTAATGAATGACGGTCTGTGATAAAATCTGAATAATTGACAAGCGTCGTTCCAAGTTCTATAGATCAATTTAATTGCAATTTCTTTAGGTGGTAAAATGATCTTGATTTCAACGGGGTCCAAACCTTTGGTTAATTTGTAATCACTGGTGACATTGTATTCTCGCAGTATGGTCTTGAGATCAATTATCCCATTGTGTTTGTGTTTCTCGAATATCTGAACAAACAGGTCTAGATTGAAATTTGGATCACCAATGTTGACTTCCGGGAACAATAAGCCCACCATTTTCTGGCTCAGTTTGGCCTGATCCACCGTCCTGCCCTCGTTCTCGCGCTTCACTTTCTTGTTGGGAGCCGACACTTGCTTGACGTAGTTGTACGTGCACTCGTAAGAGTAGACCGTGCAGTGAATACATGGCTGTTTCCCGTCACACTTGACCTTTCTTCTCCGGCAATTGTCGCAAGCCCTGGATACCCTGATCCGCTTGCCCTGGGTGGACGACTTCGTCTGCAGCTGCTGCAGTGGGGAGACGTATGTAGCGTCCTTCGAGACGATTTTGGGTGGCATTGATTGTCCCTTTTGAGTGTTTGCTAAGAGAGATGACATTACAATGGAAGATTTGGTGATTAAAAAGACAAAAAGATAGGTGTCACGTGATGAGATATTCACCTCTTCATCACGTGACTTGACTACATACACAGATGACTTTATGGTTAAGAATTCGTTCGCATTAGGAAGTGATTTAGGTTCGTTATGGGGTGGTGGAGCTTGATGCTGGCTTGGACGGGAAGAGTCTCTTTGCGATCAGCTCGTTGAGTGTGTGGCCCTCTGATCTTCCGACCCGTTTCTCGTAGGCGTAATACGACGTCACACCAACTAGAATGCCGAAAATCGGGTCTATCGTTCTGGGGATTGTTAGCCTGTGGTTCTCGCATTCAGCCTATTGAAGCTGCCTAGTGCTTGTACTCACCTGGATATGAGGTATGGGTATGGTTTCATTGTGATGAGATGCGGATATTCTATTGTATTGGGATTCAAAGATTTTTCAATTTCTAAATATCGCGAAGCTTTTCGCTTTACATACGCTTGGACTATACCATAGAGACAACATGTCAGAGTCACACGAGATACAGCTCACGACACAGACAGAGTACACAGTGAACAGTGTGCCGTGCAAGATTCGGTACACGGGGAAACACGACGCTGTCCACACGCATATGCAAAAACTAGACCAAGATGGACGCGTCGTCACCTATTTGAGAGGAAGAAAGCTACATGGTGAAGAACTGGAGCTGGAAGGACTCAGGGGATACGTGCTGAATACGGAGTACGACGAATTTAAGAATTTGGGGTCGGTGAAGCAAACTATATGGTTTGAACGAGAAGGACACAGTCTCAATGTCAACAACAAAATAGCAGAAGGATTGAAACTTAGTGAATTGATACATAGTTGAACTAAAATCAACATCATTTATGAAAAACACAGTAATGTATATCAAATTTTCTTTTTGTGATAATGTGTAGTCAAAATCACAAGTTCTAATTATTAACAGCGTTGAAAACTTCAACGTATGGAGGAACTAAACCAGTCCAGATTTGGAATTGAGCAACACCTTGGTTAACCAACATTTCTTCACCTGGAACTGTGTCCCATCCGTATCTACTATTAGCCAACTCCATGATTGGTGTGACTCTTGGTTTGTAGGCGGCATCTAACAATTTTGGGTTGAAACCAACTCTGTCTCTGTCATCTCTTCCCTTGGCCAATAATTGTTCCAGTTTGGTGACGAGTTCTGCATCTAGTGGTTTATCAGCAGGAACACAACTGACGGCAATGTTAACAGCTTCTGCCTTTTTAACATCATCGTCACTTGCTAAGATTTCAACACCGAATTCAACAGGGAAGTGATCCTTGATTGGTTGCAATTTAGAAATAGTTCTGTTGATAATATAAATCTTCTTACATCCCAACTTATGTAAAGCATAGACAGCAGCACGTGAAGTACCACCAGCACCAACAACTAAACCGTTAATATCAGCAAATTTAGATAATGCTGGAACACCATTATTGATCAAACTGTCATAAATACCTCTCCAATCAGTGTTTGAACCTTTGAATTTACCTTTACCTAATGGAATGATTGTGTTAACAGCACCGATCACATTGGCAGATTCGTCCAATTCAGATAAGAATGGAATAACGTCAATTTTTAATGGGATGGTAACTGCGGCACCTCCAAAATCTGAAGATTGAATCAATTCATTCACTTCTTTAGCATTGTCGGTTTCAAATTTCAAGAATTCATGTGGTAATCCTAATAATTCATAACCTTTGTTGTGTAAAACTGGTGATTTGGAATGACCAATTGGAGTACCAACGATGTAAAACTTCTTTGGCGTGTCTAAACCCAATTTGAAGTATAGTTGGTTGAAATCAACAATATTGAAATTATCGTTGATAGGAGTCAACAACTTGTTGGTGATTTTGGACAATTGACCTAATTTGGATTCATTGTATGCAATCAATGTGGAATCAACGATATCTTTTTTGAACTCTTCTAATTCAAAGTTATCTTTCAAATCAGTGGCAACACCAACCAATTTAGTGATTTCAACATTCAAATATTTGGCCTTGTTGTAATTGGTTAAAAAGACTGAATCAGTCCACTTGTTTTCAGTATCTTTGTAAACACCAATGATATTACTAGCACCTTTTCTTTGAACTAATGAGTTCAAGAATTGGGTATCAAGTCTCAAATCTAAAGACACATAATCAATACCATTCTTGAATGAGTTCAATACCAAAGACTCATATTTTTGTAAATCATCACTGAAGTTCAAAGTGATGATACTGATCAAATCGGTGTATTTCCTAATTTGTGCAATTTTCTGTTCAAATTCAACAATGTCAACAGGTTTATTGATAATTAATTCCAAAGCATTGGCACCATGGGTTAATTTGAACAAACCTTCATCAATCTCATCAATAGCTTCATAGTTCAACTCATAAACAAAAGATCTTGCTGGGAAGACATGTTTAGTATGACCAACAATTTTAGAAATGAAAGATTCAAAATTTCTTCTTAATTCTAAAAATTGTATAGCTGACTTGCAATACGGTGAGAAGAAATGGTAGTTAGATGATTCCTGGTATAATGGTTCTCTTTCATTCCAAACTTTAGCAATATCATTGAGGAAACCTGGTCTACTTGGATCAGAATTCAAAAAATCAATGGTGTTCTCAATAGATCTTTCGATGTGTAAGACAATACCATTCTTAGAAATGTAATCTTTCAAAGAAGCTCTAGCAACTGGGCTTTCAACAATACCACCACCAGTTGAGATGATTGTTTTTTTACCATTTTTAGCTAAAATTTCATTGAAAATATTCAATTCGTATTTTCTGAATAATTCCCATCCATGTTCTTTAATGAACTCTTTAATATCTTGATGTTTTTCTTCAAAAACAGCATCCAAATCAATGATCTTATAACCCAAGAATGAAGAGATCCATTTACTCAAAGTTGATTTACCTGCAGCTCTCATACCAACAACAACAATACTGTTATCATTGTAATACTTGTTTTGCTCAACAACAGTTGATTCTGGTTCATATCCATCTAATTTGGCACCTAACTCGGAATGTAAAACATCCCACCATCCAGGCCAGGTCTTGCCGGTACAATGTCTTTCTTGAATGACAACTGGACCATTTGAAACCAAACCTGCCAACAATGAGAAACTCATGGCAACCCTATGATCATCGTAGGAGTAAATACCCCCAGCTGGAGGAGCTTTCAAAGCACCGATTTCAATACCGTTGATTTCAATACCATCTGGTAATTCATTAGCAATGACACCAAATTTACTCAATTGAAGAACCATTGCCGCAATTCTATCACACTCTTTGACACGTTGGTTAGCAATACCCAAGATAGTGGTCTTATTGTTACCATCTTTGGAAGTGGCAACGGCAGCGACAACAGAAGCGGTTAAGAAAGCATCAGTCATTGGTTCCATATCAACTTCTGGTAATGGTTTCAACTGACCCCTTGGTGGACCAGTAACAGTGGTCGAAGTGGCAGTTTGAACAACAGTACAGCCCATTGGTCTAAGGACATCAGTTGCAAATCTGGCATCACCTTGTAGAGAAGAAGATCCAATGTTTGGAATAGTCACGGTTGTACCAGTAATAGCAGCATAAGCTAATGGATAAGTTGATGAAGAAGCATCTGATTCGATAACGAATTCAGCTGGGGCAACATAGTGACCTTTAGGAATTTCATAAGTGTAGTTCTCTTTCTTGATGACTTTAATACCAAATTGCTCCATTAGTGCAATAGTCATGTCAATGTATAAGATAGAAATTGGTTTACCTCCAATCAATTTCAAAACGACAGGTGTTTCAGCATATGGAGCAGCCATCAACAACGAAGAAACGTATTGGGATGAAATAGTTGCTGCTAGTTCAATGTTCCCACCTTTCAATGGTTTGGTTGCAATCTTTAATGGTAAGGAACCTTGATTTTTCAAATATTCAATTTCAGCACCGTTGGATCTCAAAGCATCAACTAATGGACCAATTGGTCTTTCAGTCATTCTCTTGTTACCGGTAAGGACAACGTTTGAAGAAGTTGATGAAGTACCGACTAAAGTTGCAACAGAAGTTAAGAATCTTGATGCAGTACCGGCATTACCCAAGTATAACTCCTCAGTGGTGGCAGTTAGTTCACCACCATTACCGGTGATGATCAAGGTTTCACCATTGTCTTCCCAGCTGATTTCAGCACCCTTTAATTTGGCAATTGCGTTCAACATGTGTTCAGTATCATCGGAATGTAATAAATTGGTGATTTTACATTTACCTTTGGCTAATGCGGCCAAGACTAAGGCACGATTGGAGATGGATTTTGAACCTGGTGGTGTGATTGTTGTGGTGAAGTCTGGTTTGTTTTCGAATTCATAAACTTTAGTTTCATCTGTTAGGACAAATCTTAAATCTTCATCATTTACATAAGAAGCTTGTTTTTCATTACATTCACCAATTTTTTTCAAAATGACAACTTTCTTCTTTGAACCATCATTTTTCTTATCAATTGCCATTTTTTGTAACAAGATATCAACTGGTGTTTGTTTAGTACCTATGATTTTTCTAAAAACTTTATCATCAACACTAACAGCCAAACCATAAGAGATAAAAATCTTGGATAATCTAGCAACGGCAACTGGGGACAAGACACCCAAGTAACGAGCCAACTCGGCTTCTTTAACACAACCAATGGCAACACATTCACCATGTAAGGCTTGTGGGGTCAAAAGGGCCTCATAGGCGTGTCCAATTGAATGACCAAAGTTCAACAAGTTTCTTAAACCACCTTCTCTTTCGTCTAATGACACAACTTCGGCTTTGACCTTGATTGATTCCAAGACAAGTTTGAAAACGTGCTCTTTGATTGGAGTTAAATCAGTGTTACCGTTAGAATCTCTCTTTTTAATGGCTGATAAGAATTTAGCAGCGTTCAATTCTAATCTCAAGAATTCATCTTCGTTCCAAATAGCAGCGGTCTTAATGACTTCAGCAATACCATTGATGAACTCTCTCTCAGGTAAAGTAGCCAAGAAGTTCAAATCAACAAAGACATATTTTGGTTGCCAGAAAGAACCAATAAAGTTCTTACCTAATGGAGTATCAACGGCAGTCTTACCACCAATAGAGGAGTCAACCATGGATAACAAAGTGGTTGGGACTTGAACAAATCTGACACCTCTCATGAAAGTAGCCGCAACAAAACCGATCATATCACCAATAACACCACCACCAATTGCAACAATCAATGTGTCTCTGGTACAACCTTTTTGTAAAAGATAATCCTCAATTCTGGCTTTGGTAGCACGAGTCTTGTTCGCTTCACCTGGAGGAACAACATAAGTCAAGACTCTTGAGCCTTGAGGTAGCTTTTCCTCGAATTTCTGGCGATATGAGTCCAAGTAACCTTTCTTCACGATATTTGTGTCTGTGATGATGACGTACGTGGAAGATTTCTCGTTCTGCAAGAGCTCGGACACGATGTGGTCGGCCAGGTCGTAGCCGACATGGATCGAGTCTGTGCCCAAGATCTTCACCTTTTCCACAGTGGCCATTTTCGGTTGAAGTTTCTTGAGTGTATTGTGAGAGAGATGATCAAACGTTCACTATTTTTTTTTTCATGAGTCAATGAGAAGTCACGTGGTAGTCACGTGTTAGAAAGGAAATAATGACATTTATTCAAGTTTTAGAGTGAAAGGAAGAGCCCTAAAAAGAGGATGGGGAGGAATAATGGCTGCAAGCGATGGAACAGGCATCTGCAATCACTGTTAGATCACCCACCAACTACAGAGAGCCACAGATTTCTTTTTTCTCTAACAATTTCAACCCTCGGAATTGTGGCTCCAATACCGGGCGAGTCGAGACACCTTAAAATTTAAGAGTCACCACAAACAATTGGAAACAGTCGAAAAGGGAAAAGGACGTGTTAGTTGTTGTTGAATTGCTTAATGACACTCGTGGAGCATCCGGCAAAGAGACAGAAACGCGTTTTTCAAAGAGAGATCTCCTCCTGGGACTTTTCTCACGAGGTGTTACTTCTAATATTTCAACATCTCGATAACACAGATCTTATCAACTTGAGTTGCACAAACCATGGATTCAGGGACTTGTTAAGGCCATACATCTTCCATAATTTGAAGCTTAACTGGGAACTCATTCTCTCGAAGTTCGAAGAGAGACTCCCCACAGATATCACTACAGACAACACATTAGCCACTTTTTATAAATGTGTGGAGAGCATTGAGATTGTCGAACCGAATTTACACAATGAATGGGGTTTTAGATTTCAACAATTATTTCAAAATTTTACGAATCTTCATACGTTGAAGCTCACTATCAAAAGCTCTTCTAATTTTCTCAAGTATAATGATCTGATACCTAGCTTGAAGAACTTTCATATTGTCACGACTCAACAAGATTCGGATTTTAACTTGAATCATTTGAAACAATTCCCCAACATTGAAAATTTAACAATCAATGGATTTTTGATAGACTTTGACCCTGAGGAGGACTTGGAAGAGATGGATTTCATAAAGATCAAAAACTTGACTATCATTAACTGTTCATGGAATTATCCTTTTAAACTATCATATTTCAAGAATTCTATGGAGATTGAACATTTGAGTTTAATCTATTCAAATGCGTTTATCATCAGCGAAAGGTTCAGAGAGTTTCTCAATGACCCAAACTTACCTAACCTTAAGTACTTAACTATTCAAAATAAAAATTCTGATTTGAAGCTTCATATTACTTACAGGATTTTCAATTTTTTACAAAATATTCCAAATTTACAAAAACTATACCTTGTTGGAAACATCTATAATGAAACTTTGATGCATTTCACCAAGATTGATCTAGATAACAGACTGCGGTACTGTTTGAATGTGAATAACGTTAAAATTTTCTACTCATCTTTCATCAAATGAGTGAGGGCCTTATGACTTGTATAAATAATAAATAGCTTTTATTTTCTAGTAATGACAAAATAATGTGAACCTAAGAATTGTTTGAGGTGATCTTTATCAAAGAAAGCCTCATCCGGTGCTCTACTGATAAATTCTTCAATCTTTTCCTTGATTTCCTTTTTGTCTTGATCTGAGGCAATAGTGACAAAACTTCTTGATAACCAATAGTCGTAGATCCTATCAACAGGGAAAGGAATGATACGGTATATGACTTCATCAATAACGGTATCGTAATCAAACAACTCTTTACCTTCATCTGATTCAAACACTCTTCTCCACTTTGAATCTCTATATCTTGGAACATCACGATCATATTCTTGAACAAATTCAGCAATATCAGTTGATGTCTTTGTTTCTTTGAGAATTTTATCATCAACTTTCAAAGGGATTTTCCCACTTGTGATATTAGCATTATTATCGATTGCATCAAAATTCCAAATCAAACCAAGTTTTGCCCCTGGTTTCAAAATTCTATGTAACTCTCTAAGGGATTCTATATCATCAAACCAATGGAAACCTTGGGCCACAATCAAGCTATCAACATACTCATCATCGACAGGAATTGAGTAACTTGACCCTTCAATTGCAGTCAAGTCTTGAAGTGGGAAATTCTCCCGGAAGGACTCCAACATCCCTTTGTTTGGCTCAACGATCCACAGTTCGTGTTTCTTCTCAAACCCATGCTTGAAGATCTGTTGGGTGAATTTACCAGTACCAACGGCAAGTTCAAGTAACTTCTTGCGACCTGGCTCTTCAAGTTTCAAGTCTGTGAAGAATTTGCTTACAAAGTCATCGCCAAACGTGGGACGCACTTGGTTGTACAACGCATGGTTCTTCTTGAAAGATTCATCAGATTCTTTCTTCACTTCCTTTTTACTTTCAGCACTGGCAAAATCACGGTGCTGTGAGAGAGCAACTCTGTTGAAGTTGAGTCTGAGTGAAGGTCTCAGTTGTCTGAGAAGGCTCATTGTGGAAATTTGATGCTATTCTAGGAGGTTTATGGGGGAGCATTTGTTGATGATTTTCAGATAGATACTCGGAAATGTATGTCCCGGGTTATGCGTTTGGATGCGCCTACAAGTGAACTGTGTGGTCCTTAAGAGAATAGTGAACCCTCTGTGAAACATCTGTGAAACACTTTCTGTAAGTCTTTGTGTTCCTAGAAGTAAATAACTACGTAGAACAGTCTCTTAACGAAATCAACTTTTGTTAGATCTTATCAGTAAAAGATATATGTGTCAAATCATAGCATGGAAGCTAGACATCACCAACTCTTCAAACTGAACAGTGAGCTCTCAGATCCTTTTCTTTCCAGTACTTCCAGTTGTTTCCTGGATCCCCACAGAATCATCACCGCTGCGTGCACTATAGCCACTGGCCACAAGAACGCGGCGCTCGCCACGAGGTTGAACACCACATGCGCATCTACCTTCTGTCTCTGGTAGAAAAGCGCAATTGCCGGTGCCATGAATACAAACACGTATATGGGGACTTTGTCAACCACACTGCTGATTATCCGCAGCACGTATTCCTGTCGTGACACATTCCCGTTCCGGCCCAACTGCCCGTCGCTCTCGTTGTCCATCGGCTCTAATACTTGCGTGATCCCGTCGATGACGCTCATGTTGAGCTCGAACGCTCTCTCTAAAACCGCCTGTGACATCCTGATTGGTCAGCACCTGAAGACTCTTGATGGATAATTTGACACAATTTCGAATCATCTTGGTGAACATAAGTTGGGGTACACCTGAATGAGGAATACTTCCTGATCCGGATATTTTAACTTCTTTTTTTCGAGATGTTTGAAAATCAAAACAGAAACACAAATCATCTAATAAAGAGTGAATATCAAACCCGTCGATCTGGACAGTCGGAGGTAGAACCGCTTTCAAACAAAACCCACCACTAAGATGACGGATAAATTCGGGTTTGTGGAGGCACAACTTGCATTGGAGCGGATCCCAGAGCCATTGGCAAAAGCCCATTTCCTCCAGAATTACCACACGTCGTTGTACTCATATATCAACTCTCAAAAATTAGATTCCGATCATGTCTCCAAGCACCTCCACGAGTTGAACGCATTGGTGGAATATTTGCATGATGCTAGACATTCCGAACTACTAGACGTCATCTCACAGCCTATACGTATCACCATTGCCAAAAACTACGTGTCGTTACTGACACAATCAAAGTTGAAACTTTATGAAATCACTAATAATTTCGTCTCAAGTTTCAATGAATCATCAAAAAAGGTCAATCCCCAGTTGAAGGCATTGATAACCGTCATCTTGAGCTTTATCTATGAATCTTTTGGGAAAGAAGTTTCCTCATTCATTCCTTTACTTCTATCCGTTATTTTGAAACAGATCAAGAAAGAGCAATCCAATGCATTAAACCTTGCCAAATTGTTGACCTCAGTAGTAAGAAATGGAGGTCTATTAGAAATCACCGACTCGATTTCATCCAAATACTTGAAATTGATCAAAAATCTAGATCAAATTGAAGTTCAATCTGAATTCATAAACTCGTTCGGAATCATATCCAGTGCCAAATCCATTGATCTCATAACTTTCAAGTCAACACATTTGCTACTCTTCTCACTAGGACTCTCTTCAAATAGCTCTTCTTTCAGAGTTAACACAGCCAAGGCATTGTCCGAGTCATTGATTGGAAACGGTTTTAGCATTGAAGAAGTATATGATATCTATATCGAATTGTTGATCGAAGCAGGGAATCCAAGACAGCAAGTTAGTGTTATTGAATCCATTATTAATTACAATTCCATCAAGTATGCTGGCGACTTTGAGTTCTTGAACAATAATTTTGAAGAAATCACTATTCAAATTATATCCATCTTCAAACACGAAAGATTTTTGAATTTATCAGAGAATGCCAAAAATAGACTATTTGAGCTTTTGATCGTTTTATTCAAATCTATGTTGTCATTAACAGATCTTTCCAATCAAAGACACATACTCAACTCTTTTTTCAAATTGTTTGATAATGGATCTCAAAATACTTATAATATTGTATTAATCTTACAGATCAGTTTAGAAATTTTTGAAAATGTCAATACATTAACAACAAATGAAATTGAGAAATATCATATCACATTATGGAGATTATCAACATCAATCAACAATCAAGAGATTAGGAATTTCAGTATTCAAGTGTTAAGGAAATTTGCTTCAAAGTTCCCAACTGTGTTGAAAGAATTATTAGAGACATCCTTGAACGAATTAGTGAATTTTTCAAAACAACAATCTTCTGATAAAATTCAAAATAGAACGATTGGATTTGCCTTGATTCTTGCAAACTTAATACCATTAGCCGAAAAAGATTATATTCCTCAGTCTTTGATTGACAATATTTGGGATACTACAATCAACTATATCAAAACCAACAATGTTTTAACAGATTCAAATTTCAATAATTTACAAAATTCATGGATAACTTTGGCTGGTCTTTTCACATATCCGGATAAAGCTTTTATCGTTTCTAAAACGGATGAGTTTATGACCATTTGGGAAGACAGAAATATTGATGAAAAAAATGGAGAAGCATCATTGGTGTTAGTTGAACGTTCACTAGTTGCTTTATTATCCTTTTTAAATAGCCTCCCTGAGATTAACAGTTCAATCGCCAACTTTTTCATTGACTCTTTGGTCTCCAAGCAACCAATTTTGAACATTTTGAAGAAACAGAACACACGGTTGAAAATCTATCCAAAGGCAATTGAAAACAGAATTTTCCAAATATATTTAAAGTTGGTTGATTTCATCAAAAATGAGAAATCTTCGATCTTGATTCAAGCTGTTCATAATTTTGCAAATTTCACTGATCATCAGTCAAAGAAGGCTTCTAATGGCAAGGACTCCAAACCCACATCTCAGTACGATGGATCTGACTATCTAGCGTACTTGCTAAATGATCATGAAGATTTATCATTTGGACTCACTTCCAAATTCTTAGGGTATAAAATTGATGAATTATACTTGAAATTCAATGAGATTGAACTCCCTCAAACCAAAGATTTCTCCATTGACGTCCCTGAGTCAAAACCATTAAATTCAATTGGCTTCAACAAACTGAAAAGTTGGTTAGATGATTCAAATTGGATTGAACATCTCGAAACAACATTGTTGGCAAATCCAATATCATCCTCTTTCAAAAATGATTACTTCCAGCAGATTTTCAAAGAAGATTACTCCATTTATAGAAAATATGCACCACCTTTAGCCAACTCTATTACGGATTCTTCAATTGAGATCTTTGCCAAAAGTTTCTCATCACTAAGTTCAAAAGTTCAACTTTCTTTGTTGGAGAGTTTGAGATCCCATTTATTATCCAAGGAGAACAACAAAATTACTAAATTGATACTCTCAATTAACGTTTCTGTTGTTTTGAATGGTGTCTTAACAGTTGCAGACAAAGAATTCCAAAAAATTGCCAAAGAT
Source organism: Gotozyma siamensis (assembly GCA_030579035.1). Lineage (NCBI taxonomy): Eukaryota > Fungi > Ascomycota > Saccharomycetes > Phaffomycetales > Phaffomycetaceae > Gotozyma > Gotozyma siamensis. The sequence continues at coordinate 199,466 of JAKTZZ010000017.1, forward strand.
GTTGGAAATGTCATTTTAGAAACATTGAGAGTTATTTACAATAATCAAGAAGAAGATTCGTTGATTTCTAAATACCTTTTAGTCTTGAACTCTGAATCAATTGGATTGTTATTATCAATGACTTCATTGACTGAACAAATTCCTATATTCATCAAGAGAATCGTCGAAGAAGAAAACTCAAAATCTCGTTCCTTCAACTCTTTGGTCTTAAGTTATGTCTATCAATTTGATTCGTCATCTCAATTTAATTCGATCTTACAAATTTTATTGAAACTTGCAACTGATCAACATCCATATGTTCATTTTTGGGCCTTGGATTCATTGGCAACCATTATTGATAAACATGTCGTCATTAATACCTCTAAAGCTGTTGAGATCCTTCAACTATTAAGGGATTGCTATCTTGATGATAAGTTTGGTTTGTTTGGTGTTGGATCTTTGAAAGGTTTAAACATGGAGTTTGACTCAAATTTAATCGTTGCTAAAGTCTTGAGAAATTTAGTTAATTCACTTGGTCCAACCATTAATGATTTAGGTCCAGAGAGTAAAGAAATTTTAGAAATGTTGATTAATGGGTTGTTCTTCAATTATAACTGCTCAAAGATTCAAGTTGAAATATTGAAATTAATTCAAAATATCATTATTTTCAATCCACAATTCATGAAACTTGAAAGAGTTGTTGAAATTTTAAAATTCGTCATCATTAACAATGTCTTGACTAAACATATGGGCACGAATCTTTCGATAGCTGTTTATGAAGAAAGAAATGAGTTGTTCCCAATCACTTCCTCAAAGAAACTGTTGAATGTTTCACTTGATTTGTTGTACCAGTTGGTGAAGACTACCGAGGATAAATCATTCCTTGTTGAGTTAGATTCTTTGATTTGGGTATGCTTAGAAACTTCACCAGAATCTCAGATTTTACAAAGTTTGATTTATGAATGGATTGATTCTACATATGATATCACTTGGTTTGCCAAATTACAGAAATTGTTTTTCAATTCGAAATATGTTATCTATGCTGATGTGTTGAAGAATTACAGAGATACAATTGATAAATTTAAACATAAGAAAGTTGTTGTTGATGTTAAAGATGAAGAATCACAATCCATTGCACAAAGACAAGAAGATAATGAAGATTCCAAAACTGGTAACAAATCATCAGATGTTTTCTCTTCTAAAAATGAACCTACTAATTACAAATTCCAAATCCAAATTTTGAAATTTATTAAGCAACTGTTGAATTATACTTCAAGAGATTCCAAACTTTATCAACAGTTGAGCAACAAAGTGACTGATTTGATCAAAATCTCATATGAATCGTCTACATCTTCTGTTTTAACATTGAGAGTTTCCGGTATCGAACTACTAGGCGACATAATCCAAACATATTCAAGTGCTAAAGACCCAATATACCCAACAATCTCACTTTTGGAACAACAACAAGCTCAAATCACATCTGCCTTGATTCCTTCATTTCAACAAGGCAGTACACCTTTGCTAGCCAGTCAAGCCATTAAGGTTGTTGCCATGTTTATCGGTTCTAAGATCGTTTCTGTTTCCAAGTTGAATAGAGTTGGTAAGATTTTGACTAGTGCTTTAGAAGATTTACAGGCTCACGAAGAAGAAAATAATCATGGAACTGATTTTGAATTTAAAATCAACGAAGTTGGAATAACTAGTGAGATCGGGAAACGTCGTATTAAGTTGTCAATTTTAAACTCATGGGCAGAATTGAAAATTCTTGCAAACAAGTATCAAAATGATGATGATCAAGATAACGAGTTGAATGAATTGGTTCAACAACACTTGGATTTGTTATTACCATTATGGATCTCTGGCTTAAAGGAATTTGCTTTGGTGAAACACGGATCTTCGAACGTTTCCTCACTTGATGTTGAATTATTTGATGATTGTTGGATAAATTTCATCGATGTTATTGGTTTGATTTCACAAGAAAACCCAACACTGATATCCGAGGTTTTGTCTACTGTTGAAGCTGAAACTGGGTTTTATTACATGATGTACTCTCAATGCATCTACGCATTGTTGAACCATGTGTTGACAGATGAAGACAGAGTTTTGGTTTTACAAGGATTGTTGAAAATTTTGAATTTCAAAGAATTATCAGAGATTATATTCCATGATGATATCTATGATGAAAGCATCGAAATTTTTGAAAGATTAATGATAACTGGATCGTTAGAAGTCAAATTGATTTTAATTGAAATCACTACTGTCTTATTTTTGAACTATCATGCAATTGAAAAATTTGATATTAAAGCAGACAAACTGTTTGAGATGATTAGAGTTAATTTCCAACCAATTTTCCAGTTTATTCCAATCACTGGAGCTAATAATGAAGAGTTTAAAGAATTGACCCCTCAACAGTTGCAACTATTGAGAAAATCATTCAACAGCATCAATAAAATGATTACTCAGTTCCCTGACATAATCAAACTGGATCTATACTCCACAGTTTTGACAATTTTAAAAGACATTGTTGATAAGTTTGAAGCTTTAGTTCCTCATGTCTTACCCGTTCTTAGAGATATCCTTCAAGGCTTGACATTGATGAACTCATTTGAATTGATCAATAAGTTTTATCAAATGATTAAACCAAGTTTTCAAAAGATGACTAAAACGAATAAATTGTTAATTTTGAGTGTCATGTTCACATCGACTAATGTTATTCAACTGGGATCAGAAGATGTTGATCGTTTCACTAATCTTTTGGTAGACAGCTTGACCAACGAAAACACAATCAGCATTGTCACACAAACGGTCAAAAGTATAGTGAACAACAAAGTTCCAGCTAACGACCAAATCTTGAAAAGTTTGGTTCCCAAATTGGTCGTCAAATCCGTTAAAGCTTCTGATCCAAGGATATATATTGAACTAGTGATTTTGATCATGAAGCATAGTGTGAATCAAGAGCCATTATTATCGATAATCATTCCAACCTTGTTGATAATCAGCAGTGCTAATGAAGAACCACTAGAGCTCGACCAATACGTTCATAAGAGACTTTTAATGTTAATTTCATCAACTCCTGAGGGTTTCAAGAGAGTGGTGACAACAGTTCTTGACCCAGAACAAAGACAATTGACTGAAAGATTGGTCAAATTAGACAATTTGAAAGCTATTAGTAATAGCGAAGCATCTGACTCCAAGATTAAGCTCAAGTCGTTCGAATAAAGTGCCATAACATAGAATAGAACTTGTATAAAAAAAATGATTTCGTTTTGGTATTTTCTTCTAAACAAATTCTAGTTAGAAGTAGTACGCGCACAAGATATACAGGACCTCTTCCGGAAATATTTACTATTGGAATGCTCATTGCTTTCTTGTTCCCAGGCTACAGTCACTCACTAGTTAAGCGTAAACATCCACAGACTTTTGAAAAATGTTGATTGCATGTCAATTTACGCCAACCTGTTTGATGTTAACGCTAGCTTGCTCATTGCAATGTTTCAGTAGAGTCCTCCTTATAGAGGGGTAGAGGTTGAGAATTTGGAAGCCAAACTTCAATACAGATCTGGCTCTCTTCTGAGTACTGCTTAACTTTATTGATAAGTACTAAGATCTCATCTCATCTCCAAAAAAAAAAATTACACCAGGTAAAAATCACAAAAAAGTAATTTAACACAACTTGAGTTCCTCAACAATGAGCAAATACATCGCGTCAGGTCTCTTAGGTGCTGGTGCCACTGCCACTATCGCCAACTTCTTCTGGGGCAAATCATCCGCAGGATCCACAACCACTCAACTCCCACCTACAGACACGTCAAAATTACCGATTCCATACAATTCATCATCGTCAATTCCTGGTCAAATCCAAATCAAACCAGCTGAGTTCTTCAAATATGGATTCCCTGGTCCTATCCATGACTTGGAAACAAAACAAGAATTCGTGAGTGTTTATGACAGACAAAAACGTAACCCGTACTACGTTGTTGAACATATAACTAAAGATTCAATTAAATCATCTAAAGGTGGAGTTGATAGAAAGAAATCAGTTTTTAAAGAAGATGAATTGATTCCATTCAAGTTCAGGGCTAAACTTCGTGATTATTTCAGATCCGGATACGATAGAGGACATCAAGCCCCTGCTGCAGATGCTAAGTTTAATCAAGATGCAATGGATGAAACTTTTTATTTGACCAATATTTCACCACAAGTTGGTGATGGGTTTAATAGAGATTATTGGGCACATTTGGAATTTTTCGCAAGAGAGATGACGAACAAGTACGATTCAGTCAGAATTGTTACTGGGCCTTTATATTTGCCAAAACAAGGTCCAGATGGTAAATTCAGAGTCACTTATGAAGTCATTGGTAATCCACCAAACATTGCAGTTCCAACTCATTTCTTCAAATTGATCGTTGGTGAAAAGAACGGTGTTGATCAAGACCTTTCAATCGCTGCTTTTGTTTTGCCAAATGACGTAATCAAGAACGAAACTCCGCTGAAAACTTTTGAAGTTCCTGTTGAAGCTTTAGAAGTTTCATCAGGTTTAACATTCTTTCAAAATGTTCCTGATAATAAGAAAAAAAGTTTGTGTCGAGAAGTCAAATGTGAAATCACAGTGAGAGATTTCAGTAATGCTAATCAAAAACTTCTTCCTGCTCCAAAATAGAGAGCACTTGCACTTCCAAAGTTGCATTGTAAATATTCTGTGATATAAATATAAGCTATAGAGATTCTACATCATTTTGTTTCGTAATATCGTTATTGCCATTAAGACAATATCATCGTCAAATTCATTAAATGTTCTTATAAAAAAAAGACATTAAAACCTCTTCCGATCACTGTTCTTCTGGATGGTTTGGAATGGTGTTGTAATTAACATCAATGTAAGCACCATTGGAATTACACTTCACTAAGACTTCAACTTTGAAATCACCATCCGTTTCACTCAAACCATGTAATCCTTCATCCATGTACTTCCACGTAATGGTATCGAAATCCTCAATGGTTTCAACATTCTTCAAATCGAGATCCAAACCTGAAGATTCCTTAATCTCTTTCAACAAATGTTTTTCAACATGTTGGTGCAAATGTCTAACAAATTTCTTGTTCTTTCTATTCTGCGAGTCCTTCACTTTTTCAGGATCGTTATGGGAGGCAGCCAATACAAATGGTGGAATGTAGTTGATATGGGCATGCGCATTGGCAAACTCATTGTCCTCCTTTTCGTCTTTCAAAAACTGTTCAAAGGTGGATAGATCTTCAAACTCTTGTAATTGGTTTGATTGTCTTATTCTCTTTTTCAATTGCTTATCTTTTTTACCCATGGTTTTAACTTAAAGTATGATACTTCAATGTAGAAAGGGAAAGAAATCATTTCTACTGTCAGGAAATCCCATCCTTTTATATAGTAAACTCGTGCTGAAATTAAAATTGCTTTTCGATCATCAACTGCGTTAAAATCACGCAACTGAGAATTGTCCCACTTTTTGTTTTTCTTACTCCAAAATCACGAGATTCAAAAGAAAAGAAGCAGCAAAATCACGAGACTGAAGCCGGAACTGGAAAGTGGGATAACTATTGGCCAATAGAGTATTTGGTTGTCTCTATTTTAATAATCACCAGTCTCTATTATCTGCTCACTTTCCTTTTTCACAACCGTTTGAAACTTTGTGTTTTAGCGAGACTGTGCCCCGAACCATTTACTCCATCTTTTCAGCTACAGGGTGGGCCAACAAAGTCTATGATGTCTATTATTGATATAGTGATATGGTAACTACTGAGCTCCAGTTACGGGACTGTACATATCCACCACATTGTTCCATCCCGGTAGAACGTTCCCCATGTCGAAGTTTTCCCAGTTCTCATACCCGAACCCTTCAATCAGCTCATTGATGTTTGAATCTGGGGAAATAATTGAGGGTCCTGCAACAGCCAGCGATTGTAAAGTTTGTGCAGTTTCTAAAAATCGGGTGTTATTTAAGTTTGTTGGGACAACTGGATTTGCTGTAGTCAGGTTATCAGGTGTTGGCTCTCTGCTTTTTGTATTGTTGTCTGATCCATCATCTTCGACTATCTCACTTTGTCCATAATCATGAATTTTGTTCTTCAATGTGTCAATGACGATATATTTCTTTAGATTTTCACTATTGAGATTCTTTATAATGGAAAAATATTTCTCTCCCAAAGTCCAAATGTTCTTCTCTAACAAATCAGAGTTAAGTTCCCTTAACCTTTCAAATTCAACTTTCAAACCATTCAATTTCTCAACGTTTAATAAGTTATAATTCCCAGATTTCAAGTCTTTGAACTCATTGGAAAAAGAAACAAAATATAAACAAATAATCGAATTTGTGAAGATTTGAAATCCTAAAAATGGAGCATCAACAATCAAATTAACAGATTTAAGAGTTTTGATCAAGTTCGAACAATTCTTGACAATGTTCAATAATAATTTAGTGTAATGCCACCAATCTTGAGAACTTATCAAACCATTAGAATCATCAGAAATATAATTCTTCAAATAGAAAACCTCTCTATATAAGAAAGTCTTTGATAAGAAAATTAGACAGTTCAGATAACCAAATTGTTCAACACTATTAGATTTTATATGATGGGTCAAGTTCTCAATAGAGAATTTCAAATCCTTGGGCAGTTTAGACTCCAACAGGTTCAAGTCATTGATCAATTTATTAAAATTAGAATTCTTATTGATTGGCGATATATTTTCCTTTATTGATCCAATCTCACCACACCATTTTGAAATCTTTGACCATAATTCAAAGAAGAAAACTTGAAATCCAATCAAACTTATCAATCGGTCTTCACTATTAAAAGTAATCGAAGATAAAAGTTCCAGACTCTTATCATAATTAGAATATTCCCTGAGGATCAACCCATTTGCAAACTCTTCATCCGAACAAGGCAGATTGATTCCAATCTCTTCGATCTTGACTGCAAATGATCTGTTCCTGCCTGATGCATTAGCACGATCCATCATATAAACAGACCACATTGTTCTTCTATAAGTCTCTAATTTAACCGTCTTGTCAAAATTGGATAACGATCCATCATCATAAATGTTTTTATAACTTAAACTTCTTGGGTTGTTCAAGCCTAAAATGATAGCCATTCTTGCAGCGATTCCATTATAAAGATAACTTCTTGAAGAGTTACAATTTCCCCATTCATGTGAACTTAGGATGGATAGTGCTTGGATTCGTTGAATTGTAGGCTTGTCAAAAACATCCTTGATTAACTGCCTTGCAAAATATCCAAAATAGTTAGACGCGTTATATGGAGTCTTTGGAGTTTTGGAGTTGTTTATCTCAAACAGGTTAAAATCAGGGTGAAAATTGATAGGATCATCATCTTCATTGAACGAACCGTAGATCTCGACCATTGATGGTTCAAATCTTGTACAGATTGATAATATGGCTAATAATAAAATTGGATCGAATTCTAATTGATGATTCTTGGATCTTTGATTGATGTTTAATAAATAATTTTGGTCTATTTTGTCAATTGACATATAATGTTTCAAATATTGACTTTTATGAATGAATTGGAAAATCCCATTATATTGATTTGAAAAGAAAATATTGATGACTTTTAATAATAAAAACTGGGGAGGGAACTTGATAGATGATAAATAATAATTGTTATAGTAGTGATTCTTAGTCGTTGATTGTATGATGGATTTTGTATCCTCTTCTTTAACAAGTCTAACAACCGGTTTCTTTGAACCGTTTCTCTTTAATTGTTGGAATCCTTTAGGTTTATAAACACATTCTTCCCTTCCTAATTTCTCACATCGCTCACATACGGAATCATCACTCTTATTGCGACATTTTATCTTGGATTTCCGACAGAATTCACACGCAATAGATGATCTTGCTGGTTTCAGCATTAGAACGTTTTATCAAGTTGTCACCGGTTCGCTTCGTTTGGGTAAACCGCAGAGTTTTGAAATTGATTTCCCGTATCGAGCACTTGATGAGCCCCATCTGTGGCTTATTATCACCAAAATCACGTGACGCTGATCTACAACAACAACACTCTCGGGTAATTGAGCTGGAAAAAATTTAGTAGTATGTTTATTTAGCCGGATATAAATAATAGATCTAATGGTGATTGTAGAGCATGTACCATGCAGAGACACCTTCACCATCTTGTGATGGGTTTCCTTCACGATCACACTTTCCGACACCAACTTTGAACTCCTCCACGACTTCAAACCCGTAATGTTCGTAAATTAACTTAGCTCTAGCATCGATGCATTCTAACATAGCTGGAACATTTTGCTGTTTAGCCATTTGTAAAATTGGTCTCACAACTTTTGAAACAGCACCTTTGACTCCATTATTCAATGGATCTTTGGCCAGTATCGTTAGATGGAAATGAGGTTTCCCCTGAAGGTATTTCTTCCCCAGGGAAGCATATAAATCCTCAGCTTCTCTGAACTCAGGACTTAAAGGTTCTGGAAATGAAGGTGTGTTGAACTGTGGTGGGATCCATACAGCAATGGCACTATATGAGCCATCATCTGGTTGAATTATGTATGAGCCTGCGTCTGTCTTCAGCTGTTGTAGACGGGTATGGAAGTCATCAATGTTGGGTTGTAAAGGTTGATGTTTGGTGACATAGAGGTTGAGTGGGTTCTGTTGGAAGGCACGACCAATGACTTCAGAAGCTCTGTAGAGGTCTGTGGCCTCTGTGAACTCGGGAGTGGGAGTGGACATTGAGCTGGTCAGTCCGAGAGTGTTGAGTGAAGTGATGAGATGGTGAAATGATTCAGGGTTTTTTTTTTTTGTTTGTTTGTTGCAAATTGGTTGTCTAGTTATTGTTCAAAGTTCACGGCTAAATAGAGAAATTAGCGGATAAGGGCAATGTGTTGAAAAAGTGTGTAGTTCACTACTCAGTTAGCAGTTACCAGTGTTGGTCCCAACAATTAAAAATGTAGAAAGGAAGCCATCTGAAAAGATTGTTCACTCTTGACACCAGATAAACTAATGGTTCATTAATGACTTCCTCTTTGAGTGAGTGCATAGAACACAACAGCCGTTCCTGAGAATCCAAGAAGAGCAATCTCTATTCAAAAGAACAACCAAACCACAAAACTTTCACTGCCAAACAAGTTACAAACAATCGCCTGTGAACTTGTGACTATTTGTTTTCCTATTCCACTGTACAGTTGATAAGTTGAATTTTGTAAACATTTCATCGTCAATTGGCATAATCGGATGTGTCAAATCCCCGAATAAACACACATTATTAATAACATTTCTTCCATTGACAGGAACTTAGAGCCTCAATTCGGATTAATTTCCCCTCAATGTCCCTTCCTCACACTCCAGGAGTCTCAACCGAACTCGACTACGGTATCTCTAACATCTAATCTCTCCCCTTCACCAATTCACTGAATTTTAATTTATTTCCACTATTTCCTTATCGAGCAAAAAATAGAATCCCTATATAAACGCACAAATATCCTCCTAATTTTCCACTCTTCTACCAACTATCTTCCAAATTCAATCAATTGAACTCCCAATAATGTCCACAACACAGCACAAAATCACTCCAGGAACATCCGAATACTTCTATGCCTGTACACTTGGTGGGATTCTCGCGTGTGCTCCTACACACTCAGCAGTGACACCTCTTGATTTAGTCAAGTGTAGAAGACAAGTGCAACCAAATATATACAAATCCAATTTACAAGGTCTCAAGTCGATCATCTCCAAAGAAGGATTCGCAGGACTTTTCACTGGTGTTGGTGCAACTTTCGTTGGTTATGGTTTCCAAGGTGCCGGTAAATATGGGTTATACGAGTATTTCAAATACAGTTATTCCAACATCTTAGGTCCTGAATTCACTAATAATTACACAACGTTGGTTTATTTGGGGGCTTCTGCCAGTGCTGAATTCTTTGCTGATATTGCACTATGTCCATTTGAAGCCATTAAAGTTAAGACTCAAACTTCGATTCCACCATTTGCTAAAGGTTTGACTGATGGTTGGAAGAAATTCGTTGCAACTGAAGGATATGCTGGCTTGTACAAAGGTTTAGTTCCATTGTGGTTTAGACAAATTCCATATACCATGGTTAAATTCTCTAGTTTTGAAAAAATTGTTGAATTGATTTATTCTAAGTTACCAAAATCTAAATCTGAATATTCTGGATTAGAACAAACTGGTGTTAGTTTCGTTGGTGGTTATATCGCAGGTATTTTCTGTGCTACAGTGAGTCATCCTGCAGATGTGATGGTTTCCAAGATCAATAACGTCAAGAGAAATGAAAATGAATCAGTTTTGAAAGTCACTAAAGATATTTACTCCAAAATTGGATTTAAAGGATTATGGAATGGTTTGGGTGTTAGAGTCTTGATGATTGGTACTTTGACAGGTGCACAATGGTTGATTTATGATTCGTTCAAAGTTATTGTTGGTTTACCAACAACTGGTGGTCATTGATATTGAGGCTAGTATAAAAGAAAACGGTAGAACTCTTAAATATTCTGGTTGTATAAATTCATGTTAAATATATTGTAACACGCGATGCAGAGTACATATCTAATGACTTTAAATGATAACGTCTAATGTTTTATTAGATGAAAAAAAAAAAAAGATTCTAATCTAACTTTTCAGCACTATAAGATTAATGGTGCAAGTCTATCATAAAACTCTAATTCCAAACATTTTTGAACAAATCATCATCAAGACCGTTATTATTAGTGGCATTACTTTGCTGATTAGAAAAACCACTCCATTGATTAGTACTGCTCCATTGATTTGCGTTAGCTTGTTGAACGGGTTGAACTTGTGGTTGTGGAGTGTTGATGGAACTGGTTGAAGAATTGAAAGTGTTGGTGGAATTGTTGGAACTCCATTGGTTCTGTGTGTTGTTGTAGTTTATCTGATTAACAGATGCAGTTGATGGGGTAGTGTAAAGATGTGAGAAATTTTTTTGTTGTTGTTGGAAACTTGAAGATGAGTTAGATGCAGCTAATGGTGTTGAGTATAAAGATAGGATAGATTTTTTTAACTCTGGTCTGTCTCTGTTCTGGGCCTGTTGCTGTTGTTGTTGTTGTCTTTGTTGTTGTTGTTGTTGCTGCTGAAGCTGTTGCTGCTGAGCGTGTTGCTGTTGCTGTTGTGACAATTGAGCTTGAGAGTTTTGTTGTTGATGTTGTCTTTGTTGTTGTTGAACTTGGATGTTGGAAACGGATGGTAATTGTTGAGAAGGTTTGGAAGTGATTGGAGAACTGAACTCAAGATCCAACAACCCATTATTCAAAGATCTTCTATTAGTTTGTTTACTACCAGTTGAATTCTCATTAGTCTGTTGAGTTTGTGATGCTGTTAATTTGGAAGGATCAGGAATTTGTTTAGATTGGGCCCATTTCTTCAAATCATACTTGGTTCTGATGAAGTTCTCAATTTTTGACTCATCAGGGACATAGTTAGCTGGTAAACCAGATTCCCAGAATTGGTTCGCTTTATCATTACCCCAGGCAACCATTGATCTCACTTGTTCATCGGTCCATGTGTCCAAGTCAACAGACTTCACTTTGGAGATATGTGTCCCCATTGATCTATGAATTCCTGAGCAACGAATACAGATAAAGATTCCGAGATTCCATGAGGCCCAACGTGGGTGTGCCGCAGTCTTGCAGTCAGCACAGGTGTTGTTTAATGGCTCCCGCAACAGTGTCTTCAGAATCGTCTGATTCTTGTCGTTCTTTCTGCTCATTTTACCGATCCTGGTTTGTTTTGGTTCTCTGAGAGTTGACGAAATTTCTGAATTTTATCGGTGGTCGATTAAATTGGTGTATGGATGAATCACTATTCAGATTTCTGGTTCAACACTATATAGCCTTTGGGTACTAAACTACTAAAGTAGCTTTCATACTAATTCCGCTTCAATTACACACATTTATCGGTCCCATGACGCTTCGACGGGAAACGCTGCGGGTGTTCTCTAAGGAGCAGGTCGCCCAGCACACAAGTCCGACGGACCTGTGGATGATTGTGCACGGGAAAGTGTACGACGTGACTCCGTTTGTTAAGAGCCATCCAGGTGGTCCAGAAGTGCTATTCGAGTACGGAGGGGCCGACTGCACAGAGAGCTTTGACGAGGTAGGCCATTCACAAGATAGCATCGACATGCTCCAGCCGTTATGTCAGGGAATCCTTGCCACAGACGATGGCACTACGCCAGAAGTCATCAAGACTAGTCATCATGATTTGAATGCTAGTGTTGGTGAAAGCAAGTTTTGGAAAGAAAAAGTGAGGCAGAAGAGGAAGAAAAAAGGGTTAAGGTTGAATGAAAGTGAGTATGTCGCGCTTCTGGTTATGCTCGCGTTGTTTGCTGCTATGAGTTATCTTTATCTGATTTATAAAAGGGATGAGTTTTTATGATCTTATTTATTGTTATTATTATTGTTGTTGTTGTTGTTGTGTTTCATTGTTGAGGTTCTGCTTTTAATTGTTTAGGGTTGCATATAGTATATTAATCAATATACTAATCAGTTTCATATTATAAATCCATTGTAGTACTTTGTCATCATTTTTTCAAGCCAACAATCCATTGCTACAGGCAGTAATTTATTCCTTTATAAACACCCATTCATTATTAAACATAATCATAAACATAAACATAATATCAAAACTAGCTATTAACCCAATAATCCCTAAAATAGCAAATAAACACAAAAAATCACAAATAAATAATTCATCTCCAATACATCATCAAAAAAAACATCACATGAAGTAAAAACTGAACTTATTGTTCTTAGCATCATCTCCAACTTCTGCTTCAATTGGTTCAATCACCAATTCACTCTTCATTGCTTCTGACAAGCCATTCAATTGAGCTTCTTCATCTTGAAACTTGACATTTTCTTCACTAGAATTTTTAGACAAACGCATAATTTCACCAGTCTCAGTATTAATCTTTGTCAAGTTTACTCCTAATTTAAACTCATTTCCGAAACAAGAATATAATTCCCAAAATCTCTTAAAATCAAAACTGTTCTCCTCCTCCTTCTCCTTCTCCTCTTCTTCTTCTTCTTCGTCTTCATCATTATTCTTATACCCATCAATATCCCCATCATCTCCAAAGTCATAAATCGCATATTCAAACTTCTTATTGACACACAAGGGATCGCCAATCAGACAAGTCTCAATCTCAACCTGGGACAAGGACCTTGCATTTTGGGAACGATCCTTATCAATGCCCAAAATTTTGACATACATTTTGTCAACAGGTTCAATAGGTATGTAATCTGGTAATAAAGATTTCTGGATTGGAACCAAAGGAAGTTCATATTTTGAGCTATAATTTCCTTTCAAATCAATTCTGTAGATTTTATTGGAATTCTTAACAGTAACCACTAAAACTTCCAGGTTTTCTAATGTATTTTTAGCTGAAACACCAGTTGTTTTTGCATATGAGCCAATCTCATCAACGTTCATGTTCGGTAACACCCAATTCTTATCATTGTTATTAGTGAAGAAACAATGAATGGATCCTGACCTTTGGGTGACTATTTGGAATATATTGTTTGAATACCAGTGAATTTTATGAATTTTTGAACTTGTCTTACCACGAGTTTGAAAATCAATTAGTTCAATGATATTAGGGATTTTGGTGAGATCCCATCTATAAATCTCATTGCCTCTTTCATTTATGGTGATTAAATGAGTATTGAAAGGAGATAATGAAAGGTTTGAAATCCCATTTGGTGGCTTGAAACAAGATATAACTTTTTCTGTTTCTAAATCGATCAAAATGACTTTATTCTTCACTTTATGATTGTTGAATAATGAATCTGTACCATTCTCTGATAATCCAGAACCACCACTGTTCAAGAAATTCCCCACATAAACTTTTAAATTTTGTTTGAAGTTCTTGTCTTGAATGTTCTCGCTTATTTTGGAAAACCCATCAATTGCAGAATCACCTAAAGATTTAAATAACTTCTTATAGATTGAACGATGTTTAGATGGGACTTTGATTTTGGTATAAATCATGTCTCGATCATTTTGGGAATTATTTTGTTCTTGTTCATTTGGAACATACACCAAATATCTTCCTTGAATATCAAACAAACAATCATCATTCAACACTTTAACATTTAAGTTTAAAGCTAATGGCTGCAAATTAGTTTTGTCAAAAATGGTCAAGCATCCTTCATTTGTCGAAAGACCAATAAATCTATCACTTTTCTTGATCTTGAATGGTTCATTACCATGAATAGAAGGAGGTAAAATGATCATTTTTCTATCATTACTCAATTTCTCTTCATCAACATCTTCTTCTTGTTCATACTGCCCAAACTTCTCAATTAGGAAAATAACTTCATTATCTCTTCTCAAACACAACAACACTTGATAACAATTGCATGAAAAGTCACTTGAAATTATTTCAAAATCTAATATCTCATCAGTTGAAGATAAATCACAAAGTGATGCCACTAAATACATCCCTTCAAAATGGAAATCTTCAACATCAACGTCTCTATAATTAAATCCCAAATCAATCGCAGATGGGCACCAGTCCCATACTTCTAGAACATTCCCAAAACTAACAAACACTTCACCATTTGGTCCAATCTTTACAACGTGCTTAAAATTTAAATGGGATCTGTTCTTCAACCCATGGCCATTTTCAGCAGCTGCAAATGACGCCTGTTGCTGCAATACCAAGAAATCAACATCCTTCGTGTGATTGAATGATTTGGAGGTCTGATATCGGATACTCTCCCATGTTGCCGCTGATGTTCCTGGTTTAAATGCCTTATGAAGCGAAATTGGCCTAGTTTTTAGTATAATTAGCGGTTGTTCCAAAACAGGTGGAAGAAACGTTCATTATGGGCAAAGGAGCGTCTGCTTAAAGTTATTAGAGTACTCACGTTTTGGAAATACGCGTTCGATCCGTTCCAGTGGGCATTTGTTTAATTCAATTCAAGTTCCTGTCAAGTAAAGTCAACAAAGCAACAATTTTTTGGGGAGTCGTTTTTCTTATCTAAAGTTTTACGTAAAACGTCGAAATTATAGTGTGCGATACAATGACACACTTTTGGCTTTGTAAGACTCTGTCATTCAAGTCTCGCTTGGTGTAGTCCTTTGACCTTTAGTGTAGAATTTCAAGTTTCAACAGCGAGCAGTGAGCTGTGAGTACTGAGCTTACTTGTTCAGCTAGATAAAAGCGGAAAGTAGACTGTCTGGCCCGCAGCTAAAAACTGCACCAATGACATAAAAGTGGATAATCCCTATCTTTCACACTTACACCTCGGCCTAATGCTAATTTAGATAAACAATCACAAGCTACAATCATATTTCTTAAAATTAACCTAAAGTAGTAAACCCCATTAAAATAATATACAAAAAACAACAAAAGAAACAAACAAGTCTAAAATCAATATATCAAACACTTCTTTTTTAACGACCGGTATATTTCTTTTCAAATGGTCTAGCGACATTGTATGCAATGAAAGCAAAGGCGAAAGCCAATTCAAAACCAATATCACCACCAAAAGAACCAATTTTTTTACCAATTGGACCAGTGAACCAAACTTGACTCATACCCATAACAGCACCGAAAACACCAAAACAGAATGCAATAGTACCTGCAATACCCTTTGGATATTTGGATTTATCATTCCATCCTTCGATGTCGTAGTTAGCGTAGTTGTTCTTTCTGTAAATGAAATGTTCAGAGTAAACAATAGCTTCGTAAATGGCCAAGTAGTAACCAATTAAGTTCATGAAGTTGTCCATAACACTTTCAAAACTGTAATAAGCTGGAATACAAATAGCTAAAGTCAAGAAGTTACCGGCAATACTCCAGAACATTCTTGGAACTTTAGCCAATGGAGACCAGAAAGTTTGAGCACAGAAGGCAATGGTGTACATGTTTGGAATGTTGTTAGCAACGGTAGATAAAGCTAACAAAACAGCACAGAATTGACCAAATCCTCCTAAACTGTCAACAGCCAAGATGGCGAACATTAAACCACCATTTTGGTATTCAGCATAGTATTGAGCCCAAACTGGATCTTTGTTGATACCAGTAATACAAGCAGCACCTAGAATCATACAGAATTGTAATGGAATCATTAAACCAAGGAAAACACCAACAAAGATTTTCCATTTTGGATAATCTTTTCTAATGAAAACGGTGTAATCAGCAGCATAAGTAGCCCAACCAGTAGCAAAACCGAAAATGGCACCACCGAAGGAAAGGACACCAGCAGCAACATCTGGACCTGATGAAAATTCACCAGCATCAAAGTTACCAGAAATCTTGATTCTTGCAATGAAGACTAAGAAGACCATTAAATTTGGAATCCAAGCCCATTTTTCATAAAGATGCACAACTTTGTAACCAAAGAAAGTAACAATAATGGTGGCAATAATCAAAACAAGACAACCAGCCCATGGTGGCAATGAATGAGGTCTGTTAACCATGTTCAACAATTGGGCGGAAACCATAATGTTAACGGCACCCCAACCAACACAAGCAATACCAGTAATGAAAGTAATGATTCTTAAACAGTAATCACCTAGGAAAAATCTAGAAATAACCATTTGTCTCAAACCAAATTCAGGACCAAAAGTAGAGAAGTAAGCAACAGAAACCAAACCTAAAAAGTTGAAGAAGATGATGGTCAAGACAGCTTCCCAAAATGACAAACCAAAGATACCACCACCTAACATACCTAAAGCCATGGCAGAGATGACCAAGTTAGCAGAGAACCACATAGATGAAGCTTCAATAATACCTTCATTTGGATCTCTTTCATGTTCCTGGACTCTTTCAATACCGTGAGTTTCAGCATTCAAGAAGATGGCAATCTTGTCCAAGAATGAGAACTTGGAGTCGGTTTGAACACCTTCAACAGAGTCAGCAGTGTAGATTTCTTCTTCTTTGAATTCAGCATTTTTTTCCAAGTCTTGCAACTTGATATCAGAGTGAGTAGAAGACTGCATGATTGATTCAACGGGTTGTGGACAATGCAACACAATGGGGATGGGAATTCGATGCAGTTAAATAGAAAAGATTAATCAAAAAGCTGATCGACGAAGATAAAAGATAAGTGAAAATTTTTTGGAATTTTTATTCTATTGATGATGCTTTTGAGAGGGAAAAAAAAATCTCGTTATCAATATCCTGCATCAAATCCCGTTTCTTTTTTTTGATGCCTTATATTTTTCCGTATCCCGGGGGGAAATTGTTGGCAAGGGCCCTGCCTAAGGCTAGAGGGAGGCTAGGCAGGCGTCTGGTTTCGTTCAGGCTACAGGACGCGTGGCTAGTGGGATGATTACCGCGAAAATGAGACCCTCGGTGGGAAGCAGACCCATAGGGAAGAGAAGCCGTGGGAACTCGCAGCAAGGGAAGGGAAACTGCGAGCGAGCCAGGATCAGCGCTGGGTAGCTGGGAGATGGGCCCTGGGCAACTCCTTGAGGGGGGGGCCTTGGGAAAGTGGAGTATTTAAAGGGAAAACTTACCCCCAAGCAATGTAACACCGACGGAATTAATAACGTCGGACTGTTATCTGCCAAATAAAAACCGTTTTGCCAAATCTTGATAACAAATTTTTCGGATATGACCAAATCTATTGAATGAAATTTGAGACCGTTATTTTCGCGAATTAATTAATAATGTCGCGAATTTACGAGAGAAGCAAAAGAAGAAGAAACGAAAACGAAAACGAAAAAGCAATTGATGAGTAAGCGCTGAGTCATACCAGCTTAGTCATACTTTCGCGTCACACAATAAATGACTGACCTCTTGTTCCAAACAGTAGCCTTTGACGGAAATACTCACTACTACTGCCAGAGTTTTGATGCTTTTCAGACGTTTCTTCCAGACTTCGCTGCGTCCACTGTCAAAGTCCAAACTTCACCACCATCTTCACGACAAGGGCCTTTCTTTCAAAGAAGAGTACAAAATAAGATCATCACTTGAACAGTTAATCACCCAGTATTCAAGATATCATATACCTCAAATCACACTCAATTCATTGATAGAGCAACATAAAAAGGGTCCAAAACAGAATGCCATTTCCACGATAAACTACCTTATAATACTGAACACAAAAAGACTATCTGAGTTCAGATCGTTGCCGTACTTAATTGTACTAAATCCCCATATTTCACAAACTTACAATTTATACCTCGACTCTTTACAATTATTGTTAGAATCCACTAAGGAGATAGCAGACAGTGATTTCGACGAATCAAAAGTGTTGGATACATTGTCAGAGTTTGCAGATATGCATAGAGATGCTATACCGGCCCTATCCAAAGGATTTCAAGAGGTGTCAAACATTTTACCAGAGTTTACCAAACAAGACATTGTTCAATTCTTGGATAAACATTTCATAGACAAGATCAATATGGAAACGATGACCACCAATTTCATGCAAAGTATAGAGAAGCCCAATGATGATCATATTGGTATCATCAACAAGAATCTCAAGATTTCTGAATTAATCAATATTTATGCTGGGTTTGTTAATGATATGACATTCATCAAATATTACAAGACTGTCCCTATTGAGATTGACTTTGGAAGTGATGTTGAGTTTCCATATATTGGCCATCATCTAGAGTACATATTCACAGAGATTTTGAAGAACAGTATAAGGGCCCATATTGAGAATGGTAAATCCGATTCACCAATCATTGTCACGATTATGGAAACTAAAAACGATGAAGGTAATAGAGTTCTAGGAATACGGTTTAGAGATGTTGGTGGTGGTATTCCTAAAGAAATCGAGAGTAACATCTTTGATTATTCATTTAGTTCAGTGGATAAGAGTAACAATGATGATGTTGCGCAAAATTCCGTTCCTGGTGAAGATATAAACATTGTTGCAGGTATGGGATATGGATTGCCCTTGACCAAGGCGTATGTTGAACAGTTTGGCGGGAAGTTGGAATTACAAAGTATTTATGGATTAGGAACAGATGTTTATGTTGAATTGATTGGTCCGGATAATTCACTTTTATGATTAGAAATTGTACATATTCTTATAAACATGATATGAAATTATTTAATTTATATACAAACTATCATCCAGTGGCTTATTTTCTGAATGAAGGGGTTGACGTATTTGATAATTTAGTCTTGTTGAATCTAACTAGTTCAAGATGTTGTGATACCGAACTTAACAAACCGGCGTCTCTTGATCTTTTGATTGCTTTCGCTAGTCTCTTTTGATTCTTGACACTCAACTTAGTGACGTCTCTAGGGTGGATTCTACCTGTACTTGAAACATAACTAGAAAGATATCTTGGGTTCGTATAATAATCTAATGGATTCAATCTTTTTTTATCGAATGTGTCCATGGCTGGTGCTGAAGCGTTTCTCTTGTCCAGTTGTAGTTTAGCAAATGAGAAGTCAAATGGGTCATATAGTGAATTCTGGGCGAATCTCTTTTCGAAGAATTGATGGATAGGCTTGTTGTTGGTTGTGTTTGATTCTGCATCGGTCAGTTGTTTCTCAAGGAAGGAGACTTGGCTGCCTATTGGTTTTGTCTTAAGGAGTGATTGCACTCTGGAGCTGAGGCTAAATCCTCTCTTGAATACCAGACTGGACATCGTTGTGGGGGTGATTGATTTTGATAATGTTGGTGATATTGAGGTTCTCACAGAAAAAATTAAAAAAATCAACAATTCGCGGATCTAATAAAAAACACCCAGACACCAATTGTTTATTGCAAGCGTGACACTTAACTTGGAGAGACATATTTGTGCTTAATCAAAGAGGAATAATCATGTCTGTGGACGAAGATGAGGTGTGCCCGAAGTGCTCGAGCTACAAAGGGGAAATACCGGAAACAGTCGACTGGATTCAATGTGAAAATTGTCAGAACTGGTACCATTTACATTGTATCAATATCATGCCAGAAATAGTGAGCAGTATAGTGAAATATTACTGTCCTGAGTGCATTGAAGAAAACAGCTCATTGGAAATCACGTACAAGAGAAGCAGCAAGAGAAAGAGAAATGAGATCAACTATATGGCATTAAATGATGGTGATGTATTGAATTCTTTCAAAGACAGTTCTGGACTAATGCACCCATTCATTAAAATGTTTCAGAATTGTCAGTTTAACCATCCAGAAGATCATGTTGTTGAATTGAGTGGTTCTGAGCTGACTATTGAGTATGCTATGCGTACCAAACTCCCGAAACCTATCAAAATTGATGCCAGCAGGCGGGAAGGCCTTGGCTTGCATGTACCGGAGTTCAGTTTAGATGAGTTAAGTACAGATTTAGGACCTGATTATTTATTAGAGGTAATGAATGTGTTGACACAGGAGAATACAACAATGACAATTCAAGAATGGAAAGATTATTTCGAAAAAAGTGAGGAAAGTAAACGTGATAGAATAATGAACGTGTTGAGTTTGGAAATCAGTCATTGTTCAATTGGGAAGCAGATAACTAGGCCGAAATATGTTGAAGATATCGATCTAGTAGATAAAGTATGGCGTGACGAGGATGGACTGAGACCAAAGGTTTCTAAGTATTGTTTAATGGGGATTAAGAACAGTTATACTGATTTTCACCTTGATTTTGCAGGAACATCAGTGTATTATACCATATTGAAAGGATCTAAACAATTTATACTTTTCCCGCCCACAGAAACGAACCTAAGGAAGTATCACAGATGGACAATAAACCAGTCTAATCAATTAGATGTCTACAGTGATGATAACTTCTTGCCTAACTATGGATTGGAGAAAGGTGTCAAAGTTGAATTAAGTCCAGGTGATGTTTTCATCATACCTAGTGGATGGATCCATGCAGTTTGGACCCCAAAGGATACCATTGTCATAGGAGGTAATTTCCTGACGTGTTTTAATATAGATGTCCAATTGAAGATCATTGATTTAGAGATAAAAACCAAAGTTGAGAAGAAGTTTAAGTTTCCTAATTTTTACAAGCTTATGGTCTTGACTGGGGTGGAAATTTTAAGAAACGTTGATGATGAAGGATTTGAAATAAAGGGTGATGAAAAAGGACCGATAAACTCAAAGATAGTGATTGGAAAAGATATAGATTTGGAGAATTGCGAGAGATTGTACGAATTTTTGATTGATTTCTACAAAGATAACAAATTGGTCAAGGAGAATTCTGTGAACAAGTCATTGATTGAAAACAAGTCTAAATTTCTCAACAAATTCAAAGCTTTCATTACCAATCAGTCAAATGGCTCAACACTAGAGGAATGCGTTTACTCAGTAATCTCGGATTCGCTGGAAAATAATCCAAAGAGGATCAAAACTGGGGAAGTATAAACATTTTCCAAAAAGCAAAATTAAAAAAAAAAAAAAAACAACTAGCAATGTATTATCAGGTCTCTGCATACTTAAGATTTGAACAAGATAAATGTGAATACTACAAATATTCAAGATAAATCATATAAGTATCAATATTAAAGGTTCAAAAACTAATAGGATGAAATTTTTTTGTTAAATTTTTTTTTGTTGCGGGATAGTAAGGAGAAATTAATTTTGAAGAATAGAAAAAGTAGTATAGAAGATGTAAGTTAATACATCCTCTCTCATCTAACGACCAACAGCAGCCAACATTGCTTTCAATCTAGCAACTTCGTCTTGCAACTCGTTGTTTTTAGAAGTCAAGGCCTCAACTTGGTCTTCCAATACAGTCATACGTTCCATCTTTCTTGCTCTTGAACGTCTTGCAGCCTCAGTGTTTCTAGCACGTTTGGAAGCAATAGGGTCATTCTGGTCGACAACGATTGGAGTCAAAGGTGGAGCAACACGGGATGGTTTTCTGACTAATTGTGGGGAAGAAGTAGAAGAAGTAGCAGCAGCAAAGACTGGACTTGAGTTTGAACGTTTGACTTCAACTGGGGAAGTTGATTCAAAACCAGCAGCAGTTGAAGAACGTTTGTTGGAAGTGGTGAAGTTGGTTGGAATCTCTTCAGCTAAGGTGACTGGTGAAGTGTATGGAACATAAGCTTGAGCAACAGGAACAGCTTGAGCTTGTGGTTTAACTTCAGCAGAAACAGTAGAAACTTCAGGGATTTCCATTTCACTTGGTTCAAACAAAGATTCCCAGTTCGATGAGTCTAATTCAGATTCTTCAAACAATGGAGTTGAGTCTTCTAAACCTGGACTAAAGATGGACTCAACAACAGAAGAGTGTAACTCCATTGGAGTGACAGTACCAACAGATGGAGTCAATTCAGGGATGTCCAATTGGTGGAACCCCAATGGGAATTCTTCATTCATGCTTTGAGCCTTGACAAATTGGTTGAAAACGGATTCTCCCAAGATTTGTCTTGGTTTGGAGACATCAGCAACATGGATTGATTGTTGTTGTTGTTCCTCAGCCATGGCTGGGACAGTCGACAACGGAGTGTCAAACAGTTCAAATAACGTGGCAGCAGAAGCTGATTCTAAAAATGATTTAGCTGGGGCGGACATATTGATTGATAATTCGGACAAAATAATAAATTGATATGGTTTAATTGATGGATGTTGACTTTAATGATAGCACACACTTGATATGATTGATATAATTGATAATAAAAAACTCTTGATTAACTTTCTTATTGGATTGTAATTTTGTAATAAAACGACGTCATTTTGGACGGGAAACACTTGATTTTAAAAATTCACGGACACATTTTGATTGATTTTTTTAGGGGGAAACACTAAATTATATTCTCTTTGGATATAACTTTAACACTCTTTTTTTTATTAAAACTTTTTTTCTTTTTTAATAAATTTTATTCTTTGATAAAATAAAAACACTTTTTTTTTATTTAATTAACTCTTTTAATTAAGGATAATTTGATTAACACATTTTGGGAACAGACTTTCTGATATAACTTTTAATTAATAGTAGGATAATAACGCTTTAGGAGGGGGTCTGTAACTGTGGGGTGATTTGTTTGTGTTTCTTGTTTGTGTTTTAATTGGAGAGTAAGAAAAGGAAAATTTTTCATGAAAAGATTTTCGAGTCCTTATAAATGAAAATTAAAATAGTTCCGGAAATTGTTTGGTCGGAAGTCGTGCTCGCTTCTGATTGGCTGAATCGGGCTTCGTGTCCCGATTGGGAAGCACACCGAAAAATGAGTCACGGTGGTTGCAGAAGCCCTGAACATGGCAGTATGCGGTGTAAAGTGGTCCAGGAGTGCTGGGTAAGGGTCAATGGGCTCCATGACCGACTTCAGCATAGCTTCAGCATCAAAATGAGACCAATAAAGCTATGAAAAGACTCTCTTTAGCAAATTGTGTTGTTCCGGTACCGGCATATTTCAGAAGCGGCATTATCTCTGCACCGGAACCGGCCTTTCACTGCCTTCCCCATAAAATTGAAAGTGAAGCTCAAGCCGTAACTGGTTCAGTAGAACAATAGATGTTAACGCCTTTCCTTATCATATTGTCTTCTTACTTCCAGCTTTTTTTCCCTAAAATCGTGATTCATGACAAGTTACAAATTACAATACTTAGGCCAGAGAAACGTTAGATAAGGAAATAGTTTAATCACAGCTGTAAAAAACTCTTCTACATGGATTGAAAGGTTACGTACTATTAAATCGTCAAATTCCAAATATAAACATCGTTCCATTATAACCTCCATCTCTTTTCTCGGGTTTGTTTGCGAAATTTGGAGTTCTAAACTTTTCAACAGAATGCTTTTTTGTATTACTACTAGTCAGAAAACTGGAACTCTTCAAACAAATAAGCAAATCTAACTACTTTTAAGTGTTGCTCATAATTGTGAAAGAGGAAACTTGTTGTTCCTCCTGGCAAAAAAAAGTTTTCAAAACAATTTAGCTAGAGCTATTTTACCATGGTAATTGCCTAACAACAATGATATAGTCTAGTTTCTCAAAAATTAACAGTTAGCCGCGGAGTCCCGGAAGAGTGACAGTGCATTCAAATTTCTGATACAGGTGAGCTGATAGGCCAGTCCTCTTATATATAAGAGAGCAACATTAAAATGTATTTTATACGCTAGATAACCTGAGAGACTATAAACCGTAAAATACAGATTGAGATGAAGGTCCGAATTCACAGTAAATTGAAAAGGATAATGAGCAAAGAAAATTTAGGTTCCTAATCCAATAACGGTCTTGAACAGCTTCTTCTAGCCGTATTTCAGAGGTCAGCTCATCTTATCTGCCGAGTATACAGGTGATGATGTAACAACAGATTAAGATATGTTTAATTTAGTTCATTTAGTTCGATTTCGGTTTGTTGCACCGTCATCAAAAATCTAAGATTTCCCCGAAACACGTAAATAAAAACAATTGGAACCAACAAAGTAATAGCACGACACAACAAAACACGACCCACAAAATGAGTAACTACTCGACACAGACCGTCGCACAGCTAAAGGAATTGCTGAAGGCCAAAGGACTCTCCACTGCTGGTGTCAAATCCGAACTCATTGCCAGATTGGAAGAATCTGACAAGACACCTGTTGAAGAGGCCCCAACTGAGGAAGCAGCTCCAGCTGTTGAAGCACCAGCTGAAACTACTACCACTGCAGCTCCTGCAAAGGAAGAAGACGAATTGTTAGAAATTGAAGAAGATACCACTCAAATCACTGCCACCACCACAGAGGAACCAAAACAAGAGGAACCAAAACAAGAAGAACCAGAGAAAAAGGAATTGACACCAGAAGAACGTAAAGCAGCGGCCATTGAGCTCATCACCAAACGTATAGCCAGAGCCAAGAAGTTCGGTACTGAGGAAGACGTTGCCAAAGCAGAAAAGGATCTTGCTCGTGTTGAGAAGTTTGGTGTTGAATTAGGAACTGCGCTTGCCAATGAGATCGGATTGGCCACATCCGAGGGTCTTAAACCAAAAGAGTTAAAACGCAGAGGAAGATATCCTAAAGGTTATCGTAGCAGAATTAACAAGCACAGAAGATGAAAGATCACGTTTAAAAAGACATCAAGAATAAAATAATTTGTTTATAAATAGATCGAATGTAATAATAATAGATTAATGTGTGTGAAAAATCATGAAAATAAAAGACATAAATAATTAAGGATCTATATCAGTAATTGAGCCTGAAACCACCGAATCAATCCCAGTTCGATGAGTTCCAAGCTGGAACCGAGTGTCGTGCACGTGCTCAACATCCCTGGGGGTGTTCGCTGGCGCCAGTTGAAGGCTGAGTTGCTGGTTGCAAATGGAATCCCTGAGGATGCCATATTACACATCCAGGTCTTGAACAGATCGTGCTTGGTGACACTCAAGTCCAGATCAGTTGCTGAAAATGTGGTAGAGACTCTCAATGGTGCACAGTATCAAGGCCATATCCTCACGGTTCAGTTTGAAGATCAATTGCCACAATTACCCTTGGCTGGACAGATGATGTATCCATACTACTCTGTTCCTCCTCCTCCCCAAAACATGATCCAGTCACCAGAGTTCTATCCAATGTACCCAATGCCGATGGGTCCTGTCCAGGGGATGCCACCGATTCCACCACAACTTCAACAGATTCCTCCACAATTCCATCGACCACCACCATCTTCTTCTTCAACTTCAAATATGACTGCATCGTCTACAAATACTTCCTACACTTATCACCCTCCAATTTCACAATACAGACAACCACCATTACCATACCCACCACTGCCATACCAATCACAAGGCCAATTTCCACCTCAAATACCACCATTATCAACCCCCTTGACCAACAATTATACTTCCTCGCCTTCGATCTCACCACGCTTGATCAACTCATTGAGACAATATCCATATCAAACCATTACCGATATAGAAACTGTTCCTGATCGCAGACGTTTGTTCATTGGTAATATCCCATATACTACACAATGGAGTGATTTGAAAGATTATTTGAGGTTGGCTGGTGATATAGTGAGGGTTGAGATATCTGGGGATATGGAAGGTAGTTCTAAAGGTTTTGCAATTGCTACGTATTCTAATGAATGGTCATCTTTGAATGCGATTGAGAAACTGGATGGGGAAATGTTCCAGGGAAGGAAACTTACGGTGCGGTTTGATAGGTTTCCTACAGGAAATCGTTATGAGAGATCATATGTCACTAAACCATCCGTTGTTGTTAGTGATAATAAAAACGTTACGGGTTTTGAACATAGCGGTGATGGCAATAATGCTGTGCCTGTGAAATATTTGGACAATAATAATGATGATGAAACAGGTACGAAAGAAGTTGAAAAAAGTTTGGATGAAGTTATTAAGAAAATTGATTCCAATTTTAAAAGTAAATCAAACCCAAATATTGTTCAGAATCCTAAAGAAGATGATAGAAGGTATGAAGATGAAGCACGAAACCTCATTGAGAGCTTGACCATCGAATGAATAGTTGAAATAAAACAGGTTTTCCTGTTCTTTGGCTTTCCTATTGTTAACTTTCATGTTTCATGGTTTGCTGCAGTCGATAATAAGAAGAGCTGGATCTCTTGTTATTGTACTTCTCCATAAATCTTTTTTTTGCCTCTATGAAGATATCAGAATCTGATACGAAGTTCATAGGTTTATATACCCCCTTTTCTCCCATATTCTCCCATATATTTTATGACTTAATTTATAGAGAGCTGGACTCTTTCACTTATTTGCAATACATAATTAATTAAATCTCTACAGATTGTTTGTTTCTTCTGTGTATATATGTGTATAACAATCATCTTATCTGATCTCAAAATTCTATAAATCTATCTCAAAAAGCCCCCATAATTTGAGATCATTCGATATATGATCGGTATACAATAAAAAGACATAATAATAAATAATCGAATAAGAGAGGTAACTCATGTCACAATAACGGAGTAAACTTCATAGCTTTGCCCGCCTCGTACAACTCCAATTCCAAATTCGGCACTTCCAAATCTTTGAAGAGTTTATCAAGTTCCTGATCTTGAACATCTTGATCATTATATTTCAATCTGAACGATCTTGTGTTATGATCATCAGTTATTCCAAATGCAACTTTCCCGTTTTCAATCAATTCTAAGAAAGTAGGTGATGCATTTGATAATGGGAAAAATTTAAATTCTAATGATTTTTCATTGAATTTCAACTTAACGTTCTTGGAAATCTCTTTATTTGCATCCTTCGGAATCATTGGTAATAATGGCATGAATAACGATTCTTTGGAAATTTTAGTGATTTGAGTACCGACTAAAGGATATTCATTAAGAATTATTTCATGGAAAACTTCACTTAGATTATAACAAATCAAATCAAACCCAAAATCCTTAACACAACAGCCAATTAATTTGAAAAACAAACTGCGTGCAAGTGAATCGCTTAGATTCATGACTTCTATGGAATTAAACCCCAAGGATTTAATTATTTTTGCAATGGTTGCTTCACTGTTGAGTTTCTCCAATAAGTAATTTATAGAATCATTGGAAATGTCTTGGAAGAACCGTTCCAAAACAAACGATATTGATGCTGTGATTATCGATTTGCCTAATGTTGACAAGTTCCATTCATGAATGTCTGGTGAATTATCCGACAATAACAGACATGATTTCGAGTTTTGGATATGTGTTGAAAGTTTTTGTTTTGCATGAGATTGTTGATGGAATGGTTGACTATTAGAATTGAAAGCTGGATCAATAGGCAATGTTGTGTTAAGCACGGAATTGAAAGGTGGTAATGTGGGAAGTTTCGGTGAGGCTGATGAAGTAGATGAGTTTGTAGTCGTGATGATTGGAGGAGTCACAGTGTTGGATGAGATGGAGAGATGATGGGTTCTAGAAGGATCATCTACCAGATGAAATGATGGCTGATTCGCAGGACTTGGCCTTGATTCTTCCGTTATGGAACGCTGAGGATGTGGAGATGACGATTTTGACTCGCCTATTATGAACCTGTCATGGTGGATTCTTGCACGACTTGATCTCTTCCTATTTCTCCGGACCGACTGTACAGCGGCTCTCACGAGCTTGTCGAACTCGTTGGTCGTGTCTTTGGGAAAACCGAACTCATCACGTAGAAGAATCGCTATCTGCTGGATGTCTCGATCCTGTTCACTGGCTTTCTTTGAGCTGAGATTGAACTTGTCAATCAGCTCTAACCGTCTGTTGCTGAACGCTTTCCACCGCAAGTTGTCCGTGAAGTTCAGCTGCTCGCGGATGGCCCATGTGATTCCCGTCCCTCTGCCCTGGCCTCCATGGACCGACATGATTGCAATTGTGTCGTTGACAAGCACAAGTTCACATCCACCATCTCATCTTTGGGTGGGGGGCCATTTCTAAAATAACAAAGTGGCACGTGACGTGACTCTTACTCACGTGATCCGAGGCTAATTTTTGCGGGATGACATTGTCAACAAATGAGTCACTGACTCAAGTTTCAACCGAATCACTCGTCCCTTTCTTATGCCCGAGCCCTAAAGCCGAACACGGACGTTCCATGTCGAATCGTGACTCGTTTTAGCGGCTGGAGAAAAGGAAGAAACTTTTTTTTTTTTTCACTTTTGTTGCTTCCCCGGATTTTTGGATCCAGATTCCACATCCCTTGACCCGGGTGGGTCCACTGGCTAGGCGGGCCGGGAGGAAAGACCCACCGGTGACTGGGCTTAGCGTGTCTCCCCTATTAGGTGGGAGACCTGTCTGGCTCCTATGGCCCTCGGGCAAAGGGTTAATTTCCCGTGATTGTGAGTTTGACACAAAGCGTCAGTCCGATTCAGCGTATAAACTCTCAGCTGAGAAAATTTGTATAAATAATGGACATATCCACTTTCTAATTCCCAACTTTTCACTTCCTTCTTTCTTCTGTATAACACACTAACAAAACATGTCTTTGAAGCAAGAAGAACAAGATTTCCAAAACGAAATTAAATCCATCGAAGATTGGTGGAGCCAACCAAGATGGCACAAAACTAAAAGAATCTACACTGCCAAAGATATTGCTACCAAGAGAGGTTCTTTGAAAATTGACTACCCATCATCAACACAAGCCAAGAAGTTGTACAAACTTTTAGAAGACCATGATGCAAAGAAAACTACTTCTTTCACTTTTGGTGCTTTAGATCCAATTCACGTGACCCAAATGGCCAAATATTTGGATACTGTTTACGTTTCCGGATGGCAATCATCTTCAACTGCTTCAACTTCAAATGAACCATCTCCAGATTTAGCTGATTATCCATACGACACTGTTCCTAACAAAGTTGAACAATTATGGTTCGCTCAGTTATTCCATGACAGAAAACAACGTGAAGAAAGATTGAACTTACCAGTTTCTAAACGTGCTGAATTAAAGAAAATTGACTTCTTGAGACCAATTATTGCTGATGCCGATACTGGTCATGGTGGTATCACTGCCATTATTAAATTGACCAAATTGTTTGTCGAAAGAGGTGCTGCAGGTATCCATATCGAAGATCAAGCTCCAGGTACTAAGAAATGTGGTCACATGGCTGGAAAAGTTTTAGTTCCAATTCAAGAACACATTAACAGATTAGTTGCAATTAGAGCTTCTGCTGATATCTTGGGTTCTGATTTGGTTGTCGTTGCAAGAACCGATTCCGAAGCTGCTACTTTGATTACTTCTACCATTGATCACAGAGATCATTACTTTGTTGTTGGTTCAACTAATCCAAATGTTGGTGAATTAGCCAATCTTTTACATGAAGCTGAAGCTCGTGGTGTTTATGGTGCTGAATTACAAAAAATTGAAGATGAATGGACTGCTAAAGCTGGTTTGAAGTTATTCCACGAAGCTGTCATTGATGCTATTAACGATGGTTTCTACCCAAACAAACAAGAGTTGATTGCCAAATTCACCAGTGAAGTTCACCCATTATCAAACCACTCAAACAAAGAAGCTAGAGCCGTTGCTAAGAAATTGTTAGGTAAAGATATCTACTTCAACTGGGATGCTCCAAGAGTTAGAGAAGGTTACTACCGTTACAATGGTGGTACTCAATGTGCTGTCAACCGTGCCAGATCATACTCTCCATATGCTGATATCATCTGGATGGAATCTAAATTACCAGACTATGCTCAAGCCAAAGAATTCGCTGAAGGTGTTAAATCGAAATATCCAAACCAATGGTTGGCTTACAACTTGTCACCATCATTTAACTGGAATAAGGCTATGTCTGTGCAGGATCAAGAAACTTATATTCAAAAATTGGCTAAATTAGGATACGTTTGGCAATTTATCACTTTGGCCGGTCTACATACCACTGCATTGGCTGTTGATAACTTTGCTAAAGCCTACTCTGAAATTGGTATGAGAGCTTATGGTCAAACTGTTCAAGCTCCAGAAATTGAAAAGGGTGTTGAAGTTGTTAAGCATCAAAAATGGTCAGGTGCTGAATACATTGATAATTTATTAAAATTAGTAACTGGTGGTATTTCTGCAACTGCTGCAATGGGTGCTGGTGTCACTGAAGATCAATTCAAAGATGATAAATCAAAATTATAGATTAATTTTGTTTGTTACAAAAAGAGAGTGAAGTCTTTTCTTTCATGTTTTCGCATGCTTGTTTGAAGCAATTTTCATGTGCTTTTGTATTTAAGTAAATGTATTTATTCATATTAAATTTCTGTAGTCTTTAGTTTTTTGTGTGATAAAAAATTGAATCATTTCTATTTCGTATAGAATATAATCTAAAAGTAAAGAATGCGACTATCAAATATGTAATATCTCGGATATCGATATTTGGAGTCGTGTCAGTGTGTTGATTATAACAATATGAACTAATTTAAAGATTATTATAAAAATATTTTGATATCTTTTCCTTCTAATGTCAATTATTAAAATCAGAAACTTAACCCATGGATTTTTTTCGGACTTGGTTGAAATATTAATATTTATTATTATTATCTCCGAGGCGTTTAGCTCTTTAACTTTTGAGGTTATAACTTATTTGAATTGATTGACTAGCAATGAATAGGCAATATCTTACAAGCCACAAGCCACCTACAAACCGTGTGCGGCATATTGTCAATTCATGTCTAAAACTAGCCCAGTACATGACATTTCGAGCCAGTCTTTTCTGTTTTTTATCTTTCAATCATCTGTAAGATTCAATTCATGTATTATTGTAGTGTCATACGTTGTGAATTAACTGATCCAATCTCAATTTTGTGGTCTCTTTGTCTTATCGTTAACCTATGTTGTATCATTTTTGTCTAGCCAAGTGTCCTCGTGAATTTACTATCTCTATTAATATACGGTTTTGAGCCCTGATTCTACTCCTTTTGTACTTAAAGAGTCTATACACGGTTAGGGCAGCAGAGGGCAACTTGGCCGAGTGGTTAAGGCGAAAGACTTGAACTTTTACGTCATTGTAATAAGTGATCTTTTGGTATTTTACCGCGCAGGTTCGAGTCCTGCAGTTGTCGTTATTTTTTT
>JAKTZZ010000018.1:0-225027 GCA_030579035.1 Gotozyma siamensis
AAAAAAAAAAAAAAAAAAAAAAAAAAAAAAAAGGGGGGGGGGGGGGGGGGGAAACAAACTACAGTAAAAAAATTTGGGTGCTGCCCATCTCTGCGCGTTTCATTTATCGCAACTTGGTCCTTGGACAAATATAAAAAGCGATGCCCTCCCAAAACTCACAATACAACCAACTTTTTTTTACTCTTGAAAAATGAGAGGACTTGTCTACCATGGGCCTAAGGACCTCCGTTTCGAGCTTGACGTGCCGCAACCGGCTATCTCCCACCCTCTAGAGGTGCTCATCGATGTTGCGTACTGTGGAATCTGTGGGACTGATCTCAAGGAGTACTCCTCGGACGTCCCGAACTTCTTTGACCCAGAGGGCAATCCAAACAAGCTCACGGGGCTCGCCCCACCTTTATGTATGGGTCACGAGATTGCAGGTACCGTCATCGAAATTGGTGAAGAGGTCACCACCGTGAAAGTTGGTGATCAAGTCGTTGTGGACCCTTCTGTTCATTGTGCTGATCTTCCACGTTTCAAAGATACCACCCTTGTCCATCAACATCACAAATGTGTTCAGTGTCGCAGAGGACTCACCAACATTTGTAACCATTTGTCTCTTTGTGGTTTAGGTGCCACTCATGGTGGATTAGCTGAAAGATTTGTCACTTCTGAAGCCCACACTATTGTTGTTCCTAAATCAATTCCATTGGAGGTGGCCGCTTTGACCCAACCATTAGCCGTGTCATACCATGCCGTTCGTATTTCTCATTTCAAACCAGGCTCATCAGCATTAGTCATTGGTGGTGGCGCAATTGGTCTTGCTGCCATTCTTTCATGTTTTGGATTTGAAGCATCAACGGTTGTATGTTCAGAGATTGCTCAAGTTAGAAGAAAAAATGCTGAATCATTAGGTGCTATTCCTTTCGATCCAGCATCTTCTGAGGACAACGTTGCTGATCTTCTGGAATTATCTCCCCATGGTCATGGGTTCGATTACGTTTTCGATTGTACTGGGCTTGAAGTCACTTTACACACTGCTTTAGCAGTTGCGATTTCCAATGGTACTATTGTGAATGTTGCAATTTGGGGATCAAAACCAATCAATTTCTTCCCAATGTCAGTCACTAAACACGAGAAACATTTGTTGGGTTCCATGTGTTATACAAGAGAAGATTTCGAAGGTGTTCTTGATGCTTTTGCAAAAGGAACAATGAGTATTGATGCTACTAAGAAATTAATCACAACTGTTGTCTCCTTAGAGCATGGTATCAAGGGTGGATTTGAACATTTGATCCATAATAAGGCCACCGAGGTTAAAGTGTTGATCACTCCTAATAACCATGGTGAAGTTGAACATTCAAAGACTTACTTGGCCTCTAAGATCTAAAACTAGCTAGGAGGCTCACAAATAAGATCTCAATTGATGCCATTAATTCGGTGATCTTGTCTTTCCATATTCTCTCGCTTTTGTTTTTCTTTTGAATGGCTGACTACTTTATCGTCGTTCTTGTTGTTGTTTTCAATTTGGCTGAAGTTTTCTTTTGGTGAAATTTTTCTTAATAGAGTTTATGCTACAACGTATGTTAATTTGCATACTTTTCTATAATTTATAAACGTGTTTCGAATGATTAACTCATAAGTTTGTAGAAAAGCATGGGAAAGAATCTTAACTGGAAGAAAAGAAAAAGAGATTAAAAAAAAACACTTGAGAAAATCATTATTGGCGGCAGTAGCACCTGTTGATTTATGGCACACGTCTATCCATCTCGGAAGTACCTGCATCTTTCATTTCCTGAGTTCTTTGTTTAATAACTTTATTGGCGAGATCTAATGAGAACTTCTTGATCAATTTGCTGTAAAACAGCCCACATGCATTACAAGTTGTCTTTACACCCAATGGACCCTTTCTCCATTCCGGTGTGTCTGAATTCCCGCACTGTGAACAAAATTTCTTAACTTTGTTGAGCTTAGGACTCTTTGTTTTGGAAATTATACCCTTTAGTTTAAATTTTGTCTTCTTCTGTTTTGGTGATTTTCTTGGTTGTTGTACAGTTTTCTTGAGCTTTCCAGGTTTTGGAGCTGTAGGTGCTATGGTTGCTGTTTGAGGTTCAGTCTCAGAAATGACTTCCGTTGAAGATCCAGGGGAAGAAGCTGAGCTCCATCCTGAAGACCCAGAAACAGTCTCACCATTTTGATTGGCATTCTCTGAGCTGCCAAAAGGATTACCGTTCACAGGACTTTCATTACTCGGATCTGGAGCTGTGATGATTCCGTTCTTCATGTTATAAAGCAACATACCATGTTGTCTCACATCTTCACTAATATCAGAATAATTATCCTTCAGTATCAAATTTTCTTGCGAAGTTCCGTTGCTTAGAGGTGTTGGGTAAGTCTGATTGTCAACCAAATATGATGGTTGTTGTGGTGGTGGTCCTAGAAGGACATTTCTTTCTTTGAATTGCGAACTGTTTGTGTAGGAATGTTGCTCAATACCATTTGGTGAATTTGCAGAACTGAGAAACTTTTGCAAACTTTCTTCATCTTTTTCATCACTGGAATAACTAAGGAAATTAGAAGTATCATAACTCAATGAAGTATCTAGCTGATAACGGATAAATCTGCAAAGTCCAATAATACGATTCATTTTACTATCTGGCTCACCATCATCTTTGACATCAGTCAGGAGTGCTTTCAAAATGGTTAACTTATCATTTGTTCTTGAATTTTCAATTGAAGAAGTTGATGTATTGCTGCTTTTTGATTTTGAAGACTCATATTCATCTCTTTTTGCAATCAAGTTAAGGAAATACTTCAGATCGCCATCCAAATCCTCCATAGCACCTGAACTATAATTTTCACTAGAATTCACATCTCTAATATCCACAAGATTCTTGAAATATTCGAACAAATGCTCAATCCTTCTCAATAATGGAACACAACCATCAAAAGTGCTAACCAATTCATCAATACTATCAGACATTCTACGTAATGTTTCAAATTGTTCCAAATGTATGTTCCTCTCTTGTCTTGACGTTTCTGTGATTTCCGAGGTCTTAATAATCTCGGTACCCCTACTGGTTCCAGCATTTTCGGCAGTCTCACCAGTTTCTGCTTTCTTTTCTTCACTAATAGCCTGTTTTTTACCTGTTTCTTGATCCTTGCTCGTACTTTCATCACATTCAACGGGTGAAAGGTTCGGAGTAAAAGGATTAGTGGGCAGACCCCAAGCATAAACGTACGCATCAGGAGGATTTGAGACATATTCGTTTTGCAGACCGATCCTTCCATTAGGATACTCTTCATATTCCAACTCTGTTCTTGGCCGACTGTAGTAATAACAATCTTTCAGTATGATACGATCATTATCGTAATGAACTGCTTCAGTTTTATCATGATCAGCCAGGATTTTCATGATTCCTTGAATGGGTGGGAGTGTGATGGATCCCGGTTTTATTTCATTAGTTTTAGGAGGAGCGAGTGAGTGATCTTTGACAACTGGCATTATTGATTTTAGATCTGAATATGATAGCTATTTGGGTTTCTTCTTCCCTTCAATCGAGTAAAAAAAGTCCAAGATTCCTGTGAATATCATAGCAAATGAGAATATTTTCTGAGTTGAGTTCTTATGTTATAATTGAGGACAGAAAATAATGAAACATATTTCTGTTTGGTTTCTCTGGTTGTGTGTGGGTATTCCCTTCATTAAGAAGGGTTCTGGATCCGAACCTGGGATGAGCTAAATACCGGATACTATTTGTATCACTCATATACCAGATATATACCGATTTCTCATTTTCTAAGATCTGTAACACCCTCAATTATAAACACTCATGCAACATCACGAAAAAGTTCTCAAATATTTGTGTCAAAAAATCTTACGTAATCAATCAACTATCCCGGGTAACCTCATCTCTCTGACAAAAAAAATAAAAAAATTTAACCAGATAGAATATCGTTAATTAAAATATCTTCAAAAACCCTAGAAACAACACCACCACCACAAGATGAAGTTAGACACCTCACATATGCGTTATATGACGCCGGATGATTTTCGTGTGCTTACTGCTACCGAAATGGGCTCTCGTAACCACGAGATCGTTCCTACTAAATTGATTCATCAGATGGGTGGTTTACGTTCGATCTCATTAACTAACAGATGCATTTCAGATCTAGCCAAGTTAAAATTGATCCAAAGGGTCAGAAACGCGAAGTATGATGGTTATAGATTGACTTACAATGGATTTGATTATCTAGCTTTGAAATCCATGCTTAATAGAAACACCATTTATGGTGTTGGTACGACGATTGGTGTTGGTAAAGAATCCGATATTTACGCAACGACTGATTCTGATGGTAGAAAGAAAGTCTTGAAGATACATCGTTTAGGTAGAATTAGTTTCAGAACTGTTAAAAACAATCGTGATTACTTAAGAAATAGATCATCTGGAAGTTGGATGTATTTATCAAGATTGGCTGCTAACAAAGAATATCAATTCATGGAAACGTTATTCCATAATGGATTTAGTGTCCCTGAACCATACGATTATTCGAGACATTGTGTGCTCATGCAATGGATTGATGGTTTCCCAATGAAATCTTTTAGAAAATATAAAAATCATCAAAAATTATACTCTGATTTGATGAAATTTATTGTGAAATTAGCAAATAATGGATTAATTCATTGTGATTTTAACGAGTTTAATATCATTATTGTTCATGAAGACTCTGAATTCAAAGATCAGTACAGGGATGACTTTGTCGTTATTGATTTTCCACAATGTATCTCCATTGGTCATGTTGATGCTGAATTTTATTTTAAAAGAGATGTTGAATGTATCAGAAGATTTTTCAAGAAGAAAATCGGGTATGAACCAGTGGAAGACCCATCAATGATGGAAACAGATGGATATGGTGATGGTTATAAGTATGCTTATCCTGTTTTTGAAAGGGACGTGAAAAGAATTAACGATTTGGATGTCGTTGTTGAAGCATCAGGATATAGTAAAAAGAAGAAAGGTGACAGAGATTTAGAAGAGGCTGTTGAATCAATGAGAGCAGATTATAACAGTGAAGATGAAGAGGAGGTTGAACATGAAGATGGTGATGATGATAATGAAGACGATAATGACTATGATTCTGATTATTATGACAATTTCGAATCTGATGAAGGTGATGAAGAAGAAGAGGAAGTTGATGAGGAAAACGAGAAAATTATCGAAGCATTACAGCATGGAGTTAAGGAACTTAAGATGGATAAATTGGGTAACTATATCTTGGAGGAATGATAAATCATTATATCATTGCTAACATTAGTCAGTATCATTTAATACGATAACTTTTTTGGTAAAACTTTCCTTTGTATGAGAGTGCCGAATTGTTGAGATCATTAGATCATATAATAAAAGAATGATTGAAGGCTGTATCACCCAAGTTGAGCTAAAGCAACATACTGATAGTACAATCAAATATTGATCTCAATTTAGAATCTACGTCTTCTTCCACCATAACCTCCTCCGAGTCTAGTACCACCTGGCACAACCACAACGTTGGTTCTACGTCTTCCTCCAATGGCATTACCGACCATTCTACCGGCAAGGACACCCATCATGGCACCACCGGCGACTTGTCCCACACTTGGCCCTGTGTAATGCTGCTGCTGCTGCTGCTGCTGCTGCTGCTGTTGTTGTTGTTGTTGTTGAGGGATTGGCTGTGGTTGAGGAATTGGCTGCATCGGTGGGTAGTAATATCCTGGTGGTGGAGGAGGGAGTTGGTACTGTTGAGGTTGTACCGCGTATTGCACTGGTTGACCGTTTGAGTAGTATTGTTGTACTGGGACCTGCTGAACAGGAACTGTCTGGGCTGGGTGTGCCTGAACTGGGACTTGTTGCTGTGCAGAATACTGAACTGGGATATGTTGTGGCAAGACCGGCTGTACTGGTACTCCTTGGTATGGTTGGAACTGCTGGACTGGAGCCTCCTGGATTGGAGCTTGCTGCTGCAGTGGTTGGGCAAGAGGAGACTGGAGCGGTGCTGGTGTTGGAGAGACAGCCCCGTAGATTGGAGGAGTGGCAGTCTGCTGCAGTGGTGGGTTTTCTGGGGCGCTCATAAATGAATACTAGGCTGGAGCTATTGTGTTGTTGTTTGATAAACGAAAGTGGGAGATTCTCTGGCTGCTTTATAGACACTTAAAGTTAGTGACTAGTAACGGGCCTCGGGAGAGAAGTGGGCAGGAAGCGTAAACGGGGTTTGAGGCTAGCGGTGGGCGGGTCATTGTGGGAATTTGCCGTTTAAGCTGGAGTCTGGTGGATGTGTTAGCTGACTCCTGAGTGCTCGAAGGACCCTGGACGTGGGACTGTTGTAACGTTTATGCAGGTGGAATCACTGGTAGACTTACAGGTTTTTTGTTTGGTCTCGGCTTGTTGGTACGGGGACTACAATGAAATTGAGCCAATTGATATCCGACTGTGTGTATTCTGTACCGTGCCTCGTAAACTGTGTATCGTGTACTGTGTGCTGGTCTGCAATAGCTTGTATTTGAGATCAACTGTAGTCATGATCACTCTGCCCGGTTTTTCATTGTCTGCAACAAGCTGTAAGGAAATTTCACTGACACTTGGGATTTGATCTGATATGCACATTTCAGATTTAGAGCTGTGACCCGTGACTCGTGACTTCGGTACCTTGGACCTGGGATCTAATGTCTCTAGGTTCTGAATCTTATCGTCTACTTACAATGGCGTACAGCCTCAAAAGGACATTGTATAATTAGGTCGGCTATATAAAGCACCGTTGATTAAACTATTCGCTTTCCATATCTTCGCTGTCCTCGGCATCATCATCGCTACCTTGATCACTGTCATCACTACCATCACTGCTAGCTTCAGAATCGTCCTCTTCTTCGCCCACTTGAAAATTGGCATCCTCTTCTTCGTCATCACTGTCATCACTACCTGCCAGCTCCATTGGAACACCATCAGCTGCTAATTGTAAAGATGCTTCTGCCAATGCACCACTTGCCTCTTGACCTTTGACTGTGCTCTTGGCTTTTAGCTCATCACTCATTGAATTATCAACAAACTCTCTGTTCTTAATGTAAGAGTCGATCTTGCTGAACTCGGTTTGATCAATCATTGAAAACTCATATTTTTCCCCATTCTTCAACGTTAGTGTCACATTGAACGTGATTCTAGTGATTGATCCATAGGAGAATGATTCAATATCTTTAGATTCAAACAAAAGGATCGGCTTCTTAAACCCAAACAATAGATGGGATGGTAAAAAATATAGATATCCTTCTTTTGTACCTTTATGAGCCTCGACTAAGAATGAGTTAAAAGAAGTATTGAAAGTTTCTTGAATCTTGAAACCAGATAATTGTGCTTGACGTTGGATGTATGTGACGAAATCTGTACCCTCCTTGATAA
Organism: Gotozyma siamensis; assembly: GCA_030579035.1. NCBI lineage: Eukaryota > Fungi > Ascomycota > Saccharomycetes > Phaffomycetales > Phaffomycetaceae > Gotozyma > Gotozyma siamensis. The sequence goes on from JAKTZZ010000018.1 coordinate 7,410, forward strand.
TTTTATCTTGTATCAATTGTTTACTGACTTGTTCTTTGTTTAAAGTCAACACGATTGGATCATTTTGGAAATTATTCCCCAAGTTTTGTTTGTAGAAAAGTACGAAATATAACTGTTGTGGTTTTTCAGGGACTGGCAAGAACGTGCTGAAATAGATGTTGTTGTTGTTTAACTCATCAATCACTAAATCTGGTTTTTGATCGTTCGTCTTACCGACTGATAAGATTGGTTTCTGAGTGACTAAACTGATGGAGAAAGTCAAGTTGAGTTTCTTTCTCAATGGGGCTTGGAATGATAGGTCTCTGAGCTGAAATATGATCGATCCTGGATCGATGGAATTGACTTCGTAATAATCACCGGTAATAAGGTCTTCTTCCCCTTCGATTTTTCTTTTTTTGGCATTGTTGTGATTGGAAGTGAGATATTCGTACAATTTCTCAAAAACTGAGAGTGAAGCGGGATTCAGTTGTGTGATTTGTGTGATTTGGTCCTGAAGTTCGGTAGGCAACTCGTACAGGAAGCTCATTATTTTTACTGGTTTTTGTTTGTTTGTTTGTTAGGCTAATTCTGAAAATTGATTCTTGTTCACGTTTTTTTCGTCTCGTTCTTTGACCCTGTTTGAATACGCGATTTTGTGTGGCCAGACTGCTACTTTTTGATTAAAATGAAGATGTAGGTGTTGAATAAATATAAATATAAATAACGGCACGTTAAGGCCAATAAATAGTTGATAAATGGTGCACTCCACATAGCTGCAAATATGCTTCAATAAATAAATAAAGAAAAGGAAACCAATCACTCAGTGGAACCTTCCAACTTCCTCTCCTCTCTTCTTTTCCTCAACGTGAGGAGACGTTGCTCAAAGAAAGCATCGTTCTTGTCAACCATCTGATACCAGAAGTATCCGAACCCGGACCAGAACCCGGCACTATAAACATATCCTGAAACATTGTAGTTGAGAGGTCTAGACTGCACTCCTAGTTGAAATCCTCTGACAAAGACCCCTGGTGGGGATGGTCAGTATTCTAGATCGAAAGACAGATGGGGAAAGCTCACAAAACACCCCCACCTAGCCACGGGAGGAACTCACCAAAAACAGCCCATCCGATGTATCCTGCCACTGAAGCTGCTGGCATTTTGAACTCGTGTTTTTTGCTTGATGTTTTACTATTTACAAACAACTTGTTCCTTTAATTCAAGTTTTTCCTCACCCCGGTCGGAGTTAATCTTTTTGTAAATCCGACATGTCTAGTTTTGACACAAACACAAAAAGAATTTCGAAAGTTATGAGAAAAATGTGTTGGATTCACCCTATTACTTGGTGCTGGTGACAGAAAAGGTATCCATATTTTATAGAGTCACACTTTTGGAGGATTTAGCTGTTTTAAAAGTCATGTTCAAGGGAACAAAGGACAAGTTCATCAAGATCAAGAACATCAAGATCTCCGTTTCGAGTGCCACAAGTTATATTATCGATTGGTTCTTATACACTTTCACAGTTATCTTATTCAGTATTTACAGGATCTTTACGGCCCCACGATACCATGAGTTTGCATTGGATGACAACGACTATGCACACACCTTCTATAACGATCAGTTCGTTTTCGTGGCAAATTGGGCTGCGGGTATTTTATCATTGATGGTTCCTATTGGTTACATAGTACTTCAGTTCACAGTTCTATCCAAGGAGACTAAAGTGAGGAAAACATGGAACGTGCATTGTGCATTGCTTGGGTTTCTTGCATCGCATGCGTTTCAAGTGATGATTGTGTCATTGTTGAAGAATGGATTGGGATCACCACGCCCAGATATGATCAGCAGGTGTATGCCGAGATCATTCAGTCTTGCACCAATTGGCTCACTTTCCAACGTCAGCATCTGTGTGAACCCAAACATCGGAATGATTAATGATGGATTTAGAAGTTTCCCATCTGGTCATTCGTCAACTAGTTTTTGTTCATCAATGTACACATTCTTCATATTTGCAACTAAGAACAACATATTTGAGAAAAGACATCCTTCATACAAGATCTTGATGGGGTTCTCACCATTCTTAATTTCACTTTTTGTTTCAGCAACAAGATATTCTGATAATAGACATTTTATGATTGATTTGTTCGTTGGTGGTAAGATTGGTGTTCTGTGTGCATTTATTGGATATCATCTTTATTTCCCGTCATACAGAGGATGTAGCTGCAATAATGGTAAAGCTTATCCACCTAGAAGAGTATCCTGGTTAAAGAAGGACAAGTTTAAGTTTTGGAAATTGCCTAAAGATGATTACACATACGACTCAGATGCCATTGATATCGAAGATGATTTGAGCATGGAGTCGTATTTCACTGATGAAGATCATTCAATAGGTACGACATCCTCGAAAAAAGGCTTCACATTGAAAGGCAAAGAACTAGTGGAGGGTTCTCACAGCAAGAGCCAAACGTTCAACACTCAACCAAAGTCTAGGACAACCACGCAGACCACGACTTACACTATCAAGATGCACGATCCAAATCAGAAAACTTAGAATATAAGAGGAGACATCTCTCCAGGCTATATAGAATGAAAGTTAATGATAATTATGAAAGTAGAGATTCCATTTGAAAGAGTGTCTCCGATAAAAAAAATTGAAAACATCACCAGAACTAACAAAAAAATATTCGGTAAACAATGTCCTGGAGACAGTTCCAGTTCTTCGAGGCGATACCCATCAGGGACCCGAACTTTGGAACGTCCACTCCACTTTACTCGGATCCTCAATTGACCGCAATTTGTCCGACGCCGTCCCATTTGATCATATCCAGCAACAACGCACTCAGAATTATTGACAAGGACTTCAACCTCATAAAGACATTCATAGCCTATCCCAGAGAATTTAGACTCACATTTGTGAGATATGTTGAAGACACTCCATTTTTAGCTACCATTGCGGAAAGACAAGGTCAACCTTCGTTGTTAAAGCTATGGAATTTGGAAAAACTAGTAGAGAAGATTAATCCTATAGATGGAACATCCATCTTTGATGGTAAACTATTCGATGAGAACTCATACCATACACAAGTGCATATTAAGAACGGGAACAACTCATACCCGATAACGAGCTTCACTTTCTCCTCAAACTTCAACATATTGGGTGTCGGGTTCGCCAATGGGGTGGTCATTGTAGTAAGAGGTGATTTATTAAGGGATAGGGGATCAAGTCAAACCATAGCGTACAAGTCATCAGATCCAATTACAGGCCTGGAGATTATGAGAAACAATAACTATGATCCGATGATTTACGTGACAACTACTTCAAAAGTGTTGTTGACCTCAAGTACTAGCACATATCAAGCTGGTAGTGAGATAGTGTTGGAGAGTCATAAAGGTGCCGATATGGGCACAATAGATATTGAAGCAGATGATACATTGCTCATTGCCAGAGAAGAAGGAATCGTTCATTACAAAGGGGACGGCACTAATTTTATGGTGCCTTTAGACATGAATAAGAAAAAATTGTTCAAGTTTGGGAAATATTTGTTGATTGTCACTTTAAACACATCCAATTCTTCAAGTTTGGTGCTTGATGGGTATTTAGAACCAACAAAGATCGTGATTGTTGACACTGAGCACAAACTTATATCATTTTCAACAACGATTTCTTCAAATGTTAATGATGTTTTCAATTTATGGGGTGATGTTTGTTTGTTAACTAGTGACGGGATCCTTTATAAGATCCATGAGAAAGACTTAGATCAACAAATTAACATAGTCATCAAGAGGGAACTATACCCAATTGCTATTGAAATTGCTCAGAATAACGTCAGTGAGGAAATTTTATTGGGCATTAAGAGAAAATATGGTGATTATTTGTACGAGAAAGGTGAAACCACAGAAGCTATGGAACAATATTCACAGACTATTTCATTGGGGAAAACAAGTGAAGTTATTAAAAAATACAAAGACGGTAAAGAGGTTGCCAATTTGGCCATTTTTTTGGAAGGTATGCTGAAGGAAGGTGTTGCCACAAAAGAACATGTTACGTTGTTGTTATGCGCATATTGTAAAATTAAAGATGTCGAAAAGTTGAATGAATTTATTGACAAATATGATAAAGAATCCAATGATTTAGTCAAGGTTGATTTCGATTTAGATGTCGTTGTTGAATTGTGCAGAGATACAAATTTTTTAGACCAGGCATCTAGATTGGCTAAAAATTTGGGATATTCATCACTGGCTGTTGATATTCTGTTGAAAGATCTAAAAGATACTCATCAGGCATTGAATTACATCAAAACTTTACCGATCAATGAAACTTTAAGAATTTTGGTGGAATATGCTAGACTATTATTGGAATCTATACCTAATGCTACCACTGCGTTGTTGATCGATGTTTTCACCGGTAAATACAAGCCTTCGGAGGAAGACTCGGAAACTGAACAAGCATATTATGGCAAAGATGATACGCCAGTGTTGATTCAGAGTTACCAAGCGTTTGTCAATTATATGTCCAGTGCGGCGAACACTATCACAAGATCTGGAACTGCTGTTGCTGGACATTTGGAGAGTGGTAATGGTAACGGACATGCTGACAGTCACAAAAATGGAAATAATAGTACAATTGAAAGACCAACTTACCAGCCACCTAAACCTAGAATCATCTTCCCTTCTTTTTTCAACAAGCCTAATCAGTTTGTTATTTTTCTTGAAGCATGTGCTGAAAGTTATGATATTTTTGAAGGTTTTGAAAAAGATAAGAATGATATATTAACCACATTATTTGAATTATATTTGACGATAGGTGATGCTACTGATGATCCGCAAATGAAAAAATCATGGGAGCAGAAGGCCATTGATTTGGCTAAAGTTGAGAAGAACTCAATTGATCCTAATTCTATCTTGTTGATCGCTGATATCTTTAACTTGCAAGAGGCTCAAATATTTGCTAAGAATCAACCTGGTTTCAAGATTGATCTGTTTCGTTCCTATGTTGTTTCCAATAATATTGAAGGTGTAATTGAAATCTTGGATAAATATGGTGATGATGAGCCTGAATTATACGCTTTGGCATTAATGTTTTATACTTCGAGTGAAGAAATCTTGGATAAAGTTGGAGAAGTCAGATTTAAAGAAGTTCTGGATAAGATCAAAAAAGATAGAATCTTGTCGCCTCTAGAAATTATACAGTCTTTAGGCGTGAACAAAGTGGCTACAGTTGACTTGATTAAGGATTACATTGTTGAATTTATTGAGTCAGAGAAGAAAGAAATCGAAATCAATCAGAAACTTATAGCTTCATACTCTGAAGAGATTAACGTTAAAGTTTCAGAAATCCATAAAAGCTCAACAGAACCTACACTCGTCCAATGCACCAAATGTGATTCGTGTTCCAACAAGCTCGACTCTGAAGTAACACATTTCCTATGTGGCCACTCATACCATAGATATTGTCTAGCTGATGAGAACAGCTGCCCGAAGTGCACACCAACTAGGGAAGCGATAACTAACGTGAAAGAGAATCAAAAAGTGGTGAGTGAGAGAAATGACTTGTTTGAAACTGTGCTCAAAGATTCTGACAATAAATTCAAGACGTTGACTGAATACTTTGGTAAAGGTGCAATGAGTAAAGTGAATTACAAACTGAGCGAAGATGTTTTATGATTTCCCTACCGTGTCTGTTTTTGTCTAATGAATTCCATTCGTGATTTAGGCCAGTTTCATCTTTGAGAATGTAGGTCACGTAGTTATATGTCAACTCAAAATAATACTGAAGTAAATGTCTGAATTTCTAGCACAAAAAACTGTTTATTTATTTAACAGAGCACACAGAAAACTAGACAATCGAATATCTCCAAGACATTAAATCGAACTTCTTTTTGACTTCATTCTCTTTTTAAGAGCCTTTTCTAGGCCATCGGCAAATATTTTGTGTTGTTTCAAAATTGTTTCAAGTGTTTTAACATGAAACAAATTTACTTCAAATCCAACCAATGTCAACTTCCGAATGTCTATCTTGTTTCATATCCAGTTTGGTCTATCTAGACTATATATAACCCATATGAAACGAATCCTGAGAGATTCACAAACCGTTTTGTTGATACACTAATTATAACCCGTTCAATGATAGAAAGACCAATCTCGAGCGCGTCCTCCCTTTACTCATTCATCCCTGTCGACCAGTCTATGGTGGGGGACCATCTAACAGATCAATACAAGACTTTGGAAACCCTCGAAAGAAACCCAGTTGAGAAATACCAAACCATTAACCCATACTCTCATTCGTTATGGTACGATTCCAGAGGTGAAATCGGTGATGAGTCAATCAGTAAGATCAAAGAAAGAGTCTCAAAGAGAAAACGAAATGAAGTTCCACCAAGACTGGAGTCACTTGCTTCCAAAAAAGTTGACTCTCCTATTGGCAACGAAAGTTTCTTTCGGGACCCAGTTAATAGAGGTGACATTTGTACTAGTCCAATTTTTAAGACTATTGGGCTGAAGTTCAATAATTCTGGCTACAGAAACGCCTTTAAAGAGTTTATTGACACAGAGATGAAATATTTCAATGATATGAAGCTGATAAATACGGTATATCGTGATATGTTGAATAACACAAAGAAGTACAAGTATATTTTGAACAAAGATCTAGAGGCCCTGATATTTGGAAATATCGATGCAGTTATTGATCTGAGTGATTTACTACTAAATCAAATAGTTAAAGAAGCAAAGAATGACTTTATGGGCGATTTAAATGTTAATTTGAAGGAACATTTCGATTCCATTAATATAGAAAACATCAACCTTGGTAAAATCTTGAAGAATCAATTAGTGAGAATGAACACAGTCTATACCTCATATTTCCTCAACTTTGACACTCAAATGGGAGCCCTCTTAGCTGCAGAGAAATATAGTGGTCCTAAAGTCTCCAAATGGCTACATGAATGTGCATATTTAGCAAGATCAAGATCTGACTGCTGGGACTTCCAGTCACTTTTGATCAAACCTGTTCAAAGATTATCAAAGTATGTCCTTTTAATTAACTCCTTGTTAGAAACTTCACATGATGAAATCAATTATGAATTTGTTAATGACTTGTATGATGCTAAGACTGAAGTTGAGAAACTGTTAGATTCAATTGATAGGGGTAACATTCCATACAACGCTCCAAAATCTGAAGAAGGAAACGATAACCATAAAAACTTAGTTAAATCGTACGCTCTTGATCGGGCAGACTATATTAAAAAAGTCAATGATATCAAGAAACTTAATGCTTTTTTGATAGCTTTCAAAAAAGAAGTGGAAAGGTCATTGAATCTACTGTTGAACTTCACGCTGGATCAGAAACGTTTTGCAGAAAGCTGGAAAACATTCATGGAAGTGGGTACCAGTAAGGATGATAGTAGCTACATAAGATCTGTGTATGCTATATACCTTCACAAACAGGATAGTCATGAGACTATAGCGAGACTTATTGTCAGTGAAGTAAAAGAGAAAGTTATCAAGGCTATTGAGCTAGCATTAGAGCATTCTTCTATTGTCAAGATTAAAATTAACAGACATAACTCCAATAGAGGAGCATATGCAAACTATTTGAAAAATAGTGAGTGTACTAATAATAAGAGCTTTTATAATAAAGTTTCTGCCAAAGATGCTCAAGAATACATTGCCATTGAGAATGAGATCAGGGACGAACTTCCTTTACTACTAGATAACTTGGAGAAGTTCGCGCACTATATCATGCTGCTGTATCACTCCTTGGTTCTGAAGCTATTACGAGAGTTATCAGGTGAATCTCAAATCGAGCAATATCAAGAAAGGGTCAAGACTAAACAGATAGGTGACAATTTTGATATCCTAGAGCTCTATTCCTACAACAAGAACAAAACCAAGGAGGCGTTACAAGACATTTGTCTCAGATCTAGCGATTCGCCTTTAATTTTTGCAACTAGCCCACCGAACCCAATAGAATATAAAATCAGTGCTTCAAAAGTGGTTAGAAGATTGTTTGGCATATATAATTAAGTATGGTGTGTGGTTCCTATCAATTTTTGTAGAAAATTTTCCTCATCGCATAAAAAAAATAAATAAATTGTGCTTTAAGATTGAAGATCGACTTAGGACAGTTAACAAAATGAGTGAAGAAAGAGAGTTGTAAGTGCTTTAACAAACACATAGCGATATTTTCGTTATATCAGCTAAACAGTTCTTTTCAAGCTCTGAAAATGAAAGTATGAATTAGTACTAACCTATCACTAGCAAACCTGTCACTGTCGAAAAACCAATCCCAGTTACTTATGACCTTGGTCATCTATCTGTGTTTGATTCAAATGCATTAGAACGTGATCAACTATCTAGAACTAACACAGACCGTGAACAATACCTCACTTCCATCGCCAGAGATAACACACAACTTTTAATCAATCAAATATTATCATTGCCAATAAAGACCACCACAGACGGTGCAGGAAGTAATGGACAATCATCAAGTATAACGCTTGTTCAATTACCACAGCCAACTACAGAATTACCAAGAGAAAAGCCACTTCCTAAGGCCAAGGAACCAACCAAATGGGAACTCTTTGCTGCTAAGAAGGGCATTCAAGCCAAAGAAAAAACTAGCAAAATGGTGTATGATGAAGCTACCGGTGACTGGGTTCCTAAATGGGGTTACAAAGGTAAGAACAAGGACATTGACAACCAGTGGTTGGTTGAAGTTGACGACAAGGTTAAAGGTACTGAAGATGAGTTGATTGATCCAAGAACCTTAAAGAGAGCAGAAAGAAAGAAATTGGTCAAGAGAAACCAGCTGCAGCAGAAGCGCAACCTCAAGAACAACAGTTAATACCACAGTATTTGTGGCCCTTGTGCATTGAAGAACAAGACAGATTTATGTAACATTACCATGTAGATCTCAGTAGAATTTTTCGCGGAACCCTAACAAATAAAGATGAGAACCAGCCCTTTAACCACCTCTCGCTAGAGCTGTTGATATTGAGCTCAAACTGAAGATCCTTGATTGCATACGTAATAAGCTGGACTTTAAAATAATGACTGGATTTGATGGTAAGACCTATATGCCTACCATCGACGTGAGTGAACTATCTTTGTAAGGATATTTATGTTTATCATACTAACGACAAAAGGCCATTCTAGGTGTCTCTGACATGACCAAAGTCTCGGTGAAGAAAATAAGAAGAGCTTTACAAGAATTATTTGATGTTGAATTTGATGAAGACAAAAAACTGATCAATGAGCTCATATTAGAAAGATATCATACCATGATGGATAAGCAAAGCAAAGAGGAAGAAACTAAACGCAAGAAGCTAGAGGAGAGAGATTCTAAACTCGCCGCTAAATTACAAAAGGAAGAGGGTTTGAGAAGTGGAAGAGCAACTGGTGTAGCTTTTGACATTCAAAATCCAAGAAGAATCCTCAAAATTAGTAAGATAGAGGAATCAAAGACGAAACCAAAAAAGAGGAAATATTCAAAATCAAAACCATCATTAAGTACGGTGGAGTTGAATCTAAGTCCAAAACTACAAGCATTTTTAAACGAATCCAAACTTCCTAGAACTCAGGTGGTGAAGCGAACATGGGATTACATCAAAGAGCATAATTTACAGAATCCTGATGATAAACGAGAAATCCTTTGCGATGAAAAAATGCAAGAAATATTCGGCAAAAAGATCTCAATGTTTCAAATGAATAAGGTCCTGAGTCAGCATATTTATAAAGATGAAGAATCTGTGAGTTATAGTTAAGCAATGTATGATAAAGAACCCTTAAAAATGTAAAACATTGAAATATGTGCCATTTTATTATTACTCTAACATTTTGCACACTAGCATAGTTTTACCAACATCATTAGTGCTATTCCAAAGGCTTTATGCTGACCGAAATAAGATTTGACTGTTTCCAAACTGTGGATACCTTAATAATACTAAAAACGGCAATAGAAGGTAAAGAGCGGTAAAAAGCGGCAAGAACTTCTTACTTTAATTTCATCGGCTCGATATTGACAAATTTTCACCCTCACAGTGTTTTGCTAGCTCTCAAACTGATCTATCCTCTCATTAGCCTCATTATGTCGGATATCGAGTTAAGCAGCATTGAAAACATCATTAATTCCAGTTCAGCAACTGGGCAGTCTAGATTTTCAAAGAATGCTCGAGGTTCAAACTTGAAAAATGTTTTCTCCAGTTCTTCCAAAGGCTCAAGCAATGACTTCAATTACACTGAAGAAGAGGACGCCGAAGAGTTTCCAGATGGTGGTTTAGAGGCTTGGACTGTTGTTATGGGCTCCTTTCTTGGTCTAATACCAGTCTTTGGGTTGTTAAACTCTATTGGTTCAATAAAGACATATATTTCATCAAATCAGTTGAATGGTGTTTCTAATTCAGTCACTGGATGGATTTTCTCAGTCTATTTAGCAATTGCCACTTCGGGATGTGTTTTCAGTGGTACTTTGTTTGATAGATTAGGAAGAATCTACCCTATGGCTGCTGGTACTTTACTATACTCCATTGGTCTTTTTACTACTGCAGAGTGTACTTCCGTTTACCAGTTCATTCTGTCATTTGGTGTTTGTGTTGGTTTAGGGACAGCTCTGAACATGACTCCTTTGATTGCATGCATCTCTCACTTCTTTTACAAGAAAAGAGCTCTGGCTACAGGTCTTGCCACAATTGGTGGAAGTGTTGGTGGTATTTTCATCCCAATCATGTTGAGAAAATTGTTTTTGAGTGTTGGATACAAATGGGCCATCAGAGTTTTGGCAATTATCTGTACATTTTGTTTAGTTTTGTCTATTTTACTGACCAGAGAGAGACTTCCAAAGGATGAAGCTTATAAGAAACTTGCATTAAAAAAACAATTACTCACCTATTTCACTAGTTCGATTGACTTCAAAGCTCTGAGAGACTTTAGATTTCTCTTTTGCGTCTCAGCCATTATTCTATCGGAGATGTCATTGACCACATGTTTAACCTATCTACCGGATTATGCTTTGATTCGTGGAGTTAGTGAGGATAATTCATATCTTTTGGTCACACTTATGAACGTTGTTGGTGTTTTTGGTCGATTTATTCCTAATGTCATTGCTGATAAGTATGGAAGATACAATGTTATGATCTTCACAAGTATTGTCGCTACTGTCCTTTGTTTGACAATGTGGCTTCCTTTTGGAAAATACCATGGTGTCATTTATTCATTTGCCATGCTTTTCAGTTTCTTCACTAGTTCAATTTTCTCATTGACTCCAGTTTGCGTCAGTCAAATCTCCAAAACAAGTCAATTTGGTACAAGATTTAGCACTATGTACTTTTTTGTCTCTTTTGGTAACTTGGTGAGTGTTCCTATTGCAGGTGCGATTATCGGTCAAGGTACAGAAGCTAAAGCTTACAATAACTTTGTTATATACTGCTCTCTCTTGTCTGTTATGGCAACTGTTTGCTGGATACTTTCCAGATATTACATAGTCAAATGGAGACTTATGGTCAAAGTTTGAGTTGAACAGTGGTAAAAGAAGAAAAAAATTAAACGAGAGATATCTAACTGTAACTTTGTGAACCACCTTCCGAGTTCAATTGTAATATTCCTGTGACGCTACAAATATACGGCATCAATGCATTTATAAACCAGTAGGAATGCAGTCTCAAGGCTTGATCACGTGGAAATCATGTGCAGTTCGCTTTTTATTTGGTAGAAAATGTAGATAACTTACTAAAATCTATGTTCAATTTCACAGTGAGACATTGATATATTGAAACAAGAAACTCCAGAGTGATTGCCCCAGCAGAAAGTTTAATATTGCTTGAAGATGCAATTCAGGGCACCATCCGGCCAGGGTCCGACCCAAAGGGTAATTAGTAACAGTTCAATTTCAAGCGAATCAACCATCCAAACAACAATAAGTGATTTACCAGCAAGACTGCAATATAATCCTCCTCAGAATAATGAGGCATACGACGCTATACTGAAAGTCATTTTGCTAGAATACAAGAACGAACCAAGGTTCAAGGCATCTCCACTGCCGTCAAGATCCGCTTCTCCTGCCCCATTAGCAAGACCAAGCTTTGACAATAGCTCTAAAAGGCATTCATGGTTTGCAACTACTCCATCTCAGAACGAAGCAATGCCTAAAGACACGATACCCAGACTGAAAGAGGTTATGGTGCAGATTGCAATGGGGAAAAGCAATACTGTTAGAGATCCTTTAACCAAAAGGTGTTTTCTTCACTTGTACAATGACATGTTGAAGCCTGGCTTTGGTGTTGAGAAGGTTGAGGAGTTGGTCGTCCTATTTATTGGTGGTGCCACGAAGGAGATCAAACTGTATCAGGAAGCAAATGCTAAAACTGTTGATGTTTTTGATGAAGTCGACAAATTCATCTCGATCTTATTAAGTGTTTTGAAAGAATGCAAAAATTCTGAGGGGTCTGTTAAAAGACTGGACGAATATAGAAAAAGTATTCAAAAATCTCCTCAAAATCATAATCAATCAACCAACAACCATTTACAAGCCTCAATAGGGAATCGGATTACCCCGAGTTATAGGATCACAGAAATCTCAAGAGCGAAACTGATAGGTGAATTGTTTCAAGTTGATGAGATCAAGTTACAACAGGACGTGATACGGCTCAGAGATGTTTCCAATGAGTCTTACTTACTATCTGATTTGGAGCTTTTCAAAAGAAAGTTGAACAAGAATGAAGCGTATTTCAATCCTGATGATTTTGACACTTATGATGATTATTTTGCCTGGAAAAAGAGAGAAACTACGGAATTAGATGAACTAATACAGAAGAATCAAACATCTGTTTTGAGTAAGATAAGCTGTGAATTTGAAACTTTACAATTTATTCCTAATGATCCTAGAAGTGCCATCACTGATTTTGCAATGAGAATCCTTCAACATGAAGATTTGGACTCAAATGTTTTAATGTCCAATACGTTCAAGGATCTGTTGAGACTATGCTGCAAGTATTGGAGAATAAATAACAACTCACAGGCTGCTATGCTATATCGCGCTGCCCATTTTTCTGTACTGAAGAACCCCGAAAATTTACTAAACATTGAAAAAACTGAAGCTCTGTTCGGTGTTCTTTATAGCCTGCTTCAACAATCAGAGCATCCGAAGAATTGGGCAAGAGTCAACAAAAAAATCTGGATTACTAGTCTTTCTAATACCTACATTCAAGTAATGTCCTCTTTGAGAGACACACTCACCTTGATTTATGATATGAAAGCTCCAAAACTTTCTCCAATACTTACAATTTTGTATGAATACGTTGAAAAGGATCCATTTTTTGATGTTATCATGAAGTCTGATCTACCCAAAAGATGGATCAAAAGACTCAGAAATGCCATTTTGGAAAGGACTGAGAAGAAGTATATTGACGTTTTACAGAATATTCCTCGTGGAAACACGTTAGGATTGGTTCACGTCAAAGAGACATCAGAGACAATTAATAATATCATCCAGCAACTTCAAAAGAAGTACCCAAAATTACTGCTCGATGAGATATCCATCCCGAAAGAGGCAGGATCTCTACTCATTAGATTATACTCTGAGGATTTGAAGAACATGCTTGGTCATATTGAACATTATGCACTTAAGAATCAAACAACTATTGATACAGCAGATGCAATAGAAACGTATTCAGAACTCAGCATTTTGAGGCAAACTTTTGATACAATCAAAAAGTCTTCAAAGACAACTTTCTCTTTTGACATTGAGGGTTTTTTTTTCAAGTATGTCAATAAACTATGTGATGAAAGCACCAAAAAGTTCTTCCCTGTTGTTAAAAGATCTTTAGATGAAGAAAATTTTCTACCTATTGATCTTGAAAATGGAATCAGCTATAGCCATTCTGTGTTGGATGTATTCAAAATGATTAATGAGATTTTCAACATGTTTAGGAATTTAAAATGGCAGAATATGAGACAGATGGCATATATCTATACTACACTGATGAAATCAGTATCTGAATCTATGATATACTACTGTTCTAGAATAAAACTTAAGATCATTGACGATTTGAAAGATGAGGTTGTTGGTAACACTCCTGACAGAAAATCAAATATTTGGTTGTTTGATGAGATGAAGGCAGCCATAACAAATGGTTCAAAGCTTTCTGTTCCTGATCCATACTCTTTCAAGCAAGAAACTTGTGTTGCTATTAACAATCTTTCTCAAATACTCAAACAGTTGAAGTCTTTGGAATCACAGATAAATCCAGAAGAGATCAAAGTTCTTGCTTCGGGTATTGAAACCGTTAATAATCAACTAACTAATAACGTTTTCACCATTGCTGTTATGAAGGCTGAAAACGTGAAACCAGCAGGTAGTGATGGTTTATCTGATGCATATGTCCAGTTGATAGATTCTTCACATAGAAAACAAGTGGGTAAGACAAAGACCATACCTCGAACCTTGAATCCTGTTTACGAGGAAGAATTTGAATTTGAAACATTGGGAAGCAACCCTCAGTCGATCACTGCAAACATTTGGCATCATGGCTCTAAGCTAACATCACATGAACTTCTAGGTCGAACGGTGCTTCAACTGGATCCAAAGAAGTTCAGAAATGACGGTATCGCAGAAGAAATAATTAAAGATTTTGATGTTCAAGGAAAATTATATTTTCAGATTTCTTTAGAAAGCGAGAAAGGTGACATTATTTTCAGTATTGGGAAAGCATACAGATCAATCACCAGAACCTTGGAGAGAGCCTACACTTTGATTGTGGAGAAGTTTACGGTTTTCATTACCTATTCGTTTTCCAGACAGACATTGAAATCCATATGTGCCAATAATGGATTTAAAAGACCTACAGAGGAGGAGACATTTGATGCAATTGTTCCACTTTTCGATTATTTGAACTCCAATCTGCAAATCCTAGCAGCCACTTTAGATGGTTTGATCTTATTGAAAGTTATGCTTCAAGCCTGGAAGGTGATCTTGAACAGCGCAGATAATTTATTACTTCCAGCGTTGGCAAGTGTAAAAGTTTTCAATGTGCTATCAGCTAGTTCCAACTGGAAAACATCGTTGACCACAGCTGTTTCCAGCATGACTAACTCTAATAACATCCCCGGATATGGAAGATCGCTAACCCCAATAGAGATGAATTGTGTCTTGGTGTGGTTAGGTGCCTTGTTAGATTTTTTTCACAATGAAGGGTCAGGTCCTGCTTTAGAGCAATTGAAGAATGAGCACTATCAAAGACTATTGATGGTGAGGTCCTTCTGTCAAAATACCCCGAACTCATTAAAGGATGAAGTGGACAGACTTACTCCTTTAGTTTTAAAAACTTTGAAGACGAAAAACTATTTAGGCGAAGAGCCTCCACAGAAAGGTTCTGACAAAGATTTCATCTCTAGAAAAAATACAATTGCCAGAAAGAACACAGTTTTGGCTTATGGGTCATCTAAAAGACGAGAAGAAGCTAAGCAAGCAGCCAAAGATTCTGACAAATTGATTGGCGATATCCAGATATACACAGAGGATATAATTTTACGAGTTTTACTGTCTAAAGGTGAGAAAGAGTTTGTCTCAAGGAGACTTTTGGAAAGAGAAAAGTTGGCCAAAAGTCTTGCAACTGAACGACTTGCCAGATTGGCTGTCCATAGCAAGCGTTGAGGAGGTCCACTCATTTGTTTAATTGATGAACAGTGGCAGCATTGATATTGTGTATTGGATGTAGTATATCCGAGAAGATCATTTCGAAATTCACAGAAATTATAAGGAAACAAAACATTCAAATACCACTAAAAGAATCCAAGCTGGGTGACTACCTTCTTAGTGTACCATCGCTTAATTCTCGACATGGATGCCATAGAAGCCTCGCTGCCTCATATGGAGGTCGCCCAAGACCCGGTCCATGAGAAAGCTAATAACGGTATTAACTCCACATCAGAAACGACAACAAAGGGCCCTACGTCAACAACACCGAAATTGGCTCCCCCTATAATCACTTCTGACGATAGCCTACATTCTGAGTTCCTCAATGGTAACCCAAAACTAGTGATCAGCTCTCCTCCAAAGTCCAGCCACATGAAGGCACCTTCCTCCAGCTCTGTGACAACCACTAACCAAGCGTTTGCCTCACATCCAATCAAGTCACTACCTGCCAACCCTTTGACTACGAGACACGATGTGGAGTCCATACATACCATCAGCAGTAGCACCTCAAGCCTAAATAATCAGGCTTCTCAGTCTTCGCCTCAGCAATTTCCTGTGCAGCAGCAATCCCCATCCACTCCTATTCAACAAAATGGGTTCTTCAACAGTATGATGAGTTCCTTGTCGTTCAATACGAAATCTGCCCAGACCCAGTCAGAAGCTGACAATGCATTTGCGTCTGATGAGAACACAACCGGTGCTATCAGCAAAACTGGTGATTCTCCAAATATCATCAGTTACAGAAGAAACAGGAAAGCTGGCAGCAGAAGAACAACCAGCGTGAGTTCTGTGGACGTCGGGACAATGTCTCCACTGAGCGAGGATGCAAAACCATACTCTCCACAAACACCTAAAGTGAGGGAAGAGGATTTTCCATCTGCTGACTATATAGATCAGAAATTCAAGAGCACCAATTACAGATTGGCATCTGATTCAAGAAATGCTGACTTTCATGGGCTTTTCAAGTCTATTCCCGAGTCGGAGAGGTTGATTGATGATTACAGCTGTGCACTCAGTAGAGAAATCCTGTTACAGGGAAGACTTTACGTCTCAGAACACAACATCTGTTTCAACTCCAATCTTTTGGGTTGGGTTACCAATTTAGTGATTCCGTTTTATGACATCTCAAACTTTGAGAAAACAGCAACAGTTGGTCTATTTCATAACGGTATTGCCATTAGCTTGAAGAGTAATAATGTTAAACATTTCTTTGCTACTTTTTTGTCAAGAGATTCCACCTATAATATGTTCAAAGATGTCTGGACTGCAGCCAACGATGAAAGTCCTGATGTTATTTTACAGACAAACGAAAACTCCGATTTGACTAGTGGTGCAATCCTTTCAAAGGATTTCAGTCTGCCAAATGAGCCATCTTTTGAAGAGTATGATCATGCTCTTATGGAAATTGACGGAGACACGCCAAAACAGAAATACTCGAGTTCTTTGAATGAGAATGATGAAGATGACGAAGACGATTTTGATGATGGGGAAAGCTCAGACTCATCCAGTGAAGAATCATTAACAGATGACAGGTCTGAAACTAAATTGAGTCAAACAGTCTATAAATTTAAACTAGATAGCAAGTACAAGTACGATGGCCCAGTTGCACACGTTCCAACAAAGTCCACATATGATCCCGAAGCTCACGATGAAACCATACTGGCTAATGGGAAATATAATTGTTCACCCGGTATGTTGTTTGAAATCATATTCGGTAAAAATAATGATTTGATCAAAGATCAGTTGAAGGCTATCGATGGTAAAGATTTTTCAGAGTTCTCAGAATACACCAAAAATGGAGAAGGCTTAAATGAAAGATCATATACTTATGAGAAAGGCTTGAACTACGGTGTTGGCCCTAAGTCAACAACCTGTAACGTCAAAGAGACTGTTGAAAATTTTGACTTGGGAAACTACATTAATGTTTTAAACACGACACAGACTCCGAATGTTCCTTCTGGTGGTGCTTTTCTTGTTAAGACCAGATATATTTTCACATGGGCAGAACAGAATACAACTTCCCTTGTCGTATCTTTCTGGGTTGATTGGATTGGAACAAGTTGGATGAAAGGTGTTATTCAAAAGAGTTGTAAGAGTGGGCAAGAAGAAGCGACGAGGGCTCTTCTGAAAATCATCGATGAAGTCCTTGAAGAAAATGTTGTCGCCAGTTCCGAAGAGGTCAGAGTTAGCACTCAAATGGTAGAGGAAACAGTTAAGGAAGAGACCATCATCAAAGAAGCTATTCCAACGCCACAGCCAATCAAAGCATCAACATCCACAGAAAGATTGTTCTTTGGTGGTCAGTTGTCTTTGTTTCAAGTTCTTGTTGTTGGACTTCTACTGACTATTGTTGTTCTGCAAGGCTTTATTTTCTTCACAGTTACTAGTTTGTCCAGTAAAGCTTCCAATCTGAACATACTTCCTTCTCTGAGTGCGAAAGCTGAGGACCTTCTGTTCCAAGGGGAGGAGATCCTTATCTGGAACTGGATTGACGAAAGAGCCGGTAAGATGGAAGGCACTGAGCAGTACAAGACACATGTGCTTAAGGATGAGATTGACTTGATTATCAACAAATGGGCACATGACTCGCTCAATTCACCAGAAGGTGAGAGGTTGGTTAAGCAGTTCGAGGACAATTTGAACCATTATACAACAACTTTCCAGAAAAGTGAAACACAGAAAAAAGAACGTGCCGACGCACTCAAGCGATCCATCCGGGCTTTACTTTGATAGATTTAGCTTGTTTTTCCAAAAAAAGACTAAAAGTTCACGATTTTTATGAAGTATAATTCTTCTTACATGTGTAGTTGATAAACAGAGAAAAACAAAATCAAAACGTGCATTTTGATAAAACCTTTTATATTGCTGAATTTCCACCAAGAGCCACAAATCAAGAACTGGCCTACTTTTAACACTACTAGAACACTCGGGAAAGTGCTATGTCTTTCTTGTAAAGTCGTTCATATCGTTCCTACACTTGCTTTGTTTTTCAACACCCTTCATTGGCTATAGAATAGACATAACTTGCATTCACTTCATTTATAAACACATGTCCACAGAACAGTCGAGGCTTCTCAAGAAGAAGCCCAGCTCTGTTCACCATGCATACGAGAGCCTCTCCGGGTCTCCATCGCGTCGTCCTCGAACAATCATCTCCAACATCAAGACCAAAAGCTCCTTCAGAAGTCCAGAACCATCCATCCTATCCGACGATACTCAGTCCTTATACCAGTCTGAAGTGTACGACCAACTCACATGGTCACAAAAAGTCCCTTACTACCTGCCTTGCTACTCATGGATGCCCACCTACACGCTACGGATGATGCTCGGTGACTTCGTGGCGGGGGTATCTTTGGCGTCGTTCCAAATCCCTCTTGCATTATCATACGCCACCTCGATAGCGCACGTTCCAGCACTATGTGGGCTGTATGCTCTGGCAGTTCCACCTATATTCTATGCGATCTTTGGCTCAGTTCCGCAGATGATTGTGGGTCCGGAAAGCGCAATTTCACTGATTGTGGGTCAGGCCGTGGATGAGATGCGTCATCGAGGAGATTATGATCCTGTTGATTTGGTCAGTGTGATATCGATCATCGGAGGGTTCTATCTCTTGGGTGCTGGTCTTTTTCGTTTTGGATTCTTGGACAACGTTCTCTCAAGATCCCTTTTGAGAGGTTTCATATCTGCTGTTGGTTTGGTGATGATTATCAATTCCGTTTTTGATGGTGTGGGAATGAATTTTGTCAATCAGGACGTTCCTAAACACTTCCATTCCCCAATATCGAAATTTTGTTACCTAGTTACACATTTTGATAAAGAAAACATACATACCCCAACCGCTTGGATCAGTGCAGTTTCATTGGTTTTCCTGTTACTTTTAGGGAAATACAAAAAGGTAATGATCGCCAAAGGTAAGCAAAACTGGATCTTTTTCCCGGAGATTCTTACTGCCGTTGTTATCTCCACCATTCTGTCCTCTTTCTTTAGTTGGAAGTCGTTGGGAATTGAAATTGTTGGTAAAATAGATACAAAGGATTTCACTTATAATTTACCATTCACATCTAGATTCTTACCACTTTATAACGACTTGATGTATTCTGGTTTACTAGCTGCCACTTTGGGATTTTTTGAATCAACCACTGCATCAAAATCTTTGGGTTCAAACTACGATTTGCCAATCTCTTCAAATAGAGAACTAGTCGCGTTGGGTTTCATTAACATGTTCGGTGGTACTATTGGTGCATTGCCTTCTTTTGGAGGTTATGGTAGATCCAAAATAAATGCCTTGAGTGGTGGCCAGACAACCCTTTCAGGTTTTTTTATGGGATTGATTGCACTCTGTACAATCTTTTGTTTATTGAAGTACATTTACTTCCTACCAATTAGTGTTCTTTCTGTCATCACAACAGTTGTTGGTATCAAGCTATTGGATGAAACACCGGCAGATATTCGTTTTCATTTAAGGACAAAAGGATATAGAGAATTAGCTACGTTTTGTCTTACTTTACTGGCCACGATTTTCTACTCAATGGAAGCTGGTATTACACTGGGTGTTGCATATTCCATTATTCTTGTGATTAAAAACTCTACCAAATCAAGAATTCAAATACTGGGAAGATTACCAAACACAAACAAGTTTTTGAATGCAGATGACCCATTACCGATGAATGACGGCGATGTTTTGGAAGAAATAGAAGGATGTTTGATCGTTAAGATTGTTGAACCGTTAACGTTCTCGAATGCAGCAGATCTAAAACTGAGGTTATTGAGATTGGAGAGATATGGATCAGCCAAGGTTCACCCCGGTGCTCCTAGATTACGTTCTGAAGCCATGAATAAACACGTTTTGTTCGATTTGAATGGAATGCAATACATAGACTCTTCAGCAGCACAGATCTTTCACGAAATATTATCTGGATATTTGAAAAAGAATGTCGAGTTCTTCTTGATTAGAGTCCCAACGAAACGCCATGTTAGAGAAACTTTAGAGGGCGCAGAAATTTATGACTTGGCCGGTAGAAGGTACTATTCCTCTATCGATGATGTTTTAAACTTGATTGACTCGCAGGAGTTCTCGCCGAACGAAGTCGCTGAGGTCTGATTCAAATAGTTTACCGATTATATGATGTTTTCAAGGGTTGACTCTAGTCCAATTATTTATTGGAATATTTTGGTCCTTCCTACCTTCCTACAGTAGAAATTATTTTTCGTAATCTCAATGTTGCAGAAAATTTCCTCATTGGGACATTCAATTAGCAAAAGAGATGATAGTATGTGGTGTGTGGGTGTTTCTATCCAAAAGAGGCTGGTTGTCCTGGTAAAAGTGAGCAGTACGTCAGTGTTACAAGTTGATTTTTGACAATAATGAAACAGTTTAAAGTGCAATTGTTTACAAAAATCTTCCTACAGAATGGTCAGCGACCCTTCATAGTTTTTTTTTCCTTTTAAAAACTCTCAAATTGAGTGAATTTGCCAAAACTATGACAGTTACCCGGACTTTGTTTCTACAGCAACACGCACATTTTTTAATTATTTCCCAAAACTCCCTAAAAAATCCAGAAAAAAAAAACAAACAGTAACATTCATAACTAAAGAAACCAAAACACAACACAACAAGAAACAGCCAATTGGACTTCGCACCACCGGCAACGAAAAGTGAAACATCGATAAATTTTTTAAGAAGTCCAATAGTTCCGAAGCTTTCCGCGTTTAACAGTGTTTTGTCGCCCCCTGATTGCAATTTCATTATCTGTCACTTTAGCATATCGCGTGGCGTTGAAATAGTGTTATCACAATAACATCAACCACAATCTCTCAGAGGCTTATCAGTACACTGCAGACAGCCCTATAACCCAACACATCTGCTCTAGAGCCAGTTTAAGGCCTGGATAGCACAATTATCAGTATTTTGATTCGTTCTTACAATTATTGGAATATCAAGAAACAATAGAGCTACAAACACGAAGGAAAAATCAAATAACGATTCAATTATTCAGCTTCTCAGAACACTACTTGAAGGTCTATCGCCAGCTTCTTCCGCTAATCTGTCAAACCTTTGATCATATTTGTTACCGTTAACTAAAGTTAATCCAACTTCAAAAATGAGTGTACAACACAGTACCACATCTTTAAATCAAGACCTGCAAAATTCACAAAATCAATTCGGTAATCTGATACCGTCAGATAAGACTTCACCAAACGGATCGCAACTGCAGTTGAATTTGAATGGAAACGATAATTTTGCTAGAAGAACATCAATTCAAACATCTCCAGTCAACCTTAGCCAGAACCTGCATGATTTGTCATTATCTTCTGCGGGTTTGAACAGTAATGATAATTCTATGATTGCTTCTCCAACACATGAGACTCAACAAGCACAAGCACAACAACAAGCATTCTATGTTGTCAAGATTCGAAACCTTCCAAGCGATATCAGTTTAAGAGAAGCGCACTGTATATTTGCATTTGCGAAAGACTTTGCAGGCTTTGAACTCGTTCCAGACTCCACAAATCTACCAACTATTTTCGCCAAATTTAAAACATTATCAGCAGCATCCAATTATTCTCAAATCTTGGAATCAACTCAAATATTCGGCCCTTCCTATCCATACTATTTGAAAGCTGAAATAATAGATACTAAATTTACTCCTCAATTGAGTTTATCATCATCATTATCTGCTTCAAGTAAGAGACCAAGCGTTGGTGCTCAAAGATCAAGATTTTTATTTAGTGATCCGTTTAACAATGAACCAATTTCTGAGAATCAAGAATTACAAAATTCAAACGTTGGCAAATCCTTATTAATGATGATGGACAATCCACAAGATGTGATGAGGGATCCATGGCAAAGCGCTAGTCAAAGTGGCCCACCTCCTATTTCCGCTCAGAATCCAACTCAAGTCCCTGCTCCAAATTCGCAAGGCTCAGCTGTTAACCCTTCCTTTGCTGGATCTACACCTCAAACTCCTGTTGATTGGGATAGAAGAAGACAAGGTTCTGCATTTTTCAATAATCCATCACCACTGTTATCTGGTCAGTTATCTTCTTCTCAGATATCAACTAGTTTGTCATTGAATCAACTTCCACAACAACAACAGCAACAACCACAAAGCCAACCCCAATCACAACTTCAGCCTAACACTCCGACTCCACAATCAGTTCTACAAGCATCTAATACCCCATTGCCATTATCAGCTTCATCAATTCAATCAGGTCTTTCTTCAGGGCAAGGTCCCCAACAACAATCAGGAATTAGTTCATCGGGACAGAAGATTCAAGGCTCAATCCAAACTGCATTAAATCCAAACTCTCAGCAATCATCACAAGTTGATCTATCGCTATTGGCGAGAGTCCCGCCTCCGGCAAACCCAGCTGATCAAAACCCACCTTGCAATACCCTTTATGTTGGTAATTTGCCACCAGATGCCACTGAAGCTGAATTGAGACAATTGTTCGCCCCACAGCGTGGATTCAGAAGATTATCATTCAAAACCAAGACGCAATCCACAAACGGGGGTTCATCCATACAAGTGGGTCATATTCATGGACCTATGTGTTTTGTTGAATTCGAGGACGTTGTGTTTGCAACCAGAGCGTTAGCTGAGTTATATGGAAGAACACTACCTAGACCAGGCGGACTCCCAGGTAAAGGAGGTATAAGGTTATCATTCTCTAAGAACCCATTGGGGGTGAGAGGTCCTGGGCAAAGAAGAACTAGTGGATTTGCATACAATCAATCTGGATTCAAGAATTAGTTTTTTAGATATTGTTTGGATTGACTGAGTTTTCTGGTATCAATGTTCTTTTTAAGAAACTATAAAAAGAGAGAAAGAAAAAAAGGGACATTGCTTAAGTATTATCATATCCTTTTCTTTATTTTATTCCTGTTATTACATCCGTTCATCCTGAAACATCAAAGCTCATCAGGGCTTGTCGCTGTCGTTAGGATTTTCTATTAAATGCTTGTCTAGTTGATTCATATACTATTCCATTGGTACAGTTGAAAGACTCACTTAATGATTCTCACTTGGCAACTTTACTTGTCATATCACTTTTTGTTATTATTACTTCATTTCAACATGATGTCGTCAACTTGTTTTAATCATCGATTGGTGTTGTTTTTGTCTATTGATTATCCTTTTTTATTGTTACTGTTTTTGGTTTAATCGTATTTTTTTGATTTGTGTCCTACTTCCTTGTTTCATTTGTTTGAATTGAGTTCATTCATTAATACATTTGCTTGATAATTAAGTCTTTTTTCAACTTTTCCTTGACCGATTATCGTGTTTTTGGGTTGTGTCGTTCGGTTTGCTCAGATATTTGATTAAGAGTCACATATTTTACCACAGAGCCATGCATAATTGGTTTTTCTTTCATTTTAATTGTCATTAGGTTTTAAACTTCATGAAGAACTTGACTTGCATCCACACACACCAGGCACACTGTTTCTTTTGACTATCCCCCTCTTCATTATTTTTGAATACTGGTTAATATTGGAACCTAGTCAGATCACCTATAACAACGCTAGAATTTCTTATCATTATCATAGTTTTTTCTTCTTTTGTCTGACATTCTCTGTTTTTTATGCGTTGTCAATACTTCCTGATTATCACACAATACCACTGGTGTTTGAGCTTTTGGCTTGAATCATCTTTATTCATTTTTTTATCATAAACAGATTCATTGTCTGTCATTCATGTGCCCTTTTTTTGTGTTATCGTTGTTCTTGTTTTGTTCTATGTCATGTCATGAGGCTGTCATTATTGCTTTTTTTTACTTTTATTGAGTTTTACTACTCCATTATTTTTTTTACATGTGCTATAATTTACTTGAACTTTGTAGAGATCTGTGAACAATACAATAAACTAGAACATCACATCTCCAAGAATTTATATTCGATCCCGAGGGCCCCTCTATCTTCGTATAAAATCTGGCAGGAAAAATGAACATGTCCAGAGACTGTGTTGTTCCTGTGGAATTGCATGGAAGCTAAAAAAATAAAGATGGTCCCATCAACCCGTCACTGTTTTACCTGAAGAAATGATGAAAAGCAATCAAAAATAAAAAAAATGTCTCGAGACCGCACAGATCAGGATTATTACCAAATATGGAATTTTTTTTACGGCAGATCTGTCTCGGATAAAGTTCAATATTTTTTGCTGCCTTGAAGATGTGGAAAAGGGCTCGAGACTCAAGAGACCAGGCCAGAATCCAGTCTAGAATGTAGTGTAACCGTTTATAGCTGGACATACTTAAAAAAAAATTACAGTCAAAAGTCAGGATCTCACTGTATCCAAGAAAAAAACAGGGGCTGGTAGATCTCATAAAAATGGAGATTGCTGCTGCTGCATCCAAATCCAAGATCTGAATTATTTTGTAGACGGATATCGCCATTTACTTATAAGTTAAAAATCTTATATTTGAATCAATGATAAATTACGTCTCTAAATTTGATTCAACTCTGGGGTCTCTGTCTGAACAACTTTTCATGATTGCTCGTAGGCACTGTTTTATGAAAGGATTTGCAATCCAGATCGTGACAGCAGTGTACCCCATCATTGAACAATAGCTCATCATTGGATACAGTGATCATTGTTTAATGTTCACGAAATGCATTAGGTGGAAAGAATGGTTGAAATTACGAATCAATTGGAGAAAGAAGACATGTGAATTTTTAATGCTAAAAATGATAAGTTCTAAACAAAAACACTCTAATTTGTGTTGTTTCGTGGAACATCTCTTCATTTTCAATCCAGCTGATAATAGAGAGATGTACAGACATGTGCGTAGAATAGAAGAAAGCAACTAGTTTGCGCTCAATATCTTTCTTAAAGATTTGAAAGTTTTTTTTTTTCACAGTGTACCAGAGTTGACCACTTTTATGAATGTGAAAATTAACAGATGAATGACAATTCTATCGATGGTTGATCGTGTTTTAAATTGACCTAGAGCTCTAATGATCTCTTATTGTTTTCATTCTTGATATCATCGCTATTCACATCTTTGGGATACCTTCCTTTAATCTCATCATCAAAGAACGACGGTATGTTTGTGAAGATCTTGACTTTGGAAACAACTGGACTTCTTCTCTCACGTTTGGCGTAGATATAACTTTCGTTGATTGGAGAAGCAGAGCCTGATGTTGGTGGGGTCAATAATGCAAAGTTGTAAGTGCTTCCACGTGTAGATGGTGCTGAGGTTGATGAGTGTCTAGATGAAGATGGAGATGGGATTGCTGAGTTCAAAGGAGATGCCAAAGGAGTTCTAGGGGCTTGAACAGAACGGTGAAACTCAGTTGAGTATCTGTAGATAGAATGCAATGTCAAGTTGACTTTCAAATCTTTTGCTTGGTTGAAATATCTTGATCTGAAAGAATTTGGTACTGATTCATTTCTTAAGATATCTAAGATTGATGGAATCAGTGTCAGAAGTGATTGTGAATCTGATTCTTTCAATTCTTTGGCAAAGTGGGAGAATGTACCATCGATTGACAATTTAGAAGCAGAACAAGAAATAATGACAGCTGCCAAAGTCACTTGTGAGACAGTGTATTTGAACGTGATTGTATGGTAAAGCTGTATTAGCTGACATAGATAATTGGCACCATATCTAATATTATTGATGATTTCAATCTTAAACTTATCCAGGAATCTGTCTCTCAATATCAAATCGATAAAAGAATCATGACCAGCAGATCCAATTTCCCAATTTAACGATTTTAAAATATGTGATTCCATTTCAATGAATAAAGACTTTGCATAACAATTGCAACAAGTAGCTCTTAAAAAATCAATTGTTGGGATTTTATTCTTTGGATCGGTGTATTTGGAAGCCAGCCACAAAGAAGTCAGTCCTAACAATTGAAAGTGATCTTTTCTAACAATTCTTAACGAACAATATCTATCAATGATGTTGATTGTGAGATAGAATGTAGTGTTAGATAATTTTAGTCTATTATGAACATCCATTAAAAAATCAAACAAAATGGATCTCATTTCCAAAGTGATCTGAGGTTGTGATTCAATCAGTTCAGGATTCATGAGGGTAGAATTCTGCAATTGGATCAGATTGTCGTACAATTCGCTAGAATAGGCTTGGATGCAGCGATTATGAGCTCTTTGTTCCATGGATTTAACATTTGGATGAGCAGCTGCTAATCTTGCATTTGTTCTTCTTTTCACAGCCAACGGCGTAGCAGAGACCATGATGGATGTGATGGATACGATAAATCAAATGCAAATGAAGTCGTGATATGGGAAGTCAAAGGATCTAAAACTTTTTTTTTCAATTGAGAGTGAAAAAAAATGAGGGCTCGAGGAACTGAAAAATTTGTGCTGGTTGGGTGAGTAACCAAAGCAGGAAAAAAAGCTAGATATGAGAATCAATAGACTGTAGAATATGTTGTTGATGCTATGAATATAGATCAGGATCGAAGCCAATTGGTCTTTGATGGCTGTAAAAGGAGACTGGAATCTTTAAGGTACCAAATCGAAAAAAAATTTCAACGGGGGGAAAAGCCTCTCAAGATTCGATTCAGATCCGGACCTCAAATGGTCCAAAAGAAATTCGTAATTGCAGTCGACTCGATGCTGAGAGGTTAAGCGACTTATTTGGAGTGCGCTTGTTGTAAGTTGGAGTTTTGAGGCGAGTGAACTCGGTGGGATCAAAAGGTGGGTCGGCCCGAGTCCGCTTTGTAGTAGAGAGTGGTGTAGTGGGTAGGTTAGGGCTTCTAAGCGAATAGTAGCCGTGGTAGAGTGTATGTGTGAGGTGTGGGTTAAGTTCAGCGACTTGGTGACAAATCTGCTTCAGCTGGCGAGTTCAATGAAAGTAGGGGAGAAAGAAAAGTGGAGGTATTTATAAAAGAGACTCACATTTTGGACGAAACCGATACGTTTTTTAACTGGAGTAACGATTCTGCGCTAAAATTCAATTTATGTAAAATGGTGCCTATACTTGCAGCAGCTGCAAGAAAAAGGTTTTGGAAAGGCTTTTGAAAACTGGAACTTGGAAGTGGGCCTGAGTTCTCTGGGGAGATGGTGATGGCTGCGATAAGGGGTATTGCTCTTTTGCCACGGTCTCCTTATTGTACAGTGTGCACCAGTCGCTGCACTGGTGTTCTCTTTTTGCACTGATCGATCCAGTTCGGTGGCTGATATTCTAAGAAGTTTCTGAAAGCTATACAACAAACTCCTGTCACTTGACTTGTCTTTTGGCCTAACTGCGTAGGTTGCAGTTGCCGAAGATCAATTTTCAATTACCTTTGCCTCTGATCCTTTTTCTGTATCGAAGACAAGCACATAAATTGATTCGTTTAGGTAATTTTTGATTTTTTACTCACCTTGCTGAGACAATTGTAGATCGGTGCCTGAAGAAGAAACTACACCTGTGAAGCACATACCAGCAGTGTTTTTTTCAGGGTTTCAGACTTCAGCTCTGATACTTTAGTAGAGCTACTTAGCCTTTAGCTTGTAGTGCTCTAGGGAATACAACTTTGGTCAATAGGTGTTTATATGTCTACATGCATTAAGGTTCTGGAATCTGGACACTTTTTTGATGCAATTTCCTCATGGTGAAAAATAAACTCGATCTCGTTCATTAAAAAATTGGAAATGGAGTTCCATAATCCATACCTTTTACAGTAATTAAATGCTGACTGTAGCTCACCACCATACAATTGACCTCACTATTCCTTGGTCAATTGATCCTCATCATCATCGTTATGATGATCTGGATGGCCTATTTTAGAGATCAATTTCATATGTCAGGTTTATGTGAGGTCGGGTGCTAACTTTTACGGTGCACATTTCGTTACTATAGTATATGCTGAGCTTAAAATCAGTGCCTAGAGTGTACACACTGCACAGTAATACGGATCAGCTCATTTAAATGGTTTCTCGCCTCAAAAACTTTGATCTGTAAAACCCTGAAATTAAAATCTCGAACAAAAGCAATGTTGTGAAACTTTTAGGTTTTTTAGTCCGAGTTGACATGTGTACTGCTACATTGGCCAATCCTGCCGTCAATTCCTATCTGTCAAATGTGTGTGCTACAGCTAGTGTCTCAGTTGGAGTCCAATCACCTGTCGCTATATTATTAATTTTTAGTAACTGAAATTCCAAACTTTTCATCACCAGCTTGAGATCTTCAATACTTTTTCTACCAATAATTCCAGCCATTTGTTACATACATCAATGTTAATCCTTAAAAGTTGAAGCCAATGTTTCATCATAATCACCAGCCAACCTCAGTCCCTCTTTGAATGGATAAGGTCGTTCTTTTGCCCTAACCTCAGCTTATTGATCGGGGTTCCAAAGTACTGGTGCTAGCATGACACCACATCAGGATGTATAAACATTCAAGTCCAAAAACATCTTAAAACACACGTGAGAAAATCAGACAATATTTGTCAATTCGTCTATCGATTGAGATTCTACAGAATCTACTGTCAGGTAACCGATCAGGACTATCATATGTTCTTCATAAGTTAGCTTCTCTCTTTTTATCTTTTTCTACCCGGCTAATAAACATTCAAGCCGATGATGTGTGAAATCTGGATCGGTCCTTGTGACTTTTTTTATAATGCGTAAACGTTATCTCGCTCAGAGATGCTGAATATAAACTAAGCTCGCTTTTTATGAACCTCATCCAACTTAGAGTCTCGGAATAATTTCGTCTCTACTCCACATTGTTCCCGTTTTATCTATCCCTCTTGATACCTTCTCGGAGTTTTTATCTTGTAAGTTGTAGTCAAAAGCATACGTCGTTGACCGCTGAATATTTTATTGGTTTTCCCTCTCCCTCCCGATGGATTTATCAAGTCGCACCTCTCACCCGCAGAAACGGGTGTACTGGCATTACACAGCTTATGTTTATAGTCATCCCAGGAGCTCACTCTTATCTCTGGCCTCTGAGTTCTGACTCCTGACTCCTGACAGTTCTAGCCTTTAGGGCTGATGTTTTGAACTGTTGATATATAAATCACACGCATATAAATAAACGCAGCTTCAACCTTGTGCATTTTTCGGGTTCAAACCGAGCTTCCTACATTCAACGCTACACCAACATACGCAATTCAAGCACTAGCATAGAACCAGCAGACGTATTCATGTTTGCCCGGACTTAGTTCCTACTGTTAGTTCGGAGGCTCGGAGATATCAGTAGTTACGTATATGTTCCAATTCCATTTATGAAGCCTTTGGATTTGGAGTTCTATTCATGATGATGCTGCGTGCAGATGCCAGAATCTGACTTTTTGGGAAGTTGGATCCAATTGCCTGAAATGGATCCCACAGGGTGGAAATATAAATAATGCGAAGGCAACTAGTTTGGTCAGCCGAATTATTATGAACTATGGGACATGAATCATGATCTCCATAAAAAGAAATTGCCCAAGTGGCGAGAGCTGGTGTGCATATTTGTTGAATTGATATTGTCTCGAAGATCGAAATTTATTTTTATGAAGATCTGAAGATTTCTTTTTTTTTTATTTCCCTTTTGGGTTAATTGCTAGATTAAGTCCCGAGCTTGTAAAATCTTAAACGGTTAGATTGCTAACTGAGTGAAAATTATACACAGTTTTGCTATCTGAGTTGAATTCTCAAGTATGGGGAATTTACCATGGAATTGTTGATCTTTGAAAGCCGGATTTAACCTTTTTGAGTGTCGACTTGTTCGGACATCAGTGAACATTGAAGTGAAATTGAGAAACATGTTTTACGTTTACAGCACTTTCAACCGTCATGTCTGATATCAGATTGTACATTGGACTTCTGGTACTCCAAGATGTTCGATGAGTTAATTTAATTATTCAACCAAATCATCCTCAGACAATAATAAGCGTGTTCCATACCAAGATAAAAGCAGGCCTGCAGATCATTTGAAAAGATAGGTCATTATATCACATCAGTTGATGTTGGTTTAGTACTATCTTCAGGATTCAGTATTACAGAGGTGATTCGGATGAATAATGAATTGTCAAAGCCACTATATGTGATTAAAAAGCCTCGATTCGGAATGTCATAACTTCAAAAATGTATACACCTTTTCACCTCAAATTCAAAAAATATTGGGTCATTTCAGTGATTTCTAACTAAGGGATCATGAAATTACGTGTTATTGAAGGAGAACCAATGCAACCAAAGTTGTCTGCCTTAATAGTGGTAGGTTGTTTTCCACTTTGACTTCGATATTGATCTTTAGCTTCAGATGAATAATTTTTTGCTACCCGATGATCAATTTACCTAGCAAATGCTGGATTCGCACTGATCAATGTTGGATTAGCAGTGATTAACAAAGGCCTAAATAGATGCGGAAATTATACTTGAAAGTGCTTCTTTTGCATTTTCACTTAAATCTTCTAAATCTGTGCTTTCAACGATCAGCAAAAGAAATGAACAGAAATAAATTGGGTTTGCCCCTTAACTAACTGTCATCGAACCTGAGATGAAGTCCATTGATGATTTTCATTAATTGATGAAATACCTGTAAACAGGCTTTGGTATCACAAGATGAATTTTTTCTTATCAGCTGTCGAGTTTAAACTTCTATGACCATGTAAGAAAACTATATCAAAGATGACAATGAGTATGTTTAGTTGGTCTCATAGGCGAATCACTGGAAGAAGATTAGAATGATTGAAAGATTCCTGACTATCAATTCATTATGAACTACAACTTCAAGGATTGAATAATCGACAGGACTGTATTTTCTGTAATTTCAAAGGTAACTAGATGACTTCTTATGATTAATGTTTGAACCTTGATAAACTGACTCAATCAATTAGTTCGTTAACAATTGCATCCTCTCATGATGCTTTTTTTAGGTCTTTTGCCGGTCTTTTGGTGTGAATCAGTCATTTTCAAGAGCTGTACTTTTGTTTGATTTGGCATGGTTCAAAATGGTGAAAATTACATGATTTTAATAGTTTATATCCTTGGAAACAAGCGTTTTTCGAAATGTAATAATGGGATTTGGTGAATTGGTTGGTCCCTTGATGCTTAAAGTTGTGATCTGATTCCTGAACGTGTATCTTTGAAGTATGTGGTCACTAGTAATTGGCCACCCTATCAGAATCACTACTTGAACCTTTGAGTGAATATACCTGCTTCTTCAATGCTACATTTCATATATATCTCAATGGTTGGGAAAACTATTGGCCTTTCCTTGGTTTCTCCCTTCTAGATGCATAGATGATTAGATCCATTTCAGTGCCGCTTCTTTTATCTAAATAACAGCAGTAGTCAAAGAAACTTCTCTTGCCTCTGTTTTATTGAACTCATTAAAATTGGAAATGCCACGGAGATTCTGTGAAATTTTCTCTAGAATAGTTATCTGAATCGTCATTCTTTAATATTACACTTTTTAGCAGGTACTAAGCACCTTGAAACTCATTCTGAAAAAAAATTGGGAATAAAGCAAGCTTTCAGAAACTCGATTATCTCGAGATGACGATCTGACCATCTCATTTACCCGTACATAAAATTCAAAATCTCAAATAATAGGCCCAAAGAATTAATTTCCGCTGGAAGAGCTGAAAATTTTAGGCAATCGACGCATTTCAACACATTTTGATTCTATGCATGGGGCTTCTTTTGCTCTAGCCCTTAGAATTTGTCAACTTTGAACCAAAAGGGGACGGCGTTCCTGTACTGTTCATTAAAGCATTTCTGAGGTATGTGCATAGGTCTACTAAGATGTGGTTGGACACGTCATGTTGTCACATTGCAGAAATTTGAGATTGCAAAGAAAAAAGCGCCATGAATCAAATGAATGAGTTTGTAAGCAAACCCTTGGCTTTGTAGTACAGAAAGCGGTAGCAACCTTTCATTCTTGAGTTAATGAATTTTGAAACAACAATCACAAATCAAAGTAGTACTATAAATAGATAAAAGGAGTTACCTAAATCAAAATTAGTCGAAAAACGAATAGAAACATGGTTTCATCAGACATTTAGGAAAGTCAACGATATATCATCCTGCCCTGTCTCAGACATTACACATTGATTCTAATGCTAGTGAATTAACTATCGTGACATATCCGATATTCAAGAAGTTGGTCCAGTCAACAAGACCTTTTTAGTGATTGTTTCGTTTATACGGTTCATTTTGATGTAGAGAAGGCTAACTAACACCTTGAAATGAGTTGCAACTTTTTTACCGGATCATGATCAGACAATCCAAGTTCCAACTGTAATCTGTAAAGCAATACACTCAGGGTTGGCTGGGAAATCGAAATTGTATGTTCTAGAAGGTCTTTTGGAAATTGCAGATTTTGATAATTTTCGATGTAAGTTGACACTTGAGGGATACCTTTCTGTGATCTCTTGCTACTAAATATAATAACATATTGTTTGTTTAACGTGCTATATGTTATTTCTGAGAGCAATATTCTTGAATAAGACATCTTTCTTGATTTTTAGATTTTTATAAGCTGTATTAAAATATTGTTTTAGATATCAGACAGATTTTTTGGTTTACTAGACACATATAAAATTGCTAAAAAAAATCAACACATGACAGAGCAGCTCATAACAAACCCGCAACACCAGAACTAACTGTCAAATCAGCATCGTAAGCACTTCAAACTAATGATCCATGTTGATCATAACGGATTTAAACTTCGGATCACCACGGGATCATTGTCGAATTATTTTTTAGTCTGTCTATTATCAACCAATTACAGGCGTCAGTTTGACACATAACAATATACAGGGTGAAAAACGGTTTCATTCAACTCTAAAAGAGGTTTGAGGTTCCCCATTTTGCTCTGAACTGCACACATGATTTATCAATGACTATGTAACGTCCCTTTAAAGAGTCAAATTACTATTCTTTCTACAGATCGAAAAGCTTTTGTTATCAACTGTGTATTGTTCTAATCAGATCAAAACATTTTTTTTGGCCCTGAAAAATAAATCGATTTTTCTGTTCA
The DNA here is from genome assembly GCA_030579035.1 of Gotozyma siamensis. Taxonomy (NCBI): domain Eukaryota; kingdom Fungi; phylum Ascomycota; class Saccharomycetes; order Phaffomycetales; family Phaffomycetaceae; genus Gotozyma; species Gotozyma siamensis. Next base: position 40,996 of record JAKTZZ010000018.1, read on the forward strand.
ATAGTAAGGGATTGTTAGGAGAATCAACGATAGAATGAGCGGAAGCAACGCGTACTACAGCTTCGAATGGTGAGTAACACCGGGTGAATCGATCTGGACAAAGTACCAACGCTTTTGAACAGGCCCACTGAGGCACAGACGGTTTTTGTGACAGGTTCGTTTGACGGGTGGAGCAAGAGCACTAGGCTGCACAGAAAGACGGATGGTCCAGGTTTTGTGGCGACGGTGGAGGTTCCTTACGCTAAGAACTATTTCAAGTTTGTGGTGGACGGGCACTGGGTTACTAGCGCTCATTTTAGTGTGGAAGAGGATTCCTGTGGGTTTGAGAACAACGTGTTGTACCCTCACGAGCTTGTGCGCTGCCACGAGCTGGGTTCTCCCTTCAACGAAACGCTAGACAACACTAAAGAGACACTCACCAATGGGTCTTCATACTCGCTCTTTTCCAGCCTCACCAAATACTTCAAGTGACATGGCGCTTTGGCTAATACAACCGACACAGATAAACCAATACAACGATACACTAACATTGCTGGATACTTCTTAATACCTAATACACACATTTACACACATTTATTGCTTTTATCTGTTGGGCTCCCTGAGGCCAATTCTCTCGTCCTTGTTCTTGACGATTCTCTCCTGTAGTACTGCTGAGTTTGGACGCGTGTTGTTCTGGTTTAGTGAAGGTACCGGCACCGAATATTGCTGCTGCTGCTTCTCGTCGTCATAGTTGAGCACGTCCTCAGGCGTGAGTTTGATCGCAGTTGGTGGTCGTCTGATCATTGAAGGCGCGCTATTTTCTCGCAGTAGAGTATAGGCTTGTTATGATATTATAGTAGGACAGTTCGCGAATGATAGTAAACACCCACACACCACCGGTTGCTAGAAATTAGTACTGATTCATCTCTTGAAGTTCACAAACAGTAAAACGCCACTTTAACCCAATCACGGGCCTTCAAACACTCTCATACGACCAAACCTTCAAGCTTGTAAACAAGTGTTACATCACATGGACTCCTCGCTACCCGCTGCAGACTCGGCAACTTCACCAGAAGGCACTCATCCGGAAGAAAACTTCTGTCGTATTTGTCGAGGTGAAGGATCTGCTGAGGACCCATTGTTCTATCCCTGCAAATGTCGCGGTTCCATTAAGTACATTCACCAGGGTTGTCTAGAAGAATGGCTCAAGAGATCAGGAAGAGACAACAGTTGTGATATCTGTCATGAAAAGTACAAATTCACAACAGTATACCTTGAAAACACACCTGATAGAGTACCACTAAAACTCATATTGAGGAGAATATTTTTCCATGTTTATAGTTTCACAAAATATTTCATCACCTTATTTGGACTGATTGTCGGTGTCGGAATTCAAGTCCCTCTATTTTTTGAAATGGTCAGACGTTTCATGATCTTTTTTGTTGATTCCAAAACTTCCCATGATGATTTCTTCATACATTTACTCTATGGTGATTATACCTTCAGTGGAAACCCATACGACTGGCTGAACGTGTTCAATACAGTATATAAAACATACTTTAAAGCGCTCTCGTGGTTAGTTATTTTAATAGTTGCCCACCTGGTATTGTTTTTAGAGCACGATTGGGTTTCAAGAGATGCGGGATTCAAGAAATTAGTCAATAAAAATATTGGCCGCAAAAGCATTGTTGAAGTACCTAGAGCCAATCAAGCAATGAGAGATGATATAAGAGCTTTACAGCAGAGACTGAATGGTCAACATAATGTTGGTCTTAATGGCAACGGCGTCATGGACCCAAATGAATTCCTGAGAGCAATGGATGCTTTGAACAACCATGAAGTTGTTCCACAGAATCGTGTCTTTTTGAACAATGGTAATGCTGAAGATGTTGAGCCTTTTGATGAAGAAGCCGATCCAGATTTTGAACCTGCTAATGTATCATCTGATGAAGATGAAAATGCTTCGGACAATGATTCTATCTCTGATATTGAAGACATCGAAGGCATAGAAGATAATAATGATCTGGAAGAAGCGTTTCTGAGGGAGCGCCAAGTGGAGCTCAACCATCAAAGGGATCTTGCATTACAAGCTCGTCAACTGCTGAATCCTGCGCTTGTCAGAAATCCTGGTGTTAACGATGTTCCTGATTTGGCCAACCTATTACCCCATCAACAAAATAGAGCTGAACAGAATGCATTGCCACCATTTCCATTCCCTATAGTAAGACAGGCTGAACTAGGAAATGCAAGACGTTTAGCTCTTGAGGAAGCTGCGCGAGCCCGTTTGAGAGCAGGTGAAGATTTAATTAATGATAATAATGATGATATCAACAGAGAAAATCTGAGAGTACCACAAGCTAATGAGCAAGTGGTGGATGCATTTCTGGATAATTTACCTGTTCATATTATCATAGTGGCGTTGGATGTTTTGGTTGCTGTTTATCTAGGATTTGCTTTCCTTCCACCATATTTAGCCGGTGGTGTTGTTTTCCATTTCTTTGCATATTTATCAGAAATTGTTTATTCATTTGCTCTCAGTTCACTTAAGGAATTGAAAATCTTGCCTTTCGTGATCCAATCTGTTAATTCCTTGACATACATTAAACAGTACAACTCTGGTCTCAGTGAATTTTTGGATGCATATTTCATTAATCCAGTTTTTGATAGTGTCACAAGATTTTATAATCAAGACCAACCTTTGACAACTGGTGATAGATTGATCCCATTGGGTTTATTTTATGGACTGTTATACATTGGTATCTTGAATTATTTATCGATGAAAGCCAAGAAACATAACGACTCAAACCCGTTAAAAGGTATCCAAAGAAGAATTTACGTCACCTTATTCGACTTGGTTTGTTCCTTGAAGGTTTTCTTAATATTTTCACTCGAATTACTAGTGTTTCCTACATTTTGTGGTCTATTGGTTGAATTCGTCTTGACTCCATTTTTTCATCCAACAGCAAAATTGATATTGAACCAGGTCCCATACATCAAGGGCAACTTGCTCATCAGATGCGTTGTTGAATGGGCAATCGGGACTGGTTACATGTGCACGTTTGCTCTGTTTGTGGGTATGGTTCGTCGTTATATCTTGAGACCTGGTGTTTTGTTCTTCATCAGATCTCCAGAAGATCCAAATGCAAGATTGGTTCATGATGCATTGGTCCGTCCTTTGGGATTACAACTCTCGAGAATCGCACTTTCTGGGTTTGTTTACACTCTATTTATTTTGATCGGGTTTGGTGTTGCCAGTTATGGGTTGAGATTGATGGAATCTCCGTTAATCCCCCTTCAATTGAATATTTTTACGATTTCTCAATGTGCTTATCTACACTTATTGGTCTATACCATCTACTCAAACTTGGATCTGTTAAAAAAATATGTGAGACAATATTGGTCTAGAGCTTTTAGAAGTGCATGTACTCAGACAAGATTATCAAGTTTCATCTTAGGAAATCACAATCCAAAAGAACGTGGTTATGTTGTTTACAAGTCATTTTTTTCAAGATTTGATAAATCTGTCAAACCAAACTATTCACAACCGAAGCTTTATTCAGAAGCTATTCAACTTTTCAATGATCCTCTAAATACTGAAAAGGCGTTTTTCATCCCTGATGGTAATTTGATAAGAGCACCAATGAACGATATAATCTCAAGAAAGTTTGTGAAGAGATTATTTATTGCCGTTACGAAAGATGATATACCTTTAAAATCCAGTGATCAACTTGAAGCTGATTTCCAGAAAGTCCGATTCAATGATATTGATGAAAGTGAAGATGAAATGACTACCACAAACCAATACGAAATCGTTTATAGACCACCTATGTTTGGCTTGAGAATCATTCTTTTCATTCTGATGCTATGGGTCTTCAGTTTGATTTTGATTGGCGGTGTTGGTACACTTGCTAATTTGGTTGGCAAACCAGCTGTGTTTCTCCATAGCTGCATACCTTTGGCGTATTATGATTCTATTGAAAATACTGATAGTTCTTCCAAAACCTTGTTTTCATTTTTTTCGAACAATGAAAAACCAATTTTGGATATTTGGAATTTGAGATATAATATTATATCTTTATCTGTTGGATTATCAGTGGTCTTGGGAGCATTGAAAAGATACGATCAATACCTAACAAGAAAACATTTGAGGGAAGAAGGTGATGAAACTGTATTTGACGAAGATGATGTTAGCATTGTGAAAAGAATCGCTCAGTCACTGAGAAGTTTTATGCCAGTTATCGTTGCACTATTTATGAGAGCGTTCACTTTGACATATCTCATGGCGTGGAATTTTTTGGTTCATGCTTATGCCATCAATCGCCCATACAACTATATCTATGGTACCAACGATTCCCAAATCATCAATACCTATTCTGGAATGTCCGAAAATTTAGAAGCAGTTCAACTTACTATCAGCAAAGGGACAATATTTTTGCACTTGTTTGTGTTTTTACAAAACAACTTGTACGTGATTAGATCCCGTTTATTTTCTAATGGTTTCAACAACCCAAACAGGGAAAACATAATTGAGTCATCAGTCAGCATCTTTAAGTATATCATGAAGAACTATGCCGTGTTGCACTTGGCCATCGTTTTGTTCAAATTGGGTTTAAGCGGCTGGGAATTTTATTCAAACGGAGAAGCATATACAGGGTACTTTGACGTCCTTCGTCATGTCGTTTTAGAGAACATCTACACTCAGCAGCAAATTTACGCATGGCCAGTGGCTCTCATTTCATTCTTAGGCTTCAAGAACTTCAGAAAATTAAATGCATTCTTGAAGAGAGTTAACAATGAAGTCAAGGACCAGTACTACTCAAAAGGGAAGACATTGAGGAATACCACTGTTGCGGAAGATTTGGACAATGTCCACGATCCAGTCAATGTGAATTGAGTATATAAACGGTTCTTTGCATAGGATTCCATCTCTCAAACTGAGTTTTAATACTGAGTTAAAGTAGTTTCACAAATTAGCAGGGGTCCGTCCTGTCTAGCAAGTCATAGATAATAAATCGCGAATTTTCGAGAAAACAAAAAAAAAAAGCACTGAAAAATTATTCAACGAAAAACCACCGAAAGAACCTCCACAAACAAATTTACCAGGCATCAAAAATGTTCAGAAAGAGACTCTTAGCCGGGACTTCTGCCTCTAAGTTTTTGGTAAGATCTTTTCATGGCTCCAGACCGGCCTACAATGGACCGCAGAAGTCGCCACTCCAGATCTTCACGGAGACGTTCAGACAAGAATGGAAGAAATCTAAAGAATTACAAGATGGAATTAAGGCCCTTCAGGATGAAACCGGAAAGATCGGTGAATCTGATGCTTATAAGAAGGCAAGAGAAGCATACCAACAAGCACAGAAGTCCACTACTGTTGTGGGAAGAACCATCAAGGAAACAGGAGAAGTTATTGAAAAAGTTGCCATCACTGCTTGGGATTCTAAAGCTGGTAAATATACCAGAAAAACAATTGAAAGAACTGCAGAAACTGTGGACAAAGCAATCGATCCAGTAAGACAAACTAAGATATATAAGGACGTTTCAGAAACATTCAACGATGGTTCATCAAGTGCATATGGTGGGTTCCAATCCAAAGAAGACAGAAGACTAAGAAGAGAACAAGAGTTAGCATCAGGTAAGAGACCTAAAGCTGTCAAGCCTAATGAAGAAGCTGGTGGTGCGTTGATTGCTACTGACCATGCTCCATCTGGTGAAGGATTAGGTAAAAAGATTGAGAAGTTACAAACTGAAACTACTATTGGTAGAGCATTTGCTGATTTTAAATTGAAATACTACGATGAATCTGAAAATCCATTGATTAGTGGGATCAGAACCGTTTCTGAAAAGATCGGTGGTTTTTTCGCTGAAACCGAAACTGCTCAAGTTTACAGATTGTTCAAACAAATGGATCCAAGTTTCACCAATGAAAGTTTCACCAAACAGTTGAGAGAGTACATTATTCCAGAAGTTTTGGATGCTTATGTCAAAGGTGAAGAAGACGTTTTGAAAGTGTGGTTTTCGGAGGCTCCATTCAATGTGTATGCAGCTCAACAGAAAGTTTTCAGAGAAAAGGAATTGTTTGCAGATGGTAAAATCTTGGATATTAGAGGTGTTGAAGTTCTCAGTGCTAAATTATTGCCATCCAATATTCCTGTGTTAGTTGTGGGTTGTAGAGCTCAAGAAGTTCTAGTTTACAGAAAGCATAAAACTGGTGAAATTGAAGCTGGTTCGGAAGACAACATTTTGATGACTTCTTACGCTTTAGTCTTGACCAGAATCCCAGAAGATGTTGAAAACAAGGAAACTGAAGGTTGGAAGATTTTAGAATTTGCTAAATCTGGTTCAAGACAATTCACTTAGGTTTATAACGAGCCATGAAGAAAGAGAGAGAGATTTGGTGATGCATTTTATTGATCAAAGAGAGATTACCTTTTTTTGTATGATAGTCTAATTGTAAATAGGGAATGGCTTTAATTATAATGCATTTCATTCTGTTGTATTAAGCATAATTTGTAATATTATGACCTCTTAGTGACCCTTTTGAATTTTAACACTGGCCTTTTCACTTCTTTTTCATCATCTGAGGAATCACTTAACTGTAGAGCTTTCTTCTTATCAAGATCCCATTTCTTTGTCTCTTGAACTGCTTCTGATATTTTCCTCTTTGGTGTTCTCCTTATGAATTGTTGTTTTTCTGTGGTACTGTCTTTGTTCAGTTCATTATCATCTTCTGCCCTTATCACATTTTCCCATTCAGGCACCTCCACACTTGATATATGAGGCTCAGTTACTATTTCCCTCTCAAGACTTATCTCAACTAGAGTATCCTTCTTGGATTTATAATATTCCTTCTTTGTCATTCTATTTTCGTTGTAGTTCTTCTTATGAATGTGATCTATCGACCTCTGCACACTCGACTTGTGCCTCTGTGAGCCAAAGTGGTGCCTCTTTGCGAGCGCATTGTCGTCCAGAAACTGTCATTTCAGTTAGGATATAGTCCAGATGATTTCCTTTAGAGTCTAAATCACTCACGATCTCACAATTCTTACACCAGAACCTTGCCATTTCTGTATTCAAGTAAATTCTTTTATTTATTTAATCTCAAAAGCACATAAAAATTATTTCAGAAATGTATGTGGTGTAAGGATGTCCCTTAACGTCTTCACATTACGTCATAGAAAACAATAAAAATTCGCGAAGACTAAAAAAATCAACAACTTTGATAAAGAAATTGGAAAGTTACAAGCGTGTTTCTAAACTGAATCTGACACTAAACCAGCAATGAGCAGCACGCAGGGCTACGAGCGTATCGGATCAGTATCCAGTGATGCTGGTGCCACCAGCAGCTCTTTTCTCCAGGATGAATCACCCTCTAATACCTCACCCCACAAGTACGAAACCCTTTCGCAGCCGTCACCTCCTCAGGAACCAAAAGTACACAAAAAAAAGATATATGCCGTTGTCTTCCTATTCATAGTGTCTTTATTCTCCTTTGTGGCACAGACGGAGCTTACGTCATACCTTTACAATGGTCTCGCGTTTAACCAACCTTATTTATTGTTATACCTTACTCATGGTTCTTGGGTATTCATATGGCCCATTCAAGTTTTTTCAATAGCTGTTTACAAACACTTCAAAAAATCCAAAAAGCATGGATTAAATCCATTGAATTTCGGAGTTTTCAAGAAGCATCTACATGATTCTTTGGTTAATCAACACAAAAACGTTTTCAAGACTTCGGGTATCATAATTGATGAGCATTATATTCAAGATCTTGATTATCCACAAACCATTATCCAATACATTGCATCTACTTCCATCATTTCCATATTCAAAAAAATCACACTTTTATGTATCATTCTGAACTTTGCTGGCATTACATGGTATTTTGCAATGGCTGTTGCTCCAGCTTCTGATGTGACTGCAATTTATAATTGTTCTGCATTTAGTGCATTAGTTCTTGCAATTCCAATTTTGAAAGAAAAATTTACTTATTTGAAACTTTCATCTGTTTTGATTGCATTGTTTGGAGTTTTCTTCGTCTCTTACTCAGGGAAAACTAAAGAAGGTGATGAACCATCTCAATTCCCGTATAGAATTATTGGTGATATTGTTATTGCATTTGGTGCGTTATTATATGGCCTTTATGAAGTATTGTATAAAAGGCTAGCGTGCCCTCCAGAAAACTCTGTTTCATCTAAGAGACAAGTTGCATTTTCCAATTTTTGTGCATCATTGCTAGGTGTCGCAACTATTAGTATTGTTTGGATTTTGATAGTGTTTGTTGATTTAACAGGTATAAGCAAATTCGACATTAGTTCATTCACGGCATACATGTGGTTGATTATCATTTTATCCATTGTCTCGAATCTGGTCTTCTCTCTGTCATTTTTGTCATTAATGTCATTAACATCACCTGTGCTGTCTTCCGTGAGTTCATTAGTTACAATATTGTTTGTTGGATTATTCGAATGGTTGTTATTTGGTATCCAGTTAACCTTTCAGCAACTTATTGGGGATTTATTCATTGTTATTGGATTTGTTGTTCTCAGTTATTCTTACTGGAATGAAATCAATAGCGAAGATTTGGAAGATGATGATGAAGATCAAACAGACACTGAATATTATAACGAGACTTGATATTCGTTTCCACTTACTTAGACTTTATGAACACAAATTAACGTACATTTTCATTTGATGTAGATTCTCAGGTAATGACACATAGATACTGAGTATTAGAACCCCCTAGTTTCTAAACTTGCATAATGTGGTTTTATTGTTCAGTGTTTTGTTGGATTGTTTAGTAATTCTTTGGTCTGGATTACCAAAATCTGACAATCTATCAAGGATAGCAATAATTTTTAGTTCCCTAGTCCTACTTAGCCCAAACCATACTGATATCTAACACAAACGATTGGTTCAGTCACTTAAAGACAAAGTCACGATGTCTATTGCTCCAAAGTACTTCAAATCACATGTCTTCCCACAACAGGTCAAACTTGCTCACACTATTGAGTTATATGTGGACTATGCCTGTCCATTCAGTGCCAGATTGTTCAAGAGTTGGTACAAGGATATCTTTCCTGTTCTGGAGAAAAAATACGATGGCAAGATCCAAGTTGTGTTCAAGCATTGGGTCCAGCCATGGCACCCAAACTCGACTTTGCTTCATGAAGCTGGGTTGGCTGTGAGTGCATTACAACCAGAATCTTTCTTTAAATTCTCCAACAAACTATTTGAAAAAAACACCCAGTTCTACGATACTGCAACTATTGAATTGACTAGAAACCAAGTGTATGACAAGATTTATAAAGTCGTTATCGAAGGAGATGACAGTTACAAGTTTAGCAAAGAAGACTTCTTGAAAGCCTTGTACATCACCGAGACAGATGAGCCTCACAACAGTGGTAATTCAGTCACGGACGACTTGAAGTACTTCACCAAGATTGGCAGACAGAATGGTGTCCACGCCTCCCCAACGGTTGCAGTTGATGGCTTCAAAGACGGTTCCTACGAGAGCTCCACACCAGTTGCGGAGGTCCTGAAAAAGTTCGATGCCCTTTTGTAGGTATATAAACAAACTGCCAGCTCTCAAGACTCACTGAAAACGTTGGAGATATTGAAGTTGAACACTCCTTCTACTGAACTTATTGGACCCTCTTTTCTTTATTCAATACACACTAAGCGTCAATATAAGCAGTAGCAGTACTATTTCCTAATCCGGTAGTCTAATAAGACGCGCCTATCACGTGACTGAACTTGTTTATGTTCCTTAATCCATTTTTTTTTCTCGTGTCCAAAATTGGAATTTATAGAGATTCTACAAAAATTTCTATATTTTGAGGCCCATTGCAAAGATACAAGTGGAATATTCTAAGTTTTTCTATTTCTAGTTTCACACTTGTGCTTCTGCTTTCACAAATTGGAAATCTTGCGAGAACAATCTGCTTCAATTCACTCATATATCGTCCCATATTATTGACTGATCTAATTTTAATAACAAATTTACATCACTAAATAAAGCTGGTCTTTCTATATTCAAAATCACTTCAATGTCACTCACTTTGAAAGACAGTGAGTTTTCTAACCTGGGACCTGCTCCCAAGCCACCGTCCAATGCCGGCCATTTCGGCCTGATCTCAAATCCCTCGTTCTCCAACAGTGGATCTTCTGGAACAATAGTGAGAAGACAGGGATGGGTACAAGTCAAAGATGAAGGTATAATGTCATTCAGGTGGCCCAAAAGATATCTGGTGTTGACTGACTCCAATTTAAGCATATATAAGAGTGATGCTAAAGAAGAACTTTGGCTAAAAATTCCACTGAATACAGTAGTGAATTTATCAAGAGTACAACTGAGACCATATTGTTTTGAATTGATTAGAAACTCAAATGGGAAAAAATCTTTGTTTATTAGTGTGAAAGTCTTGAATGATCTTTATGGTTGGTTAGATGCTATTTTTGCTAAATGTCCATCAACAGGAACAGTTTCATCGCCAACAAATTTCACTCATAAAGTTCATGTTGGATTTGATCCAACAAGTGGTAATTTTACAGGATTGCCTGAGAATTGGAAGAAGCTTTTACAACATTCACAAATCACTAATGAAGATTGGACAAAAGATCCAGTTGCAGTTATTGAAGTTTTAGAATTTTATCAAGATCAACAGAATAAATTAGAAGAAAATGCTGAATTAGCATCAAGAACTCATAAGCAAAACAATTCAGATGATTCCAATTTCTCAAATTTGTCAAGTGATAACAACAACAATGACTACAACAGTGGTGCTAGACTCATTACTGATTTATCAAAACCTTATTCAACACCTGCCAAAAGACAATCGCCACCAAAAGTTAGTCCATATTACGCAAGCACATCAGGAACGAGCACGCCTCTTTCAAAAACATCTTCTCTTTCAGATACTCCAAAGTCTGCTAATGGCGACCTAATCCCAATGCGAAGAGCACCACCACCACCTAAACAAACTGTTCCTGTTTTGGACCCATCCCAACAACCAATGGGATCTTTCACTAAATCTGTTTCAAATTTAAGACTCAATGAGTCAATGGAATCACCAAACAGACAACCACCAAATTTGAAAGTCCAAACAGACATTCCAAACCAATTCAGTGCTCAACAGCAGACATCTTCAGATTACACTACACCCTCACCTTACGACAACAGGCAACAGCTACCTCAACAACATCGTGACTATGACAATTCCGCATCTCCAATTGTTCAGAAACAGCAAAAGAGAAACGATATCATACCTGTCAGACAAGCACCTAGACCTCCTCCGCAACAACAACAAACACAACAATACCAACAAAGATCAAATCCTCAATATCAACAGAACCAGATCTCACCTATTCGTTCCAAACCACCACAACAAATCCCATCCGGGCCAACAAACCCATTACAACATCATCATAACTATCAAACACCGCCACCTTTCCCACAACAACAACCAAGAGGAAACTTCCAACCAAAACAGAACATACTACCACCACCTCAAAACTATCAACAACAACATCATCACCAAGCCCCACAAAATCCATACAAAAATAACTTCAAACAGCAACATAAACCCGTGGAACCTCAGCATCAACAACTGACACCAAGCCCTGCTGCACAAGCGGCCCAAGCTGCCGCCCAAGCCGCGTTATCTAAATCACCACTAAAGAATAACAACAACACGTCTCCAATAAAAGCACCAAAGACAGCTGCTCAAAAAGCTGAGGAGAAGAGAATTTCTGCATTAAATGAACAACAAGCAATGAGAAACTTAAAAGCTGCTGTTCGTAATGTTGATCCAGCTCCATATTTCCAAATGATTGAGAAAGCAGGACAAGGTGCTTCAGGAACGGTTTACCTTGCTAAATCTTTGAACAGGGGTGGTGCTAAAGTTGCAATCAAACAAATGGATTTGAATTCTCAACCAAGAAAAGAATTGATTGTGAATGAAATTTTAGTCATGAAAGATTCTCATCAAAAGAATATTGTTAATTTCTTAGAGGCATATTTGAATAAATCTGAACTATGGGTTGTTATGGAATATATGGAAGGTGGATCTTTAACTGATGTTATTGAAAAGAATCCAAACCAGATAGAAGAGGATCAAATTGCTTTGATATGTCGTGAAACCACCAAAGGTTTGAAATTCTTACATAACAAGAAGATCATTCATAGGGATATTAAATCTGATAATGTGTTATTGGATTTGAAAGGAAACGTCAAGATTACAGATTTCGGATTCTCAGCCAAATTGACCGAACATAAGACCAAAAGGGCAACTATGGTTGGTACCCCATACTGGATGGCACCCGAAGTTGTCAAGACAAAAGAATATGATGAGAAAGTTGATGTTTGGTCTTTAGGTATCATGACAATTGAAATGATTGAAGGTGAACCTCCATATTTAAACGAAGAACCATTGAAGGCATTGTTCCTGATCGCAACTAACGGGACGCCGAAGTTGAAGAGCCCAGAGAAGTTGAGTATTTCTATCAAGAAGTTCTTAAGTATTTGTCTTTGTGTGGATGTTAAATACAGAGCTAGCACTGATGAGCTATTACAACATGAATTCTTGAGTTTGAGTTGTGAGCAGGAAAAGCTTGCGAAATTACTAGATTGGAAATCTCAATCTGCTGAGGAATAAATAAAGAGTCGCTAATTGGTGAATTGAATATATATACTGATTTAACAACTTAGCTGTAGTTCGTCGTCATTATTGTTTACCATCTTTGTTGCAGGTCGATTTCGCGATTTCTTGATAGAAAAATTAGTGGAGGATTAACTCTACTTAAAGACATCAATACAACAAAACACAATGGCAACTCAGGAGGCACCTGCATCGTACACTGCACTCTATCAGCATTCTTTAGAGACGCAGCTGGCGTCACAACAGAAAAGAACAGCCACACACCGTCGTATCATTGACCATGGAGCACCAATGGGCCGTTGGGTAATTCAGAAGAAATTTGGACATAGAAGACAAAAAGTTGGTAGAATAAGACCAGAAGCATCATATACCATCGACATGCTGCCCCCACCGGCTTACCAGACTGATCCTATTGTTAATGCGCAGACGAAATTCGTTCATTTAAGTTCTAATAAGGCTAAGCATGCGATTCATGCTATAAAATGGACACCTGAAGGAAGAAGATTATTAGTTGCCAGTCATTCTGGAGAGTTCACACTATGGAATGGTATGACGTTCAACTTTGAGACGATTATGCAGGCCCACGATACTGCCGTGTTATGTTTGAACTATTCGCATAATGATGATTGGTTATTAAGTGGTGATCAAGATGGTGTTATTAAATTTTGGCAACCTAATTTTAATAATGTTAATATCATTGAGGCACATAGTGATGGAGTTAGAGATATTGCATTCAGTCCTAATGATACCAAGTTTGTGACGGCTTCAGATGATAGTTCGTTGAAAATTTGGAATTTCAGAAACAGTGCTGAGGAAAGAGTATTGAAGGGTCATAATTGGGATGTGAAATGTGCTGATTGGCATAGTTCCTTAGGACTTATTGTGAGTGGGTCCAAGGATAATTTGATCAAGTTTTGGGATCCTAGAGTAGGAAATGCCATTTCAACACTTCATGGTTTCAAACATACAATTACACAAACAAAATTTCAACCACAACAAGGATCAAATTTATTAGCTTCAATATCAAGAGATAGATCGATGAAAATTTTTGACTTAAGGGCAATGAAGGATGTTTTCCAATATAAATCAGAAGTTGATCTTTCAAGTCTTGCATGGAACCCAATTCATGGATCAATGATAACCACTGGTGGCTATGATGGCTCCATGAATCATTATTTCCTCAATGAGACCATCCCTGAAACGCTAGAAACCATCCAACCATTCCACACTATTCCGTATGCACATGAGAAAGCGATTCATGCACTGGAATACCATCCATTAGGTCATATTCTGACGTCGGCAGGTGCGGACAGATCTGCTAGATTCTGGACAAGAGGTCGTCCAAATGATCCAAATGCATTTCAAGATCCTCCATACACGAATGATAAACAAGGTGCATGGTATTTTGCAATCAATAATGCTGTTAATGCTGTTGTTCCAAAGGATGAAAATGTTGGAAATTTGGGAAGTAATGGTAATAACGATGATAGAGGATTTAGTTTACCTGGTTTAGATGGTGGGTTTAAAAGAGGTGGAAACTCAAACAACAATTTCAACTTGCCTGGTTTGGGATATTAAGTATATCGCCATTAATGCATGATAATATAGAGAGTCTTATTCGTCTTGTAAAATACGTTACTACAATTCTTGTCCTGAGTAAAATCTGAAACGAAATCAAATTTTCTATAAATATATCCTAAAAACCCAAAACTATAAATATTTCCTGTATAGATTCCCTAAAAAAGCAAGCAAGATGTGCCAATTACTTCTATGTGAGCCTATTCCCAGGTATTGTATAAAATAAAAACCAAATTACGTGCCCTCCTGATAAAAACCTTTTTTATTATTCGTTCTCTCTCTGAAACCCTTTTTCTTTTTCTCTTCTTTTTCTTTTAATAGCCAATTCAACCCTTGATTTTTTGTCTTGCTTCCCAAAACTTATTAACCTTTCGTTCATAAGCTGATCCATACTTTGTGTAATATTCTTTAGTAAACTGAATCAACTCTTGAAAGATTAAATCATCGGTCTCATCGAAATCGTTCTTACTGATTCTAACGTCTTTCCCACATGTATCAATCTCTATGTAAACCAATCCTTTATTGTCTTCTAGCTCCTTCACAGAAATATCTTGGAATGCCTTTTGATACAGATCGGCTCTTTTCACAAAATCAGTAATGGCTTCATCATGACTTTTATGAATATAATCAGGTCCACTTGTCTTTCCTTCAACGTTATATTTCCAGAGTGATAAATCCGTACATTTAACATGAAGGATCAATGTGTTGATTTTGGTGCCTGTTTTGGCTTCTTTCTCCTTGATTGTAGAGATAATATTCTGACGGCGCTCAACTGTTGAATTAGTTGCATCAAAAATTCCAACATTGATTTGGGAATTAATTAAAGAGTTCAACAGATGATCTAACGCGATATGAGCAAATCTTTCCCTTTGATCCTTGGCTTCTAAATTGTTGAAGTCAAAATATGTAGAACTTTGCGATTCAAAATTTGATAATTTTCTTCTGAAGTTACCTGCATTAAACGAATCAATTTTAAAATTTCCATAACTTTGATTAATGAAACGAGAACTCATCTCTTCAATCAAATGTTTGCAAATGGATGATTTACCAGAAGCTGGAAGTCCCACAAGGATAATACACCATTTCGAATCAATAACCGGTTCATTTGTAGGGGTTGTTGTAAGTTTGTTTGAAGATTTTGGCTGTCCATAAGGAGTTGCATTGTTCAAGGCCAGCTCCAGAGCATCCCCAAAGTAGTCTGATTTTGGAGCGGGAAGATCCTGTCTGATCTTGGTGAAACTCAACGACTTAGGGAGTGTGACGCCATTGTTTGGTGAGCATAGTGTTGTAACGGATGACGATGATGCGTTTCTTGAAAATACTGAGGAAGTTGTAGAGTCGTTTGTTTTCAAGCGCTGCAGTTTCTCTCCGATGGAGCTCACGAGTTGCTGATCCATGAGATGGATGTGTGTGTTTTTGGCCACTGTGGTTTGCTTTCTTGTAGTTTGTTTAGACTGTTGCGGTTTAGATTGATCTGAAAACGTGTCTAGCCTTTCGGATATTGCAAGAGGATGCGAAGAATAGTGAAAAGTCAAACTAAACGTAAAGTTTCAAGTGTCTGTCTATAGACTTTCAGACTAACGGCAAATATGGGTTGAAAAAAGTTGCTGTTGCTGTTCTTTATAAAAGTAACTTATCAAAATTTTAATTTAATTAGTAAAACCGTCTCCTGTCACCAAAAAAAAAAAATTCTATAAAAAACCTTGAGGCGCGCAGAAAAAAGAAATTTCTTGTTTTTCTGGATTTGTCGGACTTCGGCCGGATTTAGTGGCAAAAGTTTTTCCGAAAGAGGGGCTGCAGCTGGTACGGGCACTACAATAAGCTGATAAGGATTTAATTTTATTGTCAAAGAGTGAAGTCGAATTATTTTCTAGTGTCTTTCATGAGATAGTGGATGACAGTCTTGCAGTTGGCGAGCTCAGAAACCTGCTTCTCTCCTGTTGCTTTAGCATCAATGAGCCCCTGGTAGAGGAGACCCTAATCTTTGTTGTCCTGACATTGTGAGTGATTCATTTGTAATAACTGATGTTTATAGCTAAGTTCTTTCAACTCCTTCTTTGTGTTTCTCTAGCTCATGTGCTAGGTCATTGTTTTTCTCACTTGAAAAATCGTGAACATCCTGTAGAAATCTGTAGTTATGACCAAAGGAATCCATTTTACAGGCAACTCCATGACTTAATTCAGAAGCCATTTGACTAAGTTTGTGTATGACGGGCATTTGATTTTCGACACTATCGTGTGAAAGAATAGATATATTATCTAACTTCAATCTAGTGTTGTCTGAAACATTGCTCAACGTTGCAACAGCCTCTTTCAAATTGACGTATATAGACTCAATTGACGACTTCAGATCATCGTAGTCATCATCGTCAGTATTTCTCGATATAGACTGATGGCTAGCTGATTCACTATTTAAACTGATCTGTTTGGACTGTTTGGACTCTAGCTCTAGATTGAGATCATACATCATCAACAACGGTAGCACTGTCATCAATTATTTGGCGGTCTGGCGCCGTTTTCAGCGGAAACGAACACTCCAGAGCAGGATATAAGACTGATCCGCCAGTGAGATAAGCTTATGTCTGGGGTGCCCCCATTTAGTTTCAGAACTGATCAATTGGATGATATTTTGTTCCAAAGCCCAATTATAAGTTTTTTGTGTTTTTTGAATAAAGTCAGAAAAGCGGTCTCGGAACATGTATGTCCTTTATCACGTGACTACTGGCTACCTCATCGCATCCCTACACCAGTCCTCTTCAAAGCAAAAAAAATCTTTCGAGATGACTGGATTTAGTGCTAACAGGCGTACATCTCACACAATGTCTGCATCATCTGAGGATTCTATACCCACTGTGTCTGCTTCAGAAGCTAACCCAGTGACAGAAGTTTCTGAAACTTCATCTGAAACCCCAAAGTTAGATCAATATAACCATGAAAATCCAAGACCTGTTATTCCTGAAGGCATATCTAAATCACAATGGAAGAAACAACAAAAGAGATTAAGACTAGAAGAAAAGAAAGCTACATTCCAGCAGATACGCAGGGAGAAAAAAATCAAAAAGAAAGCCGAACGTCGTGCTTTAATTGACGAATATAAAGCCAAAGGTGAAGAGATACCTTCCGAATTACTACATGTCAGAAACAAACCACCTAAAGAACAGGTTCATAATGGAGGCACAATCATCATGGATTGTGCCTTTGATGATCTGATGAATGAGAAAGAAATAATATCCTTGTCTAATCAAATAACGAGGGCTTATTCATCTATTAGATTTGCTCCAAGTACCTCTACTTTAAAAATTACATCCTTTAATAAGACATTAAAGAAAAGATTCGATGAAGTGATGATCAAATCAGGTTATTTAAACTGGAAAAATGTTGAGTTTGATGAGGAACCTTTCACTATTGGGGAAGACCCATCTAAATTCTTGTACTTATCTGCTGATTCCGATAATGTTTTAGAGGAATTGGATCCATCAATGACTTATATTGTTGGTGGTATAGTTGATAAGAATCGTCATAAGAACATGTGTAAAAATAAAGCGGAAGAATTAGGGATCAAGACTGCAAGATTACCAATTTCAGAATTCATTAAAGTCGCTGGTAGATCAGTCTTGACTACTGGTCATGTCATCGAGATCATGTTAAAATGGTATGAGTTTAAAGATTGGAAAAAAGCGTTTGAGACTGTCTTACCTTCAAGAAAACTAGATGGGAAAAGCGATGAAGATGAGAGTGTAGAACCAGAGGAGAATGATAAAGTTGATTCCGAAAATGAGTAATAGATGATAATCGCATGAAGAAATGATGATGTAGTAGTATTGTGAGTCTGAAAAATCAATTTATCCTAAATTATTCTCCACTAGTACTAGTGTTAATTGCTAGTAGTACTAATATAATTTTCTTCCGTTAAATTATGTTAATATTACCAACCAGCTATATATATAATTGTAACCGACAGTTGTCGCGTACTAGTCCTCGATAAATAGGACCTTTATCAAAAATTCCTCCACAGAATCTGATAAAAATCACTTTCCACTCAATATGCAACCACTCTTTTGAGCACACAGTTGAAGGTGATTGAAGAATAAAATTTGAAGCTCACTATTGTCGGCTATTTTCTAACTTTTTATGCAATGTTGAGTCGGAAGTCGGAGGTCGGAAATCGCGTCATACTGTCAAAGGTCTGTGATAAGATGAAGACTTGGAATCATTTGAAATATCTAAACATATTATCAGTTGCTTTATCAAGATTAAGAAATTTGAAAAAAGCTATTTTAATTTGCTAGAATTTTGAATTTCGAAGGAACAAACATTGAATAATACTACTGTTATCAAGAAAATCGTTTTTAACCAGGTATGTGACAATGTTAAAGGTACAATCAATATATTCGACGCTTATTTAATGTTTAGATATAGGATTGGTTTAATCATTAATGTCTCATCAATGTCTTGGGATTTTGTAGAAATGGTAATTTGAATGTACATTTCTTTCATAAGCAGTATACAATATAAAATTAAAACTAATTATAATTTTTTGCAAGAGCGAGGCCCGCCAACTGAAATAACTGGTAATTGGTATATAGTTATAAATAAAACAGTTTTCGGGTAAATTGATTTTACTGTCATAGATTTCAACAAGCTCATTGTTAGAGTAGAGAATAACACATTTTTCAGGAGTGAGAAGAAGTTTGCGTTCTGGCCTCATTTCAGTGAATTGAGTACTGGCAACTCCTTAAGTTCGGAGATTTTCTACTTTTCAGAACTACACTGAAAAATAATTTTTTCCTCATAACACAAACAATAAAATAACCACTTGAATCCAAACAATGACCTCGCTGAAGAGCGTTGATAAGAAGACAAAACAAGTGTTCAAGCCTTTTTTAAATGACCCATATCCACAATCCAACTTTCCCATACTGGATTCCGATACACAACGACAGATTCTAAGTTTCTTGATTCTAATGCTAAAAAGTTTAGGCAACTACAACAAACTAAAGAAAGAGTCACCTCATGACAAAGCACTACTTAAACAAACGAGGCCCGAAATACTGAATCACATTACACTGGGATTCAACTGCACAGTCCAGAACTTGGAACGCCAAGTGAGGTCAAAGAAACCGATTGATGATCCAATATTATACGTTTTTGTTTGCAAATCTGATATTTCACCTCCTTTATTGATCCAACAGTTTCCTAATCTCTGCTATATGTCTGGAAAAGGAGAAAAGAATGTGAAACTGGTCTCACTGCCTAGGGGCTCTGTTGATCAGTTTAAAGAGGCAACTGGACAGAAGATCAACATATTGGGACTGAGGTCATCGAAAGAGTTAATTTCAAAGAGTTTTCTGGAACTGTTAAACAACGATGAGAAAGTTCCCCAATTGAAGATTGAATGGCTGGAGAATATTAGGTTTCATCAGACCAATATCCAAATGGTGAAGACTACTGTTCCTCTTAAAACAGCAAAAGTTAAAGCTGCAAAAGTTACCAAGGATGTACAGCAAGATAAATCAAAAAAGGCACAAGTGAAGCAACAGCCGAAGCACAAGAGATAGAGAGTAATAAAATGTTACAAGAAATCCTCAAAAAATCTGCTAGACTTTCATTTCATAGATCCTATTTTGGTTGGAATGCACTAACTAACAGCTTGAAATGTTCAATTTCCAAATCGGCCAATTCACCTTCACAATCATTCAAAGAGCTCAAGATATAGTCATAATTTAGCAATAGAAATGATTCGGCCTTTGATTTCAAATGTTTACTCAACTTGGTCAAAACTGATTCAAACTCTGATCTTAATCTAATGATCGAATTGAATAAAGGTTCCTGTTTCGATTCAATCAATATTTCATTAGAGTTACTGAGTTTCAAAAACCCATATATCAAATTTGTGAACTGAACAGTCAAGGAATGTGGATGTAATGCATTATTGGTTTCTGAAATTGCAGAAGATTTTAAAGATGAACGTTTTAAATTTTCACAATTCAGATCGATAAGTTTTTGAAAATTTGGCCACAGTGTAATCAATTGCAAATTCAAATAATTCTCCAACATTGGGATTTTCCTTTTTTGTAATTCAAACGTTAACGATTGTGATAATCTAATAAGAATCAATATTCCAAAGATATCATAACTTTGATGTATCAATTTTTTGGTGTATTGAATTCCCAAATTATAAGTCGGTTGAAAAATTTCTTCAAATGATTGATTTACTATATCCATAGTATTGGTTTGGAAAAATTCAGTAAGGAAAAGATACTCAACTGAGCCGTTATCTATCAATGCAAGATTAAAACTTCTAAATCCGATTTCGATATTGAATGTCAATGGGTTAGATTCTGCAATCTGGGCAAGCATCACTGTTGGATCTTCAGCATTAATGATTTTATGTCTTTTTCCAATGGTGTAGTCTAAGATATTCGATGATTTCTGGAAAAATGATTGTTGTCCTCCTATCAAATAATTTGCATCATATGGATTAATTTTCAATTTTTCTAAACTTGTTAGATATCTCTGGAAATGACTCTTGTAATACCATCTCATCGTGTATATATACGCGCTCAAGAGTTCTTCAAATAACTTGGGATAATGTTTGGACAAGAACGGACATATTTCTTTGACTTTGATCAATTCCTCTTGGACAATCTGTGAAGAAGTTCCAACGACTCTTAACTTCTTGATCTTCAAAATCATAAAGTTCTTGATTCTATCAATTGTCTTGTTCATTAAAATCGATAGCAAATCGATCAATTTCTGTAATGATTTCATGTCTTTGTACTCTTCACTCTTGGAATACTTTTCATATATCAGTGTCTTGTCGGTCAAAAACTGTAAATTCTCACACCATCTTGCATTCACTGGCGAATTGTAGATATCTTTTATCACTTCTGGGGGTATGATCAAGTCTGACACAAGAGGAGTATACTTCTTTTCCAATTCCTGTCTCTTACTCAAGTTCTTCGACATCTCCACACTTCTAGTCTTCAAACTCTGTAGTTCTTTCGATAAGTTCACCAATCCTTTGTCAAATGTGTCCAAATACTCCTGTAACGGCGTCAAAAGCAGCTCAAACGAGTTAATTGTGCGCTCAAATTCCAAAAGACTCTGAGTCTCTCGCTCTGCTGCAACATGGTTGATCGAATGCTGCGTTGATAGATATCGAATCTCCTCAAGAGTGTGTTGGCTGGTGATATCGATCTTATCCAATTCTGATCCCGCAGACTCCGATTCTTTGGGTGTGAACTCACCACTGTACAATATTCCCTTTAAAGTCTCGAGTGAGGTCATTGAACAAGCTGCAACTGTGATATTTTAAATAATACAGAGTGAACTTAGTGAACTTAGTGAAAACACTTCATCTATTTGCGTTTCGAAAAGAAAACATCAACAATTTTTTACGTAATCACCATAGATAAAATACTTTAGATAAAGGTCTCTATATTTGGGAGATTCTAGAGAGTAGTGCACACAGTTGCAAGTAGGAGCCGACACCTTCGAGGACTCTCATGTGTGTTATCCCGATTTCCTTCATTACTTCCAGTCTTTTTGGCTCTGGAATCTCTTCAAGACCTCTAGTGACTTTGAAACTTGTAGAGACAATATCTGTTCCAGAATATCCTTTATCCCACAATTCTTTCAAGAATTCAATGGCCTGGTCCAAATCGTTGTTGAGACAAACACTAATGATCATTTTTTTGATCACCAATGGATGGGGACTATCGACGATTTTGAAGACATTTTCGCCATTGACGAATCCAAACCCAGCAACTGTACTCTGTAAATTGTTGATGGCTTGTCTCATGTCACCTTCGGCACTAAATATAAGTGCCTCAAGTCCATCATTAGAATACTTCACATCTTCTGCCTCGATTACTTCCAATAATCTTTTCAATACTTCTTCATCTTGTAGTTTAGTGTACCTCAGCACTGCACAACGTGATTGTAAAGGTTCAATGATCTTATTTGACAAGTTGCAGGCAAATGCAAATCTTGTAGTGTTTGAATAGATCTCCATAGTTCTTCTAAGAGCCTGCTGTGCTCCGGGAGTCATTGAATCTGCTTCATCAAGAATAATAATCTTATGTCTTCCAGTAGGCAATTGAACCTTCTTTTGTGCAAACTGTTTGATCTTGTTTCTAACGACCTCAATACCACGATCATCAGACGCGTTCAATTCCAAAGTCGCATCACTGTAACTTGATCCTAATAACTCACGAGCTAAACAGTGGATTGATGTGGTTTTACCGATCCCAGGAAGCCCCGAGATGATCATGTGTGGCATGTTCCCGTCTTTGGCAATCATCTTGAGACGATCAATGGTCTCTTTGTTCCCAACAACGTCTTTCAGTGTGTGTGGACGGTACTTTTCCACCCATGGGAGTTCCAGTTTCAAGGCGTTGTTGCTCATTGCGTTCAGCACTGTTTTGATTCAGTTCTTGGTGATGGATTGAGCTTTAAATTTTTCGCGTTTTGTTTTCGTTTCGCGTGTGTGGGTCCAGAAATCCCTACAACACACCTCGTTATGATTTATTCAATCTTACTGCCAGTGTTAATGGAAAGAAGGCCATTACATCATTATCATTATCATTAGCTATCTATCCTATCTTCTGAGGTACCTCAAAGTGCTGAACGATCTGTAGAAGTGTTTGGTCAAATTATAAGGTAGATTATGCCCATCAAACTTACCAACGTTTCTGTTCTTGAATCTCTTCAAAAATGAGGCATCCAATCGGGGTGGTTGTGAAGACACAATCCCTTCAGGAAAGACACCACATTTGCTTCTGTCTAGATGCTCTGCCATTGTGTTCATATATAGCAGATTCGAAGCCCTCGTCATTGCAACGTACTGTAATCTCTTGTCTTCTGGAGTCTGTTCAAATTCTGTTGGGTTCCAAATGGATGTACGTCCATGAGGATTGAATCTAGGAAGGAAGACAATTGGGAACTCAAGCCCTTTGGCAGAATGGATAGTGGAGATTGCGACTGAATCCTCCGTCAAAGAAGTTGGTAATAGATCAGTATAATTCTCAGAAAAATATTCTAATAATGTCACTTCATGAGGTTTCAAATGACTTATAAGTTTCAAATTTTCCTTAATGTCTGCATAATGCTTGAGAAAGACATCTCTTTGGAAATGATCTTTCAATTTACTAGATATCCTATCAGCCAACCCTAATTCCCCTGCCAAATCAGAAGCACATTCAAAAATATCATCGGGACTGTCACGATCTAAAGTATTGACGTGATATTCCAATTTCTGATGGTAGTGCACCAATGGTTGAAGTTTTGCTCGTCCCAAGAGTTCAAATATAGGTGTTTGTGTCTTGATTGAAGTTTCATATAATTTTTTGATGGTTACTGGTCCTATTTTAGGTAATAAGTCCAACGTTGAAAGAATTGAAAAATCCGCTCTTTTTGGATTATTAACGATTTTCAAATAATCTATCAAATGGAATAAATCATTGAATAACCAACCCGGTGATGAACTTAGTTTATGTGCTTTAATCCCAAATGATTCTAATATTTTCTCCAGTTGATCGATTTCTGCATTAGACCTAGTGAGAATGGTTATATCTGTAGGTTTTATGATCCCATAACTTTGATTCAACAACCTATTGATTTCATTAGCAATTGATAACATTGAATCTTCTGAAGAATTACTTATTTCAAAAGTTGGTTTTGGTCCTGATTCTAAGAAAAAATTTTTTGGATTATTTCTTAATTCAAGTTCTTTTTCATCTTCAAACATTAGAAAATTAGCAACTTTACCAATTTCTGGAGTGAATCTAAAAGCTTCAAACATCTGAATCTGATCAACGGGTTTAATTTTTTTCAATTCATTTTTTAAGATATTTGGATTAGATCCAAGAAATCCATAAATTGATTGATTAGAATCACCAGCAACTACCAAATGTGTCTTTTGAGAAACTAATCTAACGATATCAAATAACTCGGGATACATATCTTGAAATTCATCAACTATTGTGACTTTATGAGATAATTCCAATTCTGGATTTTCATTAAGCAAATTGGTAGCGATATGCATAACATCTTCATAAGTTAGCATGTTCATTGACTCAATAATCTTCAAAAATTCCTTAATGGAAGTTATTGACATCTGATGTCTTTTAGCAATCTCTTTTAAAATATCATCACTTAATTCACCATCTTTAGATCTCCAACCGTTTCGCATCAAAGATCTTAACAATCCCCTGATCTTGAACTTTGTTGGTTTCGGCCTCGTATCCATCAATCTAGTCACTGTTCCCCAATTGATATCCTGAATAAGATCAACATTAACATACTCATCATCGACTTCTTTTATGATCTGATGACAGAAGCCATGAAATGTCATTATTTGCAACTGGTCAACCAGTCCTCGGTCTTGCATGAGATTCATTAGTGCCTGTTTCATGTTATCAACAGCCTTGTTGGTCAGACTCAGCACTAATATATCATCTGGTTTATAATTTAGATGTTCAATCATGTATGCGATTTTGTAACATAGGGTCATTGTTTTCCCTGATCCAGGTCCAGAAAGGATCTGTAGAGTCCGTGTAGAATCAACAGGGTACTTGATGATAGATTCCTGTGTCTCAGTAACGGTTACTTCCCTGGGAATCGTTCTCGTTGGATCGTGAAGCAACTCGTTGATTTCTTGGGCTGTTTGCTCTGATGTGAGATTTTTAACTTCTTCTTCCTTGATGTAGTCAATTCGACTATCGTGAAATGATAGATCATGCATTATTGAAGTCAAGAAGTCCTTCCTTCCATCAGAGATCAAATGAAGAAAGATAAAACCCTGGGTGATATTTAAATGTTTTGAAATTGTTTCATCTGTATAGATTTTCAAATTTTTACGCGTTTAGGAAACAACAATAGAAGGTAGGACTGATGAACAGAGATACGACTATAGACAAATACACTTCAAAACTCCTCAAAAGCTCTGGACTACTCAAAATCACAAATCACAATATCATATTCAATTATAGTTTCGAGTAATCTTCTCCCACGATGACACTGTAAGTGAACTTACCGACCAATGGGAACATTGAGGCTGTTGTCTTCGCCTCAGCACTACTGGCCACGCCTTGAACAACACGCTGACCAATTCCTTGACAAATTACACCAACTCTGTACAATCCAAAAACGACCCCGACTTTCCAAAGTTTCACAGGATCCCAATCTGGACGCTGAACAGTGACATATGATCTCAATACTTGGTCAACAAGTTGAGGGTTTGGGTCGATGGGGAATTTGGCAAAATAGTTGTTTAGTTTGGAAGGCATCGTGAATGGTTGTAAGACGTTAGCCAAATCGAATAATGGATGTCCGTTCGTGCATAGTTCCCAATCTAGAACAGCAATGACTTTTGGTTCAGTTGGATGGAACACTAGATTATCAATTTTGAAATCACCATGGATCAAAGTTGGAGTTTTTGGATCAGATGGTGAATTTTCTAAAAGCCATTTTGAAGTTCGATCAAAATAGGGAATTGGATCAACATCTTTGGATTGAAGCTGTTGAATTCGGGACATTGACTTGATCTGTCTCTCAAAATATGAAGGTCCACCTGATTTTGTGAATTTTGGGTTCTTAAAGAATGTTTTTGGTAATTGATCAAACAATTCATTTGATGGAGTAGAATGAATTGCAGAAGCTGTTTCAACTACTGATTTCCAAATTTGATCTTTTTCATTCTGTGATTTCAGTGCTGACAATGAAGGATCGTGAAATATTCTACCTTTAACAAATTCCATGATGTAGAAAACAGCACTCACATGTGATTCATCCAAACATAACAAATGGACCTGGGCGATAGGCACTTTATCCTTATCTGATCTTTTTGAATTGATGTTTTGAATGGCATCAAGCATGTAGAATTCACGTTCAATGGCATGTGCAGTCTTGGAGATTAACTTCTTGTTAAAAGTTGGTTTCTTACGGAGCACTGCTTTCTTACCATTTGAATCTGTCAACAAGAAGGTTGGATTGGACTGACCGAAGTTGAACTGTTTGACAGTCAATGGAGGAATCAAAGGAGACCAGGATGAGTGTTTGGCAATTTTAACATCCTTGGGAACACTAGCACTGGAGAAGAACTTATTCAAAGCATCGATATCGAGGCCTGTTCTAGTTGTGGGGACTGTTAGTCAATGTTTTGAGCTTTGAAATGAGGAATGTGTCACTCACCTTAAGGGGCCGATATCCTGTTCCGAGTCCACGAGTGGAGTGACTGGCATTGTTTCAGGGGATATTTAGAGGTAGCGCTGAGAGAGTATAATAGAGTGAAGTTATTGGGAAGTCGGTTTGTATTTATACCCTCTCGGTAAAATTATTTCACATCGGGGTAAATGTGTCAAATTATTATACAATGATTCTATGGTGATAGGCAGTAGTCTCCGATCGGGATGCTGGTCCGGGACTGGCCGTTGTTGACTTTGAGCGAGTCGTAGGAGAAGCGCAGCGACGAGTCGACCTCGATGTCCCGGACTTCCTCGTTTAGAAGCTCCACGAGGCCCTCGAGATCTTGTTCCGGTCTGGGGCTCACGGTGCCCGACGTCTCTGCTATCGTCACATGGTAATTGTCTGAGTTTAGGTCGAACTTCGGACCTCCCACTAGTACTTCTTCGGCGGAAACCTCTAGTGCGTCGTTGATGATCTTGCCTATAGTGTGAACTTGACTGGCTGATGAAGGAGACAGTCCCAATGTCAGAAATAGCTTTGAATTAGAAGTATTCCACAAGAACTTGACTCTATCAAACGTGACTTCATTAACACCAGGCTCGTACTTGAGCACTGATAGACGCTTCCTTAATTCATTATCGAACTGGGTTTTTGAATGTTTATCAATATAATTGTTGTTGGTCAACGATATGTGGACTTGTGAACTGATCTCATTCTGTGAATACATTGATTCGAATGTGGGTATGCTTGCAAAGGCAGGAGACATTTTAGCGTACATCTGGACATTATGCAACACTTCATCCATTTTCATGAGCTGTTGGTAATTGGGCATGAACTCTAAGGAGCAGTAACTGTTTAAGTAACCAGCAGGTGCACTAAACACGCTTTTCCATCTCATCTTGAAAACACTTTGTAACGAAGGAGCCTTGTGGAACTTGTCGAGGATCTCCTCTGATATTTGCGGCAGTGCTTGTTCCTCAATCTGATCTGTATCGGAGTCGCCACTATCACTGCTGTAGTCACCCAAGAGGTCCATACCTCTACATCTAGCTGCCTATGTTTCTTTGATACTACATGGTGAAATACCACACCCACCGGGGCACCAAACCATACCAATGCTCAGTGCTCAGAACCCATGACACTACGATAAAACACCAAAAAAAAGACTCCCAGCCTAATTTTTTATACTATGACCACTGACCAGCATCCCCAGCTTCGCAATGCCTCACTCTTTAACACACCCACCTAATCACCTTCTTCTTTTTCACCTCTCCCCACTTCTCCCCCACTGCGGCCCATTTTCTTCCACTCGCGAGAATCGCGAAAATCGCGAAATCCAATCAAAAACCATCGATTTGAAACCGGCTCCGGACCATTTCCGAGGGAAAGTGGCAAACATCGCTACGTAACCACTGCTAAAATCAGTAATTCAAAGGAGAAGATGAATGTCTAAATGGCTGATGAGTGAACCGTCACATACTTGAGATTATGGTATTGAAACCTATCAGAAAATTACACTCTTGTGTTCCTTTTTAATGCCGTTGATTCAACCTTTTGCTCACTTTTAACGGTGCCCTCGGAAAAACTTTTTTGTGCTCCAAGGAATCAAAAATGGATTTCTTTCGCTTTTCCTTTCTTTTACTAACTAGATCTATATCTTCTATCCAATCTTCGTAATGTTGGCCTCCAGAAACCTTCGCATGCTCTCAAAGAGAGTCCCACTCCAACAAGCTGCCAGATCTTTTTCCGGTCTTTCTAAAACCTCTTCCATTGCTAGACCAGTTATTAGCAAATCTAATACTTTAAGAATCAACAATGTTCAATTACCAACTTTGTCAAGATTCTCTCGTTTCAACACCACAGTTCAAGTCCCAGATATGGCTGAATCTTTGACCGAAGGTACTTTGAAAGAATTCAACGTTAAAATTGGTGATTACGTTGAAAGAGATGCTTTAATTGCAACTATTGAAACTGATAAAATCGATGTTGAAGTTAATGCTCCAGTTTCCGGTACCATTACCGCTTTCTTAGCTGAAGCTGACGACACCGTTGAAGTTGGTCAAGATTTGTATAAGATTCAAGAAGGTGATGCTCCAGCAGGTGGTGCTGCCCCAGCTGCTAAAGAAGAATCAGCTGCCCCAGCAAAAGAAGAACCTGCTCCAGCTAAAGAAGCTGCTGCTCCAGCTCCAACCCCAGCTAAAGAAGCCCCAAAGAAAGAAGCTCCAAAGAAGGAAGCTCCAAAGAAAACTGAAGAAGCTCCAGCTAAAGCTGCTCAACCTTTCGCCAGAACTGAATCTCGTGTTAAAATGAACAGAATGAGACAAAGAATTGCCGAAAGATTGAAAGAATCTCAAAACACTGCTGCTTCATTAACCACTTTCAACGAAGTTGACATGTCTTCATTATTAGAACTTAGAAAATTATACAAAGATGAAATCATCAAGAAAAAAGATATCAAATTTGGTTTCATGGGTTTGTTCTCTAAAGCTTGTACTTTAGCCATGAAAGAAATTCCAGCCGTCAATGGTGCCATTGAAGGTGATCAATTAGTCTACAGAGATTACGTTGATATCTCAATTGCCGTTGCCACTCCAAAGGGTTTAGTTACCCCAGTTGTTAGAAACTCAGAATCTTTGTCAGTTTTAGAAATTGAACAAGAAATCTTGAACTTGGGTAAAAAAGCTCGTGATGGTAAATTATCCTTAGAAGACATGGCTGGTGGTACTTTCACCATTTCCAACGGTGGTGTTTTCGGCTCCTTATACGGTACCCCAATTATTAACATGCCACAAACTGCTGTGTTAGGTTTACATGGTGTTAAAGAAAGAGCTGTTGTTGTCAATGGTCAAGTCGTTTCCAGACCAATGATGTACATTGCTTTGACTTACGATCACAGAATGTTGGATGGTAGAGAAGCTGTCACTTTCTTGAAGACTGTTAAAGAATACATTGAAGACCCAAGAAAAATGTTATTGAATTAGTGATGGGAAATTTCTAATGAGTGATAGAGCGATGAGATAGGGAATTAAGTGAATGATCTTATTTTACTTTTTCTTTTTTTGTTGTTGATCACTTATGAATTTTCTTTTGATTTTAGAGTACTATGCATAACTAGATTCATTACTCCGATATGTGGATCATGGTTCATCATCATCATTAATTTTTTTTATATATCATTGTTGTCAGTTTCTTATTCCCTTTTTATGCTGCTATATGTGTGTTGTGTTGTGTTCTTTTATCCCATACTATTATCAGCCTTTATTATTATTATTATTATTATTTAACGAGATCTAAAGTTTCCTTTATTGTTTGCCGTGTATATTTGCCCATACTACGCAGTATTTATAACAGGTGCTGATATATGTAGATCTTAAAGACGATCTCGAGAAGCTCATGAGCAATGAGCTGAAAACTGGATCAATGGATATATTTGATCTAGGAGAAATTTAATTAGACAGTACTTTTCATTAATTTCAGATCGCTTCATGACTGAATATTACTATTACATTTTCAAAGTAAAACAAGAGTTCTCGGTTCTACCGGCTAACATCTCGCTTATAGACTACTATCCGAAACAATGAGTTGGATGGGATTACTTGGCCCTCATAATCATAACCTCCTGAAGTGTATTCCTCTCCAAGTTCACACGTGGTTGTGCCAAGCATTGTTTTGTACTATAACATCAAAACCACAAAAATCCGAAGAGTCGAATAGAAGAAGGTCGACGAGAGTCTCTCTACAACCGTTGAGCAATTAAATGCAATCAAGTGATTCATTTTAATGAGAGAAAGAAGAGCTTCAATTTCAAGCCTTGACCTGTCAACTTTTATTGTTTTTGTTTTCTTTTCTTTTCAAGTTTTATTGTTCCCCAGATATTCCGAAATGTGTCAAAATATATTTCACTACTTCCGAGTCTACAGCTTGCAACGTGGTGAAAACAGGAAAAAATCCCAAACTGGGAATGTAACAAAGTATTCCACGGGCCACATGTGAAGATTTTCAAATTTCAAACAACCACACTAGGGTAATCATCAGCAATCAGGAAACCAATTATGTATGGAATTTCCTCATTGGGGTGAAATTTAGTTTGTTGTACACGTTCTTACGAAATTTTACACAGAAAGTTTACAAATGAACATTGCATACACAATTCTCTATGGGTATAAATACTCCGAAGGATACTTCGATGTTTTGTTCTCATATTTGTTCCAACATTCAACATCATTAACAAGATGAGATTACCAACTGCTGTTCTATTACTAGTCTTCACCGCTCTAGTCCAAGCGTTACCAATTAAATACGACGACAAGAAAAACATTATTTTCTTAGTCTCTGATGGTTTAGGACTTTCCGGTATCACTGCCGCTAGACAATACTTCCAAACCAAGGGAAACACCACTGATGCTCAAGCTGTCTTTGATATTGAAAATTACTTGATTGGTACCGTTAGAACCAAATCATCATCCCAATTAGTCACTGATTCTGCAGCTGCTGGTTCAGCTTTCTCCACTGCCCATAAGACTTACAATGGTGCTATTTCAGTCTTCCCAGATGGAACCCCAGCTGGTACTTTTTACGAAGGTGCTAAGCTCTTGAACTATTCAACTGGTATTGTCACAACCACTTTTGTTCAAGATGCCACCATTTGTACTCCAAACACCCATGCACTTTCCAGAAGATCTTATGATTTAATCGCCACCCAGCAATTAGGCTATGGTCATCCATTAGGACAAACCATGGATGTCGTCATTGGTGGGGGTCGTCAATACTTGCATGGTAATGACACTATTTACGATGGTACTGTTGGTAAAAGAGCTGATCAAGTCGATTACATTTCAAAAGCTGTTGAAGATGGTTGGACTTACATCGGTAACAGAAGTACTTTTGATGATTTATACAAACAAACCACTGACGGTGACTATAAATTACCATTATTAGGCTTGTTTGAAAAGAACAACATTCCATACGAGCTCGACCGTAATGCTACTAAGACCCCATCATTGGAAGAATCTTCATTATTGGCTTTAGAAACTTTGATCAAAGCTACTGAAAACTCTGAACAAGGTTTCGTTTTGTTGCTAGAAGGTGCTAGAATCGATCACGCAGGTCATAGTAACGATCCAGCCACTCATGCTTTAGAAACTAAAGCTTATGCTGATACTTGGAAAGCTGTCATTGACAGGGTTTCTTCTTTAGACACAGAAACTTTAGTCTTAGCCACTTCTGATCATGAAACTGGTGGTTATGGTTTAGCAATCAATGATGTCTATGATTATTACCCAGACGTCTTAAACCAGGTTCCACATTCTGCTGAATATGCTTTTAACATCATTTCTGAACATGAAGGTGATTTAACTCCCGATTACATCAAGACTGAAATCTTAGCCAACACTTTAAACATCCATTCTAACTATACCGATGATGATGTTCAAGCCATCATTGATTCTGATGACATTGAAGTTGATTTGGCTCATTTGATCTCTAAAATTGCTGGTGTTGGTTGGACAACCACTGGTCACACTGCTCAAGATGTTCCATTATACGGTTATTCCAACACCAAAGAAGGATTCAACAGAATCTTGTCCAGTTTAGGTTCATCAATTGAGAACACTGAAATCCCTGAATTTTTCGCTTATGAATTAGGTGTTGATTTGGATGAAGTCACTGAATTGATCAAAGATATTGACACCAAATAAGTGCTATGATGCCCTATACTTAACGCCTCCATACCAGAGAAAAAGGTTAGAAAAAAATCGTTTTAAATCATGATTGAGTTTGCTATCCCCATTTTTATTCTTCTTTTATATTACGTTTTATCAACTACAACTTTGACATTCAAGGGTTGGTGGAATCAAATTAGATATTTGATGATTTTAGACTGAAAAATTATAAAAATTGTTTTAATATAGACTTTTTGCGTAGTTATCGAATATCAAAATTAGTTGCATTCAAGAGGCCGAATTGCACAGTAATATTCATAAATCCTTAGTTGTGAGTAATTGAGTATTACGTCGTCTTGTTTTGTACATTCAACTAAAATTTGATTAGCTGAATTCTAAATCATGGATTATACAGAGGAGTTTATATTTATGTTTAAAATATACATGTGAAAACTTATAATTATATAACTATAATGCAAATGGAATGAATAAACCAGATCTAAATTCTGAAGATCTTTTTCTTTTTATTCTGTATCTACTTTCCCTTATTCCTCATCAATTTTGAAATATCCAACACTTAAATATTTCAAACTTTCTTTTTCTGATTCATCAATTTCAATTTTAGAAACAACGCCTAATTGAACTAAATCACCAAATAAAACTTCAATTTTATTTCTAGCATATAACAAATATTCAAAATTATCATTATCTGCAGTACCTTCAACCTCATCATCTATTTCAACTTCTTCTTCAACATTTTCATCATCTTGAATAATCTTGTAAGTTTCACCATTAACACCATTTTCAAAAGCTAATTGTTCATATTCATCTTCTTTTGCAGTATCTAATGGACCATTTTGTAAAATTGCCCAAAGGGACCAAAAAAGTGAAACAGCAGGTCTCCAATTAATAACATCGTTATAAATTAATTTTGATTCATTTTGTAATTTCTTCAAATTTTCATTATTTGCTTTATTCATATCTTTAAATTCTGGATTTCTGAAAAGGACGTAAGAGTAATTGAAATTTAATTGTTCTTCAACAGATGGGAAATCTTTAACGTCTAAAGCCCATGATTTTTCAGGATGATGATAATTATGCATCCATTCAGAAAAGTGATTAGCAATATCATATGCAGGGAAATTTGGGCCTGAATATTCAAAATCAATAACGACCAAGTTTTGATCTTGTTTCTTTTCATGTTGAGTTGGGTTTAATTCTGGTAAATTTTCTAAAGATAAATTAGAAAGATCTTTGATTGGCAAAGTTTCATTTGTTTGAGAAAGTGAAGTTTGAGAAGTTATTGGTGATGTTGAAAATAATAAATTCCCATATTGAGTATCATTATGACAAAATACCATATTTTTGTATTTTTCAAAACCATATTTTAAATCAATCCATTCAAGATATTTATATGCATTTTGCTTAAATTTTTGGAAACTCATTTTGAATAAAGTAATTTCATCAATATTTTTAAAATTAAAATTATCATTTTTAATCCAGTCTTCAATAGTTGACAACCATAATTTAATGTTTCTGATAGTCATTGGACCCAAATCTTTTTCTCTTGAAGATATTGGAATACCAACATGCAACTCTTTCATTCTTCTTGCAATTCTTGCAGAAGTTTTCAAATTCATGATATCTTTTTTACTTAAAGTTAATGCATTTTCCAAGAATTGCTCCAATCTACCATTCTTAAATATTCCTAATAGTTTAGGACCAATGTTCTTTTTAGATAGCTTTGTTAATATTTTCAGTTCATAAGTTCTATCAATAATTGAATCGGCATTAGCACCATAAATTCTTAACAATAAAGAAGGAAACACAATATTATGAAGGTTATAATTCTTCAAAATGACAACCGATGGTGCATCAATCTTATAGATGGCATTAGTAAGTGCACCACTCATTCTTTTCAACTGGATATCATTAGCGGCAGTGACCGGTAATTTATGCCATTTTGAGATTCTTAATGCTTTGATTGTGTTTAAAAGATCGGTTTTGAAATACTCTTGGGGCAAAGTGTGATCAATGGAGACATTGATGGTAGGCACATCGGAAGATCGTTCCTCCGATGATGATGATGACTCTGGGGCATGGAACTGTGGGTGTTGTGAGAAATGATATGGTGAGAGTTTGAAGTTATTGATCTCGATTGTGGTTGCTGTTGATTTTCGGATCGAGTTCTGTGAGGAGGAGGATCTGGTGAGCGCTGGCCGGGAGCGGGAGCGGGATCTGTGTCTCGAGTGAGGGCGGGAGTGTGTGGACCTCGAGGAGCGCGAGGAGAAGCTTCGTGGCTCGGTCATTTTGCTAGTTGGTGATGATTGTTTTTATTGTTGATAGTGATCAATTTTTTTTTTGTTGATTGTGAAAAACCGATAAAGAATGACATGTGAAAGATTAGTCGAATGGGACGAATTACTGTTTATTGAGTATTGTGAGAGTTATTTTTGTATATATAAACAGATGTTAATTAGTGGAAATCACTCTTCCACCGACTGGTAGACAAAACTCGCCAAATTGACGAAATAGACGAGGTTCTTGACCGTTTTCTCGCCATCACCGACATATTTGGCAAAACCAACAGGTCCACGATCACAGTCTGCACACACGAGCAAACGCTCGATGTCGAGCCCGTTCTTGAAGTCACGTGAGACACCGATGTTGTCGAAGTCCCACACGTCTGCCACCTGAAGGAACTTGTCTGTGACTAGAGTGTCTTGTGACGGTCTGATGAACTCGAGGTCCATGGCGACCGTTGTGAGCGTGTGCTGTGGGTTTGGCTGGAGGATGCGGGCGTGGCAGCCTGGGTGGCTGCATCGCAGGACGTACTTTCCACTCTGTGAGACGTCCACAGAGGGGTCGTAGCTGGAGTAGGAGACCATTAGATTATTAGTTGATGGTCTTGATAGAGAGAATCTTACATCGCGAATAATAACCAAATTGATTATATAGTACAAAACGTTTTATTTGATTCTTACTCCGGCTTCTGGTTCTGATTTTGCTGCTGGAGGGAGTTTATCCTGTTGATGTCCACTGGAAAGTTCAGTTCGAGCGATCTTAAAGGAGGTAGTTCTTCTGTTCCGGCGATGGTTCTGGCTGCGAGTCTAGGCGACACTGCTGGGGTCTGGAGAGGAGTGGCCTCGGGAGACTTGCCCAACAGGCTGAATTTTGCCGTGGAGTGGGTGTTCTGTGGTGCACTGGAAATGTTGGTCATCCCCAGACTAGAATGCAGCACTGAGTGTAAGTTGGTGAACGAGTTAGAGTTGGAATGCAATGGGGTGAATGAGGTGGTGTTTGGAGAAGTTGGGAGTAAAGATGGGGAGTTGGGTCTTGATTTCTTGAAACGATCATGGTTATAGTGATAATCATCTTCTAAGTTGTCGTTCAATGAGGACAGTGAAACGTTGGATTTCGATTTTGAAACTGGTAACCCAGTACGTGTAGATGATGTTGGAATCGTTGGAGAATTCATTCTCAATGGAGTCATTCTTTGCAATGAAGATAAAGAGTTGAAAGGGTATGGGTGTGGATGGACAGCAGGATGGTGAAGTGTTGGAGAAGTGGCTAGAGATGTACTTGATTTCGTAAATTGAGGAGGCTGTGGTCTGAAAGAATGCTTCAATTGATTAGACTGCTGTTGCTGCTGCTGTTGTTGCTGTGCTCGATCATCAAAATAACTTGTTAACGAAGGTAATGACTTGACTTGTTGTATGTTTTGTTCTTTTTCCAATTCAAGAGCTGCTGCTTTAGCCAATATATTGATATCGAAAGGTGAGTTTGTGACTTGTTGTTGAGGTGGGTGAGGTTGCAGGAAAGTTGCAGCTGATGGTATTGGAGGTGAGGTTGGTAAGGATTCAGGGTTGCTTCTTGAGTCAGAAACGTTGGTATCACTGAGTTCAAACTCTTGTTTGATCTGTTCTTCTTTTCTTGTATTACTTTCATCATTAGTTGTCGTTGTCGTTTCTAAAGTTTTATCATTTTCTTCATTATCTTCTGAATTTCCAGTACCATTTAAATCAGCATCACCAGTTGATTGTTTGTTCTTTTTAGAATTATATGCTCTTCTTCTTGAATTTGGATTATTGTGGATTCTTAAATGTCTCGTTAGTTCATCACTCCGGGAGAATTTTTTGAAACAACCAGGAAAAGTACAAGAATGAGGTTTCTCTCCTGTATGTGTTCTGATATGTCTTGTTTGATGCTCGAGCCTATGGAAGGCCTTGTCACACATCGGGCATTTGTACGGACGTGGTGGATCAGCCTTGTCTGGGTTCTTAGCCGGTTGTTTGCGAGGTTTACCAGCCTTTGTAAGTTGTGGAGTAACAGATGCCGGGTCCGTCTGTGTTGGAACCACCAATGGGTCAGTGTCTGCCTTGGAGCCCATGATGTAGAAACTATGGCTGTTTTTTTTTCAGACCGGTGTTGTTGTAGCTGCTTGTCACACGCTGTTCTTTATCTATCTATCTCTCTTTTAATTTCAATGGCAAAACTTGGATGAACCCCCAAAAAATGTGAAGTTGGGGTGGCGAGAAATAGAGGAAGTTAGGTCCCAGGAAATAGACAGCCGGTGTACAGATTAGACTCAGTAGATCGAGGGATAGCTGTAAAGGAGGAGAAACTTCGCTCTCCAGTGATTAGTTTATGGGGCCTGGACTAACTGATTGAAAGATGTGTTTATTCAGAAATTTTTTCCCGTTTTTTCTTTCTGGGGCAGATTATTTTTTTAGTGGAGCGGAATGGCCACCAGCAAAAGTCTCTAATCTTCCACTAACGGGGCCAACTCTTGTGTGAATTTTCTACACTTTCAGAAGAGCTTGCTATCCCGGTACTCCCCGGGCTGTTTCAAACCCTCTTCTGCCGTCAGAATTCAATTTCAGCCCAGTTCCTTAATGCCCACCCAGCCCACATTTTTTCTCCTCCCCCGGAATTACTTTCAACTCCATTTTTTTCTTTTTTCACTGCGGAGGATTCTTCGGCGTTTC
This sequence comes from Gotozyma siamensis, assembly GCA_030579035.1. Lineage (NCBI taxonomy): Eukaryota > Fungi > Ascomycota > Saccharomycetes > Phaffomycetales > Phaffomycetaceae > Gotozyma > Gotozyma siamensis. The sequence goes on from JAKTZZ010000018.1 coordinate 78,052, forward strand.
GGATTCGGAGAAATTCGTGCTAAAAACAAATTTCCCACGTGATGTCTATTATTGGTGTGTGGGTGTAATGCTGTTCGTTCTATCTACAGAACAATCCGAACAGTACGAGGTGCATCTGTGTGTGTTTTTGAAGTTATTAGCTATGGTTTACCTGACGGTTACAAACTATGGACACCTATAGCAATAATAGTGACTACTGTGACTCTGACCATCGCGTTCTAGCATGCATTGGACCCATTACCATTCGCTTAGTCCACAGACCCCCTTCTTTTCGTACAATGTTCATTAACCGCCCAAGCTCAGTTCAATTGGAAGTCTGGGTATATAAACCCTGAAACTCCCCTAAGAAAAGGGAAGTTTTGATTTGCCCCTTCTCATAATCAAGAGAGTGAAAGTTGTTGTGAGTTCAGAAGGACCTGTTGCACATTATGAAGCTCATTCATCTATTCTTCTTCTACCTGTGCATGGTATCATCCATTCATGCCCAAATTGCAACTACCCTAGAGTATACTTTCAGGGAGAATCCAAACTTTGGAGGCGAAATTATCACCACTTCCCCTGAATTGGAAGGAACTTTAGTCACCGACACGAGGATCTCAACCACCCCTACCCTTCCACCACCACCACCTCCTCCTCCAGTTGATAATACAGCACCAGCAACCCCAGTGAATCCTACTCCTCCACCATCACCTCCAGCACCAACAAACAATCCAGGTACGCCACCTCCTGCTCCTGCTCAGGGTCAACCTACACCACCTGCCATCTCTACAGGACCAACCATTGTCAATCCAATCACATCTACCAGATTAACAGAGATTATTCAATATTCTGCTATCTGGACAACAATTACCTCTTCATTCACCAGTAAATCCACATACCTTTCAGCCATTTCCACTCAAATCGAATCCTCAATAACTTCAACATCCACTGAAACTCTTGTTGTTGAATCTCCAATAACGACAGAAATTTCTGTCACCACTTCCATCTCTACTTCCACCACTGTCAGAACTTTACCAGGCACAACAAGAACCGAACCTATCTTTGCTGGTGAAACAAACTGGCCTCCAGTAATTGATGAAGGAACTTTAGTTCTTCCTGTCCCATATTACTCTTTTATCTATGAGACTCATACATCCACCAAGACATCAGTTTCAACCACTAAAATTACCAAAAAGTATGAAACCCATGTGCCTTTACAAACCACTTTTTGGAACAGCACATTGACAACATATTCTCCAGTTATTCAAACTTCAGTTATTGTCAAAGAGAAGCATCTTATCATAATCGAAAACCTTGTTAATTGTTTGACATCAACAGGAACAGCATTTACCACTTTTTCACTTTCTGACAACTTTTGGATTGGTAAATCAACAGCATTTGATATCGAAGCAACTTATGCTCAAAATCCAACAGTTCAAACTGATTTGGTCGAGATCCCATACATCTATAGTGCCATTTATACTACCATCTACGGAACAATTACCGAATACATTCCACACACCACTGTTTATGTCACAACCCAAGGCGAATTAATCACTGAAATTGTCACTGAATACATATATGGCACATTAACAACTTCACCAATCTCAACAGTTACTTACACCGTGACACAGGAATTCCCAACAACTATCCCTGGCTCAACTCCTCAACCATCCGCCGTTCCAACAGTTGCACCTGCACCGATCACTGTTATTGTCACAACCCAACCTTCGCCGGTGACTATAACTGTCACTGCTTCGCCTCAACCTGCAGTCCCTGTGTTAGAAACATATCGACCAGCTGCATGTATCGTCACTGATAAGTTCACAATTTCAACAATTAGTGCCAATGCCGCAGATCGTGCAGTTGAAGAAATTAATTGGACTTTGGTCATTGGAGGTTTATGTTTGTTGTTTGTGATGTGAACCTTTTAATAGTCTTGAAAATTTGTCTTGATGTTTTACGGTATTGCACTAGTATATTAATCATTAGCTTCTATTAATTATCGCATTATTTTGTTTTATCATTATATCATTATATCATCCATAGCTCTACTTCATACATAGTTCGCAACCTTTTAAACAAATTCTTCTTACATCTGAGAGATTATAGTCTTTCTAGAAACACAGCTAGTCAACCTTCTTATGATCTCACCACAGTTGGGAATAAAATAGCCCTACTGAATTTCAAATTATACAATCTTTCCTTCAGTTTCGCAGTCTCTTTATCAGGTGGTTCCTCGCCATTAAAACAACCATCTTGTGTATCAGCACCATTTTGAACAGGAAATTTCTCCAGCTCGGTTATAGTACTCAACGTGACTTGATTTCCTAAGTCTGCATTAAGTTCAATGATCTCATGCTGAGTCAATGGATCAATAGTTATCTTTTGAGTCGATTGATTCAAATCTGAACTTGGTTTCAAATGTGCAAAAGTCGATAATATCGAATATTCAGAATCATCACCCCCATTCAAACTAAAATGAGTCATTCTGGACCCAGCGCGACTCATGTTTGACGTGCCACGTCCACCATGGTAAAGGCGTTGTTGTTCATTCATCTCCATGTCATCAAGTTGAGCATCCACAAGTGCAATTGTAGTTGTTCTGTTATAAAATTGAACAATTGAAGAAGATACTGTTCCTGTAGTAATGAAGAACAAGACTAATCCAATTGAATTAACAGCGATACTTGCTTTCTTTAATTGGCAATCTTGAGACAATTCAATCAAGAAATCAGATTTTAATAAATCATCAGTCTCATTGAATCCACCTATTACCAAACTTGTCCCAATTTCACTACCATCACCTCTCGCTTCAGCTCTAACCAAACTCGACATATTCAAAAACATGTTCAAAAACTGATTGATTTCTGAATTATTGGTATTACCGCCCACATTTTCAACAACTTGAGTCCAATTGAACCCATTATAATTGTCTGGAGAAACAGCAATGTTAAACTTGCCATTGACATCCCTTGTCACGTTGTACTGCATCATCAACTGACTAGCATTAGAACAATCCCAAGACCCATAAATCGAGGTCTGATAAGTGAATGAGCTGAACCAAAGAACAAACTGGGCTAATTCGCTGGTTGAAAGTCCCGTAGTATAAATCTTTTCACCCATTGACACGATACTTGAGGCAAAACCCTGGATGGAACGTGGCGCGGACATGAGTCCATTTTGGCCGAGTGTTAAGAGTGAAGGAGCAACAATTCCCAATAAAATGTGAGAGGAAGCAGTCACAGTTGAAGCGGCAATTGATAACAGTTCTGGCTTCGAAGTGATGGCGGCTAAATCAGTGAGTTGTTTCATGGAACTGGCGTTGAGCCCAATATTGATGGAGGAAAGAAGCACTTGAAAAATGCGGACAAAGCCAGTGATTTTCGAGATAATGTTTTCCATTTCGTCGATTCTTATGTTTTAGAGATTTTTTCGACAAAGTTGAAATCTCGATTTATTTACATTTTAAGTTGAAAGAGTTTGACACATTTATTTCGCGGGGTTTGAAATATTGACGATTCGCGAATTTTTTTTTTTTTTAGTTTTTTTTTTTTCTTTTGAGGTTTTTCTTTTTTTCTTCAATGACGTAGTTAAACGAAAATTTTGGCTAGTTCTTTTTTTTTTTCTTCCTTCATTCGAAAGTACCAAAAGTGCCTTGTAATTCTGAACAAGCACTAAACCCAAACCTTACTGCATCACCTTGGAAACTTCTGAGTGAATCCCAATTGACCAATAAACGGCAGCACGGGACCCCCATTTACTCGCAACTTTCTTCCCCCCCCTTCCCCCACCGCCAAACGCCTAACGCACCATAATTCTTTCGCTAGCACCATCATAGGTCCATTCAAAGGAAACCCTATCCTTGCACATATAAACTTCAAAAAAAATACAAATAACCATGTCCGATATCATAAACTGGTCCATATTTGACGAACTTGTCCTCATGGACGAAGACGAGCCAGGATTCTCCAAGTCTTTGATACAAACGTTCATTGAACAAGCTGTGCAAACGTTTCAAGACATTGAAGTGAAACTTTCGGAAACGCCTATTGATTTAAACGCATTATCACAAGCTGGCCATTATCTTAAAGGTAGTGCCGCCAGTTTAGGACTGGTTACTATTCAAGAGCAATGTGAAAAAATCCAGAATTATGGGTTGGAGAAGGATTTTGATGGCGAGTTGAATGGAAGATCATGGAGTGAAGCCATCAGAGAGGCACTCGTCAATGCTAGACAGGAGTTTGAAAGAGCTAGAGCTATACTTTCCGAATTTTATAAAGAACAGTTGTGATGAACGGAAATGAAACTAATGGTGTGAGTTTTGATGTGGAGAAGAAAAGAGAGAAGTGAAGGAGAGAGAAGAAGAAAACAGTTTCACTATTTTTAATCATATTTGGAAACTTTACCACTCATTAAAATGAACTGGAGTTAACATTCAATTTATTTTATTCAAATGTTAGATGTGTTGTTGGTGAGAGAATTCTTGATTGTTCATATTGGTTTTATTCTTTGATTTTAGTTGTGTTTATGAGTATTTTTTTTTTTGATTTTATGTTTTGCACGATCTTTGAGTTTATAATATTTTGTTGTGTGTTTTTGGATTATATTGAATTGTTTTGGCTAATAGTTCGATCTTTGTTTTTGATTTGAGGTCATTGGGATCTTATCATTTTCATTTCGTTTGAATAGAATAAATAGTATTGAGAAGTGAAGAATGGAGAAGAGTTTGTTTTTCCCTAAAATTGACAAAAGTGTGATACTTCTTTCATAAATGTGATGATTTCTTCCGTATCAGATATGTAAAAACGTACCATTTCATCCACCAAAGCAAGTAAGGCTTAGTCAACTACATGGTGGTCTCAAAATAAATAACACTGAAATTCATTTTAATATGTTAACTGTTTCTATAACTCAGGGTCACTTAGTACACCTAGATCATTAGCATCTCCATAAAAATCCTCTTTTTCCAACATTCCATTAACAAAATAGGACTGCTTAACTCTACCGTCTTTGAAATCTGGGTTATACTTATACTCTCTCCCATACCCTATCTCTTTCATCAATTTGGTAGGAGCATTTTTCAAATGAATTGGAATATCCATCTTGTTACTTATCCCATTTTCTTCATTCATCATGCTTCTAATAGCACCCCAAGCCCTATATATCTTGACTGATTTTTTAGCCAATGCAAACTTGGCAACACATTGAACTAATGCCATATCTGCCTCCGGTAAACCAACAAACTGTACTGACTGATATGTAGCAATGGCAAATGGAAGACATGACTCGTCTGCAACGCCGATGTCTTCACTTGCAATGCGTATCAAACGACGTGCAATATAAAGTGGGTCTTCACCATTTTGAAGCATGATGGCAAGATACCATAATGAAGCATTAACATTAGAACCACGAATAGATTTGTGTAATGCAGAAATGGAATCATAGTGAAAATCACCTGAACGATCATAAAGAGTAGGAAGTTTGGATAAAACTGGTTTGATGTCTGGTATTTGAATTTTAGATGATGGTGGTGAAGATTTGAAAAATGAACTGATAAGTTCTAAGATGTTCAAAGATACTCTTGAGTCTCCCCCCGATATTGAACTGATGTGATCAATGGTGCTTTTATCAAGGTTAAGTAATGGTTGGTTATTAATGAGTTTTCTTATTCTATTCAGGTATAGCACACCTTTGTTAATTAAGCTAGTGATTTCCTTATTTGAAAGTTTCTCCAATTGGAAAACTTTACAACGTGATAATAGAGCATTATTCACCTTGAATGATGGATTTTCTGTAGTTGCACCAATGATGTTTACTGTTCCTGCTTCAACATATGGTAAAAATAAATCTTGTTGACTCTTGTTGAATCTATGTATCTCATCAATGAAAACTATGGTCTTCTTACCTAAAAGCTTAAAATCTTTGATTGAATTTTCAAATATGGTTCTCAGTTGTACAGTCCCTGAATTTGTAGCGTTCAGTTCGATGAATCTATTCTCCTTATGTTCGTTAGAAATGATTCTGGCAAGTGTAGTCTTCCCCACGCCAGGAGGACCCCATAGGATCATTGATGGCAATTGATTTGATTCGATCAAGTTTCTCAGAATCCCATCAGGCCCCAGTAAATGTTGTTGACCGACATAGTCTTTCAAAGATCTTGGTCGTAGTCTTTCTGCTAAAGGTTTATGAAGATCTGCTTTCAGACGCTTGATCTCCTCTAACTGTGAATAATCTGCAGCATTGGATTTTTGAATGTATGTGGCGCAACTTGATTTGCCATTGGCACCATTCTGATTATTATTCAAAGTATCAGCTTGGATGGTATTGATGGAGTGTGATGGCGAACCTGATGGCAAAGATTTGGTGATTTCTTTCTTAGGCTTCCTATGTGCTCCAAGAATATCACCAATAGATTTCTTTTGAGTCATTTCCAGAGCAGTCTTCATCTTCTTTTGCGGTTGAATTTTCTCATACTCATCCTCGATCTCTATCACTTCAGTATCCTGCGAGCTTCTCTTCGTTCCTATTGTCTGTATGTCTTCTTTCAACGGCATGTTCGTCTCAGTGGCACCGACATCTCCTTGCTCACAAGCGTCCAGATGAGCGTTGATTCCATCCAAAGGGACTGATTTCCCACAGATCGGACAGGATACCATGCCAGCAAATGATTAGTTCCCAATCGGAGATACTCTTTGAATTTGGTTTTGTGTTTATGAGTATTATTGTTTACAAACGCGCTTTATATTTTTCGTTTTCTATTATTCCAAAAGATAACAGATACTAATACAGTCAGTCACCAGTGTATGAGATGTCTATTTTATTGGAGCGATCTATTCATGTTGAGCTGAACTTGGAAGGCAGCTCATTCAGCTAATCTTTAAAGTACAGTCTTAAATCTTCTTGCACAACTTCTCAATGTCGACCTATGAAGTTTGGAGCAGCTCGAGTGTGGAGGAGCCAATTCAGACACCCTATCAACTAACTCATTCACAATTATTCTTTGTGCCACATCGGGTTGTAAAAGACGCGATAAAATCCACCTACACTCAGCCGGTACCGTTTGCATCAAACTTTCATCATCCTGGGTGTAAAGATCGTACCCTGGGTCAGACTTCGATGAGCTCCTCCATGGCAAATCTCGAGTCACCATGTAGTAGAGTAGTATTCCCAAAGACCAAACATCGTTAGCTTCACTATCGTACCTCAGTTGCCTCATTGCCTCGGGTGATATGAATGGTTCTGTACCAACGAGACCAGAAGCTAGTTGTTTCTCTTTACCAAAATAAAAAGCAGCTCCAAAATCAATAATCTTTACAATCCCTGACTCATCCATCATCAAGTTATCCATCTTAAGATCCCTGTGTGCTATATAATGGTTATGCAAAAACTGAACACCTTCAGTCACTTGTCTGAAAAAGCAAAAAATCTCATCTTCTTCAGGTTGGATCACCTGCATTATTTTAGAGATGCTAAATGGAACAAAATCATAGACAATCTGGTAGCATGAGGACTCATATCTGAACTTCAACGGTTGCAAGACACTTACATGAGTTTCCGACAACGAATCGATGATTTCAAACTCTTTGTAACATCTCATTTTATAATCATCTTTAGATTCATACGATTCCTTTGGATTAAATGTCTTGATTGCGAACAATTCTTTGGTTTCCTGTTTGAAGTAAAGGTCAACTTTCCCAGATATCCCTGTTCCCAGCTGGTTGACTTTACTGCCATAACTGGAGTTTGAGTTGATTAACTGTCTGAATGAGGAAGTGGAACTCGTTCTGGATACAGCTGGTGATGACCCCGATGGGCTTGCTGTGGCAGACCTTTTGAACCTCAAAGAGATGGAGAGCGTCATTATAGGATATATCACAGATCTTTTTAGTCACTCATCGATTTGCCACAAGTTTTCATAACCTTTCACAAGTCCTTGTGGTCTAATAGATGCGTCCCTTCTTCAAGGTATGAAGCTCAGTAAATTCTCGGAGCCTCTTTATGTGTCTCTTAACAATCTCGGAGGTTAAAGTTAAATCCGGAAAAAATCAATACTCCCGATTAGGCAGAAGATAAACAAACCTTTTGAAAGGGAAAACAAACATAAACATGAAATTGTAAAAATTCGAATTTTCACAGTTTTTTGTTCTGGAAAAAACGCTACTTATTCATAAAGAAAGACTAATATTTCTGTTATTCAATCTGTTTGAAAGAGATCATTCATAATCTACCGAGCTCTCTATTTTATTCAGCTAACTTCTTCAACTAAAGTTTGGTGTTTGCTTCCAATATAACCATTCCTATAGCAACTGGAATTTGCGATGACCAAGAGTCTCATTTCCCATAACTGGAGGTCTAGCCTGATAGTTCTTCCAGCTGCTCTGATATCCGATGCAGCTGGTATTCTTGGTCTGTTGGTTTACACGAGGAACAAATCATCATTCATCACAGACAGTAAATCATTATTAGCATTATCCATTTGTCATTTCATCATAAATCTTTCATTACCATTTGCATTTAGCAGTCATAGAATTTCGGCTGATTTTTTGTTTCTTATCCTTCTCATTTCCTGTTTGTCCATACTGGGAGCTGGCCTCTCTTATTTGAACCTGTTTCTGCTCGAAAGCAGCACATTGTTACGGGAAATCAACAATCCAACATTATTTAAAGCATTCAATAGTTTGTTCTTGGTATCTCTGGTCATATCAGGTATGTGTCTAGGAAATTCCACCAAATTGGTTGCCACAGATCTCTTCACTTATGAGACAGAATCTGATGATGAAGTCGAAATACATCAGCTAAATGAGAAACAATTCACAATGAACTCTGCAACAAATCAAAATCTGGTTTCATTGAAAGCATCAGCTGCAACACTGGTAAACCCACCATTGAACTCTTCTGAGGAAAATAATGGCAAGTTCTTATTCAGCTCCATTGCCTCAAACGTCAAGAAGAACATTTCTGAATTTCCAGCATATCACCATCAATCAACACCTGTTACAGAGAGCAAGAATTATTCAATCAAGAAATTATCAATCATTAAACAGTCTAATTCATCTACTGATATTCTCAATATGACTAATGACAACAATTCAGAGACGCATATCAGCTCGTTACGTCCAGTATCAACACCAGTGATGAGCAAAATTCTCGATATGACCTCATCAAAAAACTTGCTGATCGAAAAAGATGCATTGAAAAGAATACCAAGTGCCCTTCTCCCACCACATTTAAGACATGAAGAAAAAACTGTCTTTTCATCTGTTACGAATAATCAAGATACCCCACAGCTCACTTCAACATCAGCACTACAGCCACCATTATCGTTTGGATCGTCCGCATCCCGATTCCAAGAGATTCAGATTCATCACTCACAAAGCTTCATGGATTATCGCCGTGATAGTATACCTGAAGAAGACATCATCGAACAAATACCAAGATCAACAACTCTTCAAGAGATGTACCCTTACATGAGTCAAATGAAAGGATCTAAAAACGAATTACGTACCATATCATTGGAGGAATGGGAAGAGCGTTCAGATTGGTTGAAGAAACAACAACTGTTAGAAACACAGCCTGATTATTATAGACCATTTCAACCAGAACCTACCTTTGGTAACTTTATCAGCGAAGAAGAATCCGACAGATTTACCATCACTGAATACGAAGGCAGCAAGTTGAGTCAATCAATATCTGTTTTCCATTCTGATGACAATGAAAATGAAGATGAATCTGGTAACTCAACTGAAGAGGTGATGAGGTACGTTGACAATGCAGCTAAAAATCAGAATGACAATAATTTCTATGAAGGAAGTATCGACCAAAGTTACTCCACTTTGCATTTGAACGAATCATACGATCATTTAAACAATCCTAGATCAGGATTGAACTCCCCGCAGAAGTCGATATTCAGATCACAAAGTCGAAGAAATTCAAATCATTCTCATGGTTTCAGATCATACAGTTCTTCAGTTCCATCATCACCTAAAAAATATTCCAAATCCAACAGATCTTCTCCTAAGAAATTAAGACTTAAAAACCTTTCATTAACCAGTATTGTCTTCAAAGATGAAACTGAAGATTTACCCAACTTCTCATATGTCCACGAATTGCAAAGCACATCCCCGAAGAGGAAACCGTCAATCGTGACAAATAATGATACCCTAATGACAAACAGTACACCATCCAAAACTTCAAAACCTGATTATAAATTAGATACCTCACCTGAGTCAACCAATTCAGAGAAGTCTGACACTTTGTTCCCATCTGAAGTCATCGGACAATATGACAGAGAAAAATGGAAAACGCTTCAGAGACTCCACATTGTCGAAGCTTCCAGGAAGTGAGATCGCTTACTAGCCCCACAGTTCATACCCAATAAAAGACTCTTAGAGACTCAGAGTTTGTAGAGTAACTCTTTCATTTGGGCCCATCATAAATTTAAAATTAGTATCTCGGTTATGTTGCACTGGTGATTCTTCCATACATTTTTCGCCTCTTTCGTAAAAAACTCACAGTTGTCCAGTTAGAGATCAACTAACAAGAGTCAAAACTTCTCAGAAATGGCGACCAAACTTGTGGACAACAGCGTTGTGAAGTCCACACAGTTGCTGAAACCTAGGGTGTTGACACAGCGCCCTTATGTTTTCCCGTTCATGGTGCTGTACCCATGGTTCTTCCAGATTTACTACACCCAGTATGAAAAGTACATTGGAGGAGAAGAATGGACCTTTGTGTACCTTGGTTCTATCATCTCCCTGCATGCTCTGTTGTTGTTGATGCCTCACTGGAGTATTAACATTGATGCTCTCTTCAACTACACCAAAACCGATAATGTCGACGAAGCTTCTCACATCTTGATCCATACTACTTCAAATAATGGTGCTGGTGCCATCACCGAGATTTCACGTATCAAGTATCCAGATGAAACCCAAGTGTCTTTTCTTTTCCAAAAAAGACGCTTTATCTATCACCAAGATATCCAACAATTTGCCCCACCTCCATTTCCTGTTGATCAATCTCCAAAATTGAGCACTTATCAAAAATCAAAAGGTATCACTGGCGATTTATCTAAATTACAGCGTTTGTACGGTAAAAACGTTTTTGATATTCCAATTCCAACATTTGGTGAACTATTTAAAGAACATGCAACCGCTCCATTCTTTGTGTTCCAAGTCTTTTGTGTTGGCTTATGGTTGTTAGATGAATTTTGGTACTATTCTTTATTCACTCTGTTCATGTTAGTTTCCTTCGAAGCAACTTCTGTTTTCCAACGTCGTTCTACAATGAGTGAGTTCAGAACAATGGGGGTCAAACCATTCTCTATCTGGGCCCACAGAAATGGCAAATGGGTTAAACTTGAAACAACTGAGTTGTTACCAGGTGATCTTGTCTCCATTACTCGTACTGGCGATGATTCTGCCATCCCTTGTGATTTGATTATTGTTGACGGTTCAGCTATCATGAATGAAGCCATGTTGTCTGGTGAATCAACCCCATTGTTAAAAGAATCTATTAAATTACGTCCAGGACATGAAGACTTGGATTTAGAAGGTGTTGACAAAAATTCTGTCTTACATGGTGGTACTAAAGCTTTACAAGTGACCCCACCAATTGATTCTATTGTTGGTTTGGCCCCAGATAAAGGTGCATTGGCTGTTGTTGTTAAGACTGGTTTCGAAACATCCCAAGGTTCTTTAGTTCGTGTTATGATTTTCTCTGCTGAACGTGTCTCAGTTGGTAACTATGAATCGTTCTTCTTCATCTTATTCTTATTGGTTTTCGCTATTGCTGCTTCATGGTACGTTTGGGTTGAAGGTACTAGAATGGGTCGTATTCAGAACAAATTAATTTTGGATTGTATCTTGATTATCACCTCTGTTGTTCCACCTGAATTACCAATGGAATTGACCATGGCTGTCAACACGTCTTTGGCCGCTTTGGGTAAGTACTACATCTACTGTACTGAACCATTCCGTATCCCATTAGCCGGTAGAATTGATGTTTGTTGTTTTGATAAAACTGGTACCTTGACTGGTGAAGATTTGGTCTTTGAAGGTTTAGCTGGTTTTGGTGATTCTATTCGTCATTTGTCTAAACCTGAAGAAGCTCCTGAAGTCACGAACCACGTCTTAGGTTCTGCACATGCTCTAGTCAAGCTAGATGATGGTGAAATCGTTGGTGATCCAATGGAAAAAGCTACTTTAGAAGCTGTTGGATATACTATTGAGGGTAAAGATGTTGTTGTTAGAGAAGTCAACAATAAGACTGAAAAAATTAAAATCTTACGTCGTTTCCAATTCTCTTCTGCTTTAAAAAGATCATCCACTATTTCCTCCATTGGTGCAAAAACTTTAGTCTCTGTCAAAGGTGCCCCTGAAACCATTGCTAAGAGATTAAACAATCTTCCACAAAACTATGATGAAATTTACAAGTCTTTCACTCGTTCAGGTTCCCGTGTTTTAGGTTTAGCTTACAAATATCTTGAAGATAACATCAAGATCAACAAGGTTAATGCCATCGATCGTGAAGAAATTGAAAAAGATTTGACTTTTGCCGGTTTCATCGTTTTCCACTGTCCTTTAAAAGATGATGCCATTGAAACTATTGAAATGTTGAATGAATCCTCGCATCGTTGTGTTATGATCACTGGTGATAATCCATTGACTGCTGTCCATGTTGCTAAAGAAGTCAAGATTGTCGAGCGTGAAACTTTGATTTTAGATGCAGCCCCTGAGGAAGTTACTTCTGGTCATGATTTGATCTGGAGAAATGTTGATGAAACTATTGTTAATCCTGTTCATGCTGCCGATGCTATTGATGAAGAATTGTTCAAAACTAACGATATTGCCATCACTGGTTATGCTTTGTCCAAATTGTTAGAAAATTCAAAATTGAATGAATTGATCAAACATACTTGGGTTTTCGCTCGTGTCTCTCCTACTCAAAAAGAATTCATTTTGACTACTTTCAAACATTTAGGTTACAACACCTTGATGTGTGGTGATGGTACCAATGATGTTGGTGCTTTGAAACAAGCTCACGTTGGTGTTGCTTTGTTGAATGGTACTGAGGAAGGTATGAAGAAAATTGCTGAACAAAGAAAAATCGAAGCTCATGTTAAAGTTTACGACAAGCAGAGTGAATTTTTCGAAAAATGGGGTAAACCACGTCCAGCTGTTCCAAAGATCATTGCTCATTTGTATCCACCTGGTAAGTCCAATCCTCATTACTTAGATGCTTTGAAAGAACAAGGTATTGAAATCACGCCAGAGATCACCAAGTTGGTTGAAGAGAGTAATAAGTTACCGGACCTTCCAGTCGTTAATGCTCAAGGCTTAGCTGTCTCACAAGAAAAATCCAACATTTCTGATTCCTTAATGGAGGCTATGAACCAATTTGAAGAACAGAACGAAACACCAACTTTGAAATTAGGTGATGCTTCGGTTGCTGCTCCTTTCACCTCTAAATTATCCAACGTTTCTACTGTTACCAACATTGTCCGTCAAGGTCGTGTTGCTTTAGTTTCCACTATTCAAATGTACAAAATCTTAGCATTGAATTGTTTGATTAGTGCATACTCTTACTCTGTTATTTTCCTTGCTGGTGTCAAATTCGGTGATGGTCAAGCTACCGTTTCAGGTTTAATGATCTCTGTTTGTTTCTTGAGTATCTCTAAAGGTACCCCAATTCAAAAATTATCCAAAAAGAGACCACAGAACGGTATTTTCAATATTTACATCATGGGTTCTATTTTGGGTCAATTTGCCGTTCATATTGTTACTTTGATTTACATCACAGCGGAAATTTATAAATTGGAACCAAGAGAACCACAAATAGATCTTGAAAAGGAATTTAAACCATCATTATTGAACACAGGTATCTTTTTGTTACAATTGGCTCAACAAGTCTCCACTTTCGCCGTCAACTACCAAGGTAAACCATTCAAGGAAAGTATTCAAGATAACAAAGGTATGTTTTACGGTTTATTAGGTGTCTCTGCTCTTGCCATTGCTGGTTCCACCGAATTCATTCCTGAATTAAACGAAGCTATGAAATTCGTTCCAATGGATGCTGTTTTCAAGACTAAATTGACCATTACTCTTGTTTTAGATTTAGCTGTTTCATGGGGTATTGAACTGGTTCTCAAATACTTCTTCATGGATGACAAACCAGCCGACATTGCGGTTCGTGATTAAGGGTTGCTGCGAAATTGAAAGGAAAAAAGGAAAACTATATGGAGGAAGGAAATTCACAGATAGAATGCACAGTGTGCAAAGCATAATAGAAGTCTGACCTCATATACAATTATAGTCTATAAAGACGATTTGAATGATTTATATTTTTTAATAAAGAATCTATTTTTGATAACTTGTGCTAGCATTCTTTAGCTTTATTTTGAGTTTTTCTTTAAACTCAACGACATCGAAATCTTTCCATCTCAATACTGATGTGGATTTTCCTTGAAATAATACAAAGTCTTTAGGAAATTCTTTAGAGAGTCTGATAATAAGATCATTGGCTTCTTGATCTGCTAACGCATTAGTTAACGAGAGACTGGTAACAACTCGTTCTCTAAGACCCATTAAGGAATGTGGTAAGTCGGGCCTTAAGGAAGATAGGACCTCCAAAACTTGGCCAAGTTTATCGCATAGATAAGTATCATATTTTTCCTCTTTTGAAATTTGATTGTCCAATCTGGCTTTCTCTTTCATTTTGATTCTCTGTAGTAAAGAAAGGCTTGGTTTCGACTTTTCGTTAAACTTCTGTCTCTTGGTTTGTTTCTGTAAGATCTCGGATCTTGATCTTTTCAAAATCATTGAAGAGAGTGATTTGGTTTTCAATGATGATTTATCTAAAATTGGCATTTCTTTCCAATTATTAATGTTCTTTTGGTACCAATCTTCGAGCTTTCCCGCAAATATTTTTCCCCGTTTGTTTATTTCTTGAAAATTCATCTTTTCCTTAGCCTCATCGACATCAATGATGTACTCATCGTGATCATCAATTTTGAGTCCCAAAAACTCGGGCCATATCGAAGCAATTTGTAACAGGTCGTTCAAATCGATGTTGAAGTTAGTGAGATTCTTGACTGGAGGGATTAACGAATGTAGCTTAATGTCGGCAGTGTGGTTGATGGTGTGAATGATGAGAACGTTGTCAAGTGCTGTGAATATTTTTTGAAGCTTCTGAAGTTCTTTAGGAATATCCGGTATTATTAGTTTTTTGTCATCATATTCCTCCTTTTTGACGAATGTTTCATCCTTTATCTTCTTTAGTATCTCTGGATAGTATTTGATTGAGATTTCTTGATGCTGAACTACCTTATTGAAAAATAGTGTTTTCGCTATAAGTTCTCCTGGATATAGCTTAATTTGGGTGCGCAAAGTCTTCGCTTTGATCTTGTCTCTCTCATCTCGTTCTTTATACAGTTTAGAGTCTAATCTAAAGGGCTTTAACTTTGCTGCAAGATTGAGGTGGCATAAGTATGGAACTGAAATATTAGTTTGTGTCTTTTGAGTAATGGTTCTTGAAGTTCCAGATATACAAACACCATTAGTCATATACTCCAATAATTGTCCACTGGTGCATGCTATTGTGTTATGTTTAGGAGTTGCATTTATCCATTTCCCATAAAGGTCCTGAACTTGCAAGAATTCAAGCTTCGTTTTTGTATGAAATGTAAAAGTCAAGAAATCAGGATATTTGAACGGTTCCCCATAGGGTCCCAAGTTCTTATCTTCAATTTTTGATTTGGATAAATGATTAATCGCATTCAGTTCTGAGAATTGGTTGTGTGGATTTTCAAAATCAAAGTATGCAGATGCTTCGTGTGTGGATATGTTGATGGAGTCTAGTATTGTTTGAGTTATCAGTAGCGATAATTCATCTAATGCAAAAGTGTAGTCATTGATGGACTTCTTGAAAAAGGGTAATTTCTCTTTAGGGGGATATTGATTGGGACCATGTAACTGTTCATAGTCGTTGTTAACATTGTCAAGTGATTTATCAGAGGACACAAAATCTATTTTTTCGACATTGCCGGCTCCTTTGATATACCCAAGAAAATTATTTGAGTTATGTATGCTAATTTTATCTTTTTCATCTTGATCCAACTCAAAGAACGAGTGTAGCTCTTGAGAAAGCGCAGTTACCAAATTCTGATCTAGATACTCATCATAATGAGAGATGTAAAAGAACCCATAATCTAGTAAAGCATGCTTCAACTCCGCTATCAGTTTGCCTTTGTCCGTCTTCAGTAGTCTCAGATCTAGCGTTGGAATGGGACAGTCCTCATACATGTCTCTATAAATCACCTCAATCAATGCTCTTCATACAAAATAATTCAACTGGTTTATTTACATGTCCCAATTGGGAGTTCCGGTAGTCGGAAGTTGGTAAAGGGCGGGTAACAAGATGGTCTTTTCCCCGGTTTCCGATACGGTCCGGGAGGGGTGACCCCTCGGAAAAAAAATCTCCAAAAAAGCTTCGATGGTTTTCCACGAATTTTTCAGTCAATCGAAACTTTCTTCTTATACGTTAAACCAAACAAAAGTCTTCAAAGATGTTGTCCAATCTACGTACCTCCCTACGTACTGTATGTTCCGTTAGCTAAAAAGCTGGCTCAGTGTCGTTGCTGCCTCTTTTTTGGCCCTCAGGAGCGCTTTTCTTTCTTTGTGGCTCAGTTGGAGTCATCGTTGTTGAGTAAAAGGCCCTGAATTGCCTCCATATTTTTGAGTCCAACAACCGCCCTTTGATAGTCCAGCATATTCTTTACAATCTGTTCTTTAGTACTAACGATTTACTGCAGACTCGTCGTTTACCTACTTTAGCCCGTTTCAACTCCAATGGTAAAGTCCAAGGTCAAGTTATTGGTATTGATTTAGGTACCACTAACTCTGCTGTTGCAGTTATGGAAGGTAAAGTTCCAAAAATCATTGAAAACGCTGAAGGTGCCAGAACCACCCCATCCGTTGTTGCCTTCACCAAAGAAGGTGAAAGATTAGTTGGTATTCCAGCCAAACGTCAAGCTGTTGTCAACCCAGAAAACACCTTGTTTGCCACTAAACGTTTGATTGGTCGTCGTTTCGAAGACAACGAAGTCCAAAAAGATATCAAACAGGTCCCATTCAAAATCGTCAAACATTCTAACGGTGATGCTTGGTTAGAAGCTAGAGGTGAAACTTACTCTCCAGCTCAGATTGGTGGTTTCATCTTGAACAAAATGAAAGAAACTGCCGAAGCTTACTTAGGTAAAGCTGCTAACAATGCCGTTGTTACCGTCCCAGCTTACTTCAACGATTCTCAAAGACAAGCTACCAAAGACGCTGGTCAAATTGTTGGTTTAAACGTTTTACGTGTTGTTAACGAACCAACCGCTGCTGCCTTAGCTTATGGTTTAGAAAAATCTGACGCTAAAGTTGTCGCTGTCTTCGATTTAGGTGGTGGTACTTTCGATATCTCTATCTTAGATATTGACAACGGTGTTTTCGAAGTTAAATCTACCAATGGTGACACTCACTTAGGTGGTGAAGATTTCGATATCGTCTTGGTTAGACACATTGTTGAGGAATTCAAGAAAGAACATGGTATCAACTTAGAAAACGACCGTATGGCCATTCAAAGAATCAGAGAAGCTTCTGAAAAAGCCAAGATTGAATTGTCTTCTACCGTTTCTACTGAAGTTAACTTACCTTTCGTCACTGCTGACGCTTCTGGTCCAAAACATATCAACATGAAGATTTCTAGATCTCAATTCGAAAGTTTAGTTGAACCATTAATTAAACAAACCATTGACCCAGTCAAGAAAGCTTTGAAAGATGCTTCCTTATCTACTTCTGACATTGGTGAAGTCATCTTGGTTGGTGGTATGACCAGAATGCCAAAAGTTGTTGAAACCGTTAAATCTTTATTCGGTAAAGAACCATCTAAAGCTGTCAACCCAGATGAAGCTGTTGCCATTGGTGCTGCTATCCAAGGTGCTGTCTTGGCCGGTGAAGTCACTGACGTCTTATTATTAGATGTTACTCCATTATCCTTAGGTATTGAAACTTTAGGTGGTGTTTTCACTAGATTGATTCCAAGAAACACTACTATCCCAACCAAAAAATCCCAAATTTTCTCCACTGCTGCTGAAGGTCAAACTTCTGTTGAAATCAGAGTCTTCCAAGGTGAAAGAGAATTGGTCCGTGACAACAAATTGATTGGTAACTTCACTTTGTCTGGTATTCCACCAGCTCCAAAGGGTGTTCCACAAATCGAAGTCACTTTCGACATTGATGCTGATGGTATCATCAACGTCTCTGCCAGAGACAAGGCCTCCAACAAGGATGCTTCCATCACTGTTGCTGGTTCTTCCGGTTTGTCCGATGCTGAAATCGAAAAGATGGTTAACGATGCTGAAAAGTATGCTGACCAAGATAAAGCTAGAAGAGAAGCTGTTGAAAACGCCAACAAAGCTGACCAAACCATCAACGACACTGAAAAATCATTGAAAGAGTTCGCTGACAAGATCGACAAAGCCAAGGCTGACGAAGTCAACAAACAAATCACTGAATTGAGAGAATTGGTTGCAAGAGCCCAAGGTGGTGAAGAAGTCAACGGTGAAGAACTCAAGACCAAGACTGATGAATTGAGAACTGCTTCTTTGAAGGTCTTCGAAGACTTGTACAAGAACCAAGCCAATGAAAGCAAGGATGAAGAAAAGAAAGATTAGACCGAGTTGGGTGTAAGTAGCTCTTACTGCTAATTGTGTATATAGGTAAAAGAAATGTTGATAGTGATTTTATTGTAAAAACCGAGAAAATCTGATCTTGAATATTTATTTATCAAGAGACCAAATATACAACACAAACACTCACAAATGACGCTCCAAAGCACGCCACTCACCAAGATCGTGTTTCTCTCGGGTGTTCTCGCGGCGGGCTTCCTCCTCATCATCTTGAGCTGCGCCCTCTACTCCAACTGGTACCCGTTATGGGTTGGTATGTGAACCCGAGACATTATTGCAAAACACTCTGTGAACCAAGCACTAACCTTCCAAATCAGTGGGAATCTTCATTGTGGCACCATTGCCGAATCTTCTTTTCACGGGCAACGACTTTGACGACTTCATGGGCGACTCCAGCTCAAGGTAAGTAGTAATTGTGTATTGATTATCGCCTCTAAATACTAACACAAACAAAAAGTGGAACAAACGATTTGTCCAAGTTTGTCACGGGGACCCTGGTGGTGAGTGGGATCGCACTCCCTCTCGTGCTTTTCCACTCTAACTTGATCAATCTGTCTGCTCTTCTCATGAGTATTGCCGGTGGTTTACTGATATACGTCTCCATCATTGTGTTCATCCTCTTCTTCCAGGAGAAGGAGGATGAGTACTGATCCAATTCAACGGGATTCTACACTACAGTCACTGTAGAATTGAACGGCTTATGTGTCACATCCACACAGATCATCCATACCTTCACCTCTCTCTCTCTCTCTTTCTCTCCATTACTGCCACAAGTCGCACGTGACTTGACTCCGAGTCACCAAAAATCTTTCACTTCTTGACTAATAACCACCTATTACTCATCTTCAAAATGGCTGAAAATATCGCTAAGAGTGCCCGTGCGGCCTCCACTGTCCTTAAAACACTTTCGAACGAGGAGAGAAGTTATGCTTTGCAAGAGATCCACGATGCTTTGAAATCAGCCAAAGATGTCATTCTTCAAGCCAATGTCAAAGACATGGAAGCTGCAGAGGCCAACAACTTATCTTCTTCCTTGATCAAACGTTTAGACTTGAGCAAAGGCGACAAATTCGACGTGATGCTACAAGGCGTGCTTGATGTTGCTGCTTTGGAAGACCCTGTGGGTAAAATTACACTTGCAACCAAACTTGATGAAGGTTTGGATTTGTTCAGATTAACTGCACCAGTTGGTGTCCTTCTGATAATCTTTGAATCAAGACCAGAAGTTATTGCTAATATCACTGCACTTGCCATCAAGTCTGGAAATAGTGCCATCTTGAAAGGTGGTAAAGAATCATTACACTCTTTCACTGCCATTGCTAAAGTTATTAATGAAACTTTGAATAAGACAAAAGTTCCAAGAGACGCTATTCAATTAATTGAATCGAGAAGTGATGTTTCAGCATTATTGGATCAAGATAAGTACATTGATTTGGTCATTCCAAGAGGTTCTAATGAACTTGTTCGTAACATCAAAGAAAACACAAAGATTCCAGTCTTAGGTCATGCTGATGGTATTTGTTCGATATTCGTTGACAAAGCAGCTGATTTAAAAATGGCCTCCAGAATCGTTACTGATGCAAAGACCAACTACCCTGCCGGTTGTAATGCCGTTGAAACTCTCTTGATTCATAGATATTTGAAAGACAAACTTGAGGAAATCTTGACTGGATTATTGGAAGCTGGTGTGACGCTACATGTCACTCCTGAGATCAAAGAAAACTTGAAACCAAGTTCCCAAGTCGTCGATGCTATTGATTTAGACTTTGATAAGGAATTCTTGTCTTTGGACATTGCTGTTTCTTTCACTGATTCAGTGGATACTGCCATTCAACACATCAACATACATTCTTCAGGTCATACTGAATCAATCATCACCGAAGACAAACCAACAGCTGAAAAGTTCTTAAAATCAATAGATTCCGCTGGTGTTTATTGGAATGCATCTACCAGATTCGCAGATGGTTTCAGATATGGATTCGGCACCGAAGTTGGTATCTCTACAAACAAGATCCATGCTAGAGGTCCAGTTGGTCTCGAAGGTTTGGTCATTTATCAATACCAAATAAGAGGTCATGGTCAAGTCGTTGGTGATTACTTAGGTGGTGGTGGATCTAGACCTTTCATCCATCAAAACATTGACATCAAAAATCTATAGAAGAAATGAAAATTAATCACAACCGAACTGGTGTAATTCGGACTTCATCGTTTAAAGGGTCGAACAATTTTATCAATTCAGATATATATGGAGGTAATATCAATGTAGGCATTATCGATTACTTATACTTATTTAATTTATACATTTATAAGGCTATCAAGGATCATTCCTGATCGGCTTCTCTCATTTCACCCCATTGACCTCTTGTCTTGGTGGTGTCATACATTCTAACAATCTTTTCTTGTCCTTCTTCAGCTTGAGAGAATGCAAAACCTCTTTGTTTTCTCATTCTTGAGACCTGTCTAACTTTTCTGATTGCTTTTTGGAATTGTTCAATTCTTGGTTTGAAATTATTCACTTTGTACTTTTGAATCTCCTGAACATAATGATAACTTTCTGGATAGTACATTCTTTTATAATATTTCCATCCAAAATCCCTGATTAGACATAACACTGGTAAGACGAAAACACTTGCCCAAAATGTAGCAGATGGATAGGTGTGGGCTAGCACTCCTCTATACTCTTTAGAAACATTGACTGCTGGTGCAACAGTAGCATAGATAGGGAAGAAGATCAACCAAAACAAGAATGAACCAGGTATAGCATACAGTGTAAACTTAGTCCAGTTGTTAGTGATGAGAGCAGCTTTACCAAGAACGGTCAAGATTGAAGATGTGTAGATTGCAAGACCCCAAGTCCAATGATCTGCCACTTGTCCATGACTTAAGACAAACCCCCATCTATAGAATAACATAGTTCCAACAAATGTCACTGCAGAATGGAAGAATCCATTAATGACCCAACCCCAGAAGATAGTAACGTTGAAGAAAACACCTTTTTGTCCAAGTTGGTATAACTGAGGGTACTGGTCTAAGAATCTGGCAGAGACAAATTGATCGAAGATACCAAGGACAAAAGGTGGAGTGACGGTGAATAAAACATTGTAAAAAGTCAAGGTCCATGATTCCATAAGTGACTGTCCAGAGAAACCATTCTTGAAAACAAACCAGAACTGAGTCATGTAAAGTGCGATGTTTTTGTAAAAAGAATATAAAATTGCTTGTGAAATTCTTTGATAACTCCAAGATCCATGAACAATCAACAATTTCTTCAAGAATTTGAATTGTCCAATGGCGAAGTCAGCACTTCTTGCAGCTTGCATGCCTTCCATACCACTAATACCGACACCAACATGGGCTGCTTGAATCATACTGACATCATTAGCACCATCTCCAATGGCCAGAAGTAAGGCCTTCTTCTTCTTCTTGACCATTTTCACAACAAGTGCCTTTTGTAATGGAGACACTCTGCAACAGATGACTGCTTTACAAAGACATCCCAACTCCAACAACAAATCATCACAATAATCTAAAGCATATCCTAATGACTTACCGTCAATTATCAAAGCCAGAGTATTAATATCATGTTCAGAAATTTCGTATTGACCAATTGCTTTCAGTTTGGACTTTAAATTTTCTCTAGTAGCTTCTGGGGTTTCCTCATTGACAATCAACAAATTCATATCTTCGCTAAGTAATTTACAACTCAAACCAATGTTGATTGCAGTTTCCTGTCTATCACCAGTCAAGACCCAAATTTTGATTCCAGCTTCTTGTAAAACATGGATGGTTTCAGGTACTCCGTCTTGTAATTTATCTTCAATAGCAGTAGCACCTATCAAGAATAAATCTTTTTCAATCAATTCGGCCGCGTCATCTAATTTCTGGGATCTGTCACCAAGATCAGTAGCAGCAGCATTGTAAACTTTAATCCAGCTATCGTATTCATCCTGTGGAATAGTTCTAGTGGCAATACATAATGTTCTCAAACCTTCTGCTGCATAATCTTCCAGTTGACGAGTCGTGGCAGAGACATATGGGTTATCATCCCCTAATCTCTCCAAAATGACAGTATCTGCACCTTTACAAAATAATTTGATAGAACCATCAGGGAATCTCAAGATCGCAGACATTCTCTTTCTTGTCGAGTTGAATTCACAAACATTTAATAATTCATATTCTTTTTCTTGTCCATTGATTTCAACAGTGATGAACTTTGGTTTACGAATTGTAAACCTGTATCCCAGATCAGCACCACCTTGGACCAACGCACCTTCATCAGGGGAAGCAGCTTGATATTTGATAGAACCATCGGCTTGGAACTCAGGAATAACTGTATGACAAGTTGCCAATAACGTTAAAAATTCATCTATAATGTTTGCATCATCTCCCGTTGCTAAGTTGTTAAACAGCTTTTCAAAAGTATGGAAACCAACTTCAACACCATCAATCATTTTAGCTTCTCTATCTTCAGGGATTTCTTGAATATAACATCTTCCTGCAATAGAGCAAGATTTGAACTCCATAATGTTTCTAGTTAATGTACCAGTTTTATCACTGAAAATGTATTCAATCTGGCCAAGCTCTTCAACTAAACTAGATGTTCTGACGACGGTTGGTGTGTCTGTTTCTTCATGGTACAAATCTAAATCAGAAGCGATCATAAACGCTTGATAGTATTTGATCAATTCAACGGTCACGAAAAGTGAAATAGGAACCAAATTGGAGAACAAGATCCAATAAGTAAGAAGATCTTTGAAAAACAAACCAGCTTTATTTCTGTCTGCGATGAATAGATATGATAAGTTTTTAATGTCTTTCGTCACAACAATGACGTTACCGATAGATGAAATCAAAGAAAGAACAATCAACATACCAAAAAGTGCAATAATTTGCAAATTAATAATTCTTTCAACCGCAGTTCTTTTGATAGGCGTTGCAGTAGCATTACGCATCAATTTTGTTTCATGCCCAGTAAAGACAACGACACCATGAATCCATCCTGTGTTTCTAAGAGTAGCACCTCGAAGTAGCATTTGATCTGGAGATAATGGATATTCCTTGTTGTAAAGGTTCAAGTTACCTTCGTAAGTATACAGACTTGAATTTGGTTGTTCTGATAAAATTTTACCCTTCATGGCAATCAGATCAGTAGGTGAGACTAAATGACAAGTTTCCGGAATTGCTTGTTTGATTTTCAAATTTGTTTCACCATCTAAATTAGCAGTTTCAATGTAACATAAACCTTCAGGCTCTGAGGATGACAAGACAATCAGATCAGCTGGAATTGGCTCTTCGGATCTGACAGTAATTATATCACCAACTGAGACGTTAATCCACTTCTTGGAAACAAACTCACCATGATCTGGTGACAGTATATCAACTTTTGAATGATTCAGCTCTTTGTCAGAGTTAGCTCTCTTGAAATCTTCCATGATCTCTTTAGTAGCAGAAACCAACAAAACGATAAGCAAAGTACCAATTGTGGTGTATCTATTGGTAGGTGAAACATTTGGAACTTGTTGAATGATAGATGTGAATAGAAAAAACAAGTTGGCGTATTTGGAAAACTCTTGAAATAAGAACTTTGGTAAAAATGTAGCGATGTTGTACTTTGTTGTGGACACATGATTGTCTTTATAACGGAATGCAAGATTGGACGTTTTATCGTTTAAATGGATGATTCTTGGTCCTTGATGGGTCAGAGAGACCTTATCTTTTCCGCGTATTTTATCCCATATATGCCCTATGTCAAACCTGCTTTCATTTTCTGGTGTTGAAGCTCTTGGTGGTGTCTTTAGTCTTTGAATTTCTTCTGGGTCCCTAAATGGATCATCATCTCGATTCAAATCTTGTAAAGGGATACCCATATCCTGATACGCTTGTCCAAATCCTAGCCTCTGCTTAATGTTTTGATAAAATCCACCTCCTTCTCTTGGAGTTGCAGCACCAAATGTTCCATGCTCATCCACATCATTAACAATATAATGGTCGTTTCCAAAAGGATCATCGAGATTCATGGTCTCTTCTCTGATATTCCCGCTTCTCAGATCATCTAGCTGATCTGTTGTGTTGCTGTAGCCGCTCATAACAACAGGGCCGTCATCCAGCAGATTTATATCATAATTGCCTTGATTGTTGTCATTTCTGGTAGTACCGCCAATATGATACGCGCTTGAACTGGTCAAATCTGTATCAAGCAGATCAACGTCGAACAAGGTGTTCTCGTCTTTTCGGCTTCCCGATCCCATGGGGCCAGAATAGCCTCCGTTGCTAGCCATTGCGCTTCGAAATTGGCAAAAGGGACTTTGTTAATTAACTCTGTTGTTAGTTGTGATACCTCTTTTTATTTTTGGTTCGGGTCTCAAATCGGTAAGGGCCACAGAGAGGCACAATGAGAAAGCTGAGAATTTGTGATCTATTTTATAAGTTAGCGATATATAGTGGTATGGTATCGAATCTTCTTAATCACAGCCACATCTACAATTTTTAGTTATATAATGTACAAAATGCAATTGAATTAAATAAGGTAATGGTCTCTCATGATCAGGCGTGGGAAGAAATGGTGCTAGCTTGCGCCGGTTCTTCTTCGTACTCGACTTCGATTCTGGCACGTCTCTTCTTAGCCTTTTCGGCTTTAGCTTCTTGTCTCTTACGTTTTCCGGATTCTGATTCCTCATCGCTGGAATCGTCCGTGGAATCATCGCTTTCCTCTTGTTCATCATCATCGCTTCCGTCCAACCATCTCTCCAAGTCTTCGACATCAACTAAGTCCTCGTCACCATCATCTTCAACGTATTCAATTTCACCAACATCACTGTCATCTTCTTCTTCCATTTCAGAATCGTAATCTTCCTCTTCTTCCTGTTCAATTCCATCTTCCTCTTCAACGTTTCCAAGAACTTTCTTCCAGATCTTTTCATCGACATTGAGTGGTTTGTCACCATAAGCACCACTTTTCAATCTGTCCAATAATTCTTTTTCAATGGCCTTCTCGATCTTAGCGGCAGCCAAAGCTTTTCTTTCTCTGTTTTCTTCTCTTCTCTTAACTTTATGCTTGACACCCACGTAATGTCTTTCATCTTCTCTCAATGCTAAACGACGTTCTGTAATGGCCACTTGTGTCAACCTCGTTAATCTCTGTTTACATTTATGAATCAAGAATTTATTCCAGTACAGTAGATGATTGTCAACTTGTTCCAAGGCTTTGGTATAATTCTTGGAAAGCTTTATTCTCTCCCAGAGCTTGGCTGGGGTATGTGCTCTTTCCACTGTCTTCATGTATAGATACAGCTTTCCATCAACATTCTTGACAGTTGCGTACTTAGCATTCGCTAGAGGACATGATTGTCTGGAACATAAACCACTAACATTGTACTCATTTCTGCAAAAATTTTGGTCTTTTGTCGTCTTAAGTTTGAAAGCACAGAATTGCTGGTTGATAACCTGCCAAATGATCTCGTCGGACATGTTCTCTTTGTGTTTTGATGTGGATCAACCGATGGTGAGGGAAAAAACTTTCAGTTAAAAATTTATTTCTTTTCCTACCAAAAAAAAAAAATTTCTTTACCCCAATCTGGCAATTATCGCGAAACAGCTCATCGCCTGTTACCCGGAATCTCAAATCACCTTACAGCAAATTAGCGTGCAGTATTTCATAATACGGGCAGTTTTGAAGCAAACTGGTTCGATATCATGGCTGTTGAAGTTAAGTATCACTACTAAATACACCCCCTCTCTAGATCCCAGCCGTAAAAGAAGATTCAATCTCTTCAATGACTGGAGATCTCTGATATTTGATATGGTTATGGAGCACTGGCATATTTTATGTTTTTATCGCTTGGATCAATTGCTAGGACATGAACTGATAGTTTGGAGAAGGATTAGTTATCAACTATCTGATATAATGTTCACCATTCTTGGTTTCAGTGTTGTCAATTTAAATGACTATGATGTCAAATTATTTTCCAAATATGATGAAGAAACACTATACCTTTCGAAGATCCAACTATTACAGGAATACCCAAACGTGGATGAGAAAGATGAAGGTAGCTCAAAAAGATTCGATAAACTTCTCTTTACCTCTGAGGTCAAAACTGAAGTCTTGAAAAACTTCCCATTTTCTGCCCTTTTCAGGAGTGAATTAACAATTGTCAAGCCAAAATCTTTCAAGATCTCCAACTTTGTCTCCTTATACAACGACGAATACAACTACATATTGAACCTATACACTGAGTCAGAGGCCGAATCCAAAGCGATTGAGGAGTTTTTAACTAAGTTAGATGTTCCAACAGAATCCACTGAATCATTTGGAGCTTATGTTCAATCCAAGATTGACGCCCTGGATGAAAGGATATTCAAAGAATCTTTAGGTCAAAACAGATTACAGAAAAAAATCAATCCAAAGGTTTCAAGAGAGTTGAAGATCTTAAGCAATCATGTGAAGATTATCAACGTCGATGATGAAACTTATGCCGCTCAGTATGCTCAGCTGATCAGCGAATTCGATGATGAATTTTTGCATTCTCAAGACGACAAGAAAGTTTTCAATTCATCGACGACCCAAAAGTCGATTTAATTTGAAAAGTCTTTTAACAACTACGCCTGATCTAGTCTGTTATTAATATATTATTGTATTTAACTTAATACAAATCATGTTATGAAATTGTCTCTATGCAGGCATTCATCTCCTCTTCAGTCAATGCTTTAATGTAAAGACATTTACTGAGTATTTCATCATTTGGTTTCAACTCGTACAAAATTGACCACTGAATACATTGGATCAAAGACCTAACAATCTTGGAATCATGCATAAATTTGCCCAAGTTGATCTTATTACCAACTATCGATTTCTTTTCCTTATTGAAAATCAAATCTGAAAGGTATAGGCCAAGGAAAGGAACACATCCCAATGATGGTTTCAATTTGTTAATCTCAGTTCTAAGATTCAAGAAATTCTTTAGTGGTGATGCAATGGATTCAAGATTTTTGTAAATCAGGATATCACCAGGCTCAACAACTCTCCATGTATCTTTTAATTTCATGATTTTATCTGAACCTAAAGCTAATAAAATTTGCATCAAAGTTGAATAGTTTTGTAATTCTTTAGAATGTTGTGCAATATGGATAAATCTTTGAATAGTTAAGGTTCTCAAAGTAATATCTTTGGTCAGCAAGATTTCTGAGATGATCCAATTAACAGTCAAATTAAATCTTGAAATACATAGATCAATTCCCTGAATCTCATTGTTTTGGATCAACAGCTCTAGCCAACTGTTGATAGGCGATAGATTATTTGAATCCCATTTGAAATCAACAAGTTCTTTCCAATCGATCTCCAACAAACAATCTTTTTCAATTAATGTGAATTGTTCCGCAAGTGATTTTGAATCAAAGTTTAAAATGAATGGGACATGTTGTTCTGAATTAGAGATTGATAGTGAGTCATTTTCCATCTTTCTTGTCAATAACAGCTCCATCAAGATTCTTGAGCTTGATAGATCTTGTGATATGTCTTTCTTTTTAACAGGTGTCAACGAGAATAATTTAGTTTTTCTTCTTTGATTAATGACTTGACAATCTCGTTTGACTGGTGTTGATGCTATGTTCAAAGATTCAATTTTCCTCAACAACTCATCAGAATTAGTGGAAGCAACAGAATCGGAAGTTGTTTCATCTTTGAGTTCAGATTTTTTTTTGTAAGTACCTTCTAACTTCAACAATGCTGCTTTTATTGGATCATCTTGAATTGAATCATCAGTAATACCAGCCAACT
This sequence comes from Gotozyma siamensis, assembly GCA_030579035.1. Lineage (NCBI taxonomy): Eukaryota > Fungi > Ascomycota > Saccharomycetes > Phaffomycetales > Phaffomycetaceae > Gotozyma > Gotozyma siamensis. The sequence goes on from JAKTZZ010000018.1 coordinate 106,533, forward strand.
CGGCCATCACTTGACTGTTAACTCCAGGGTAAGGAATCATGTAATTTTCAGAATTGATTGAATCCATTAAACTGATTGATTTGGAGAGATTTTGATCCATTTGAGGAAGTGATGTTGGCTGTAGTTGTAATGATTGTGATTTCAATGGTGAAGCATTTGGACTTTCGGCTTCTTGGGTGATGGAAACGTTTAAAACTTTTTGATTCTTGAAGACTTCACTAAAAATGGAGTTGTCTGATATTTCAGATATGGAAACTTTTTGAGACCTATGAGATCTTTTTGACAAATATGAGATTCTATTATTGTCGATTCTTGCCTCCTCGTGATAAGATGACTTTGACATGTCTGAAATGTTGGAGACTCTAGTGAAAGATGTGATTCTGTTTAAATCAATGTTATCGATTAGTAACTTTGGGGATTGTGAATACTCAAATGTCCTCTCCTCCACTTCATTCATTTCGAACTTGTTTGCTGACTTGATTGGTGTTGTGTTAGGAGTTGATGAGATCAAGCAGTTTTCTTTATCATCCAAAAGAGGGCTTGATGATTCAAGGGAAACCTTACTGGATTTCTGTGCGGCGCCATTCACAGCAACTTCATCTTCATCAATTTCTTCTAATGTGGAAACAAACGATTCTTGATCGTCCTCGTCCAAATCAGATTCCAGTTGTTTTTCTGTAGCTCCAAAAATTTTTACCTCTTCAGCTTCATCAATGATAGAAGGAGTCTCGGGAGCTGACTCTATTGTGGAAGTTTTTGTCAAAGAGATCACCTTGGTTAATCTGTCCGGAGATCTTGGGGGAATGTCGTCATCATTTTCATTCATTGATGGAACTGTAACTTCAGAGCCTGATTGTTCAAAACCTAACGGATTCGGTCTTTCAATAGATCTTACTCTTTGAGCACCAGGCATTATATTAGCATCTCCCTTAAACTCATGATGATCTACCAAGGCCCCAGCTTCAATTCCACTTGCCTCATTTTTGGTTGAGTCTGAGTGTCGTAGTGAAGTTTCAGCAAGAGGGTCTTCAGTTTCATCATTGATTGTGTTTGCATCGTCAAGGTCATGGTTTTCAGTAGCAACACCACCAGTTATTATGCGATCACCATCGGATGAAATCATTTCTTCAGCCTTGATCTCTTCTTGAACAACAGTAGGAGTTTCGATCTCAACCTGAGATTGTATGACTTCATTATGTGTACTTTCAGAAATGATCGAGCTTGGGTATCTCTCTAGATCAGAACTTCTGATGTCTTCATTTGATTGCTTCAATTCATCAACGTTGAAATCATTTCCTACATCAGCAACTTCAAAATTGAATTCTCTCAAGTTTACAATTTTTTTCTTCTTCTTCAAAACATCTTCTTCAGGGATAGCCTTAGTTGGACTTTGAAATTTAGCGGAGTCATAAGAAGCGTATGAGTCTCTTTTTGCATCCGATATATGTCTCAAAGAAAGAACACTGTTGGAAATATTAGAGATCGTTTCGCAAATGTTCATGTTATCGATATTTGAAACTGTCTTGATGGGACTTTTAGGGATCTCACTATGGCGAATAAAAGTGAATGATTCGGAAGCATTATTCAGTCCAAGTTTCCTTCCATGCTTGCTGATTATCTCATTATGAAATCTCACCAAGAACTCTAATTCATCAATGGTTCTGGCACTTAAAATATCAAATTTTCCTTGAGCTAAAGAGTTCAATTTCTCTGAATCAATTTTTGGAGCAGAAACCACAGATTTCATAAATCTTTCCGCATGTCCTTCGATTTGTGGTTTTGCTGTTTCATTATGTTTGTGGAAGGTCCTGAGCCAGCCCTCAATCAAAGATAGAAGACCTTTTTGCTGGGATTCTTGATTCAGGTGATCTTGAGAATTAGAGACCGGAGGCAAGGGCACAATAACATCCATTTTCTTGACTGGAGTTGGAGGTAACAGTTTAGACAGTGTTGAAGTGATTGGAAACTGGGTTGAATTTCTTATTATGTTTCTTGATTTAGGATTGAAATTCAATGTTAATGAAGTGTATAATGGGGTTTCAGCCACAGGTGATTTGAAGGCTTTGCTTAGTCTAATGTTGGAGTTTTTAGGATTCAAAAGGATATTTTGCTTATTCTTGAGTGTGCTTGATGAGTTTTCAATAATAGGTATTGGAAGTTTATGTATTTTATTTGGATCAAACGTTGACAATACTGTTGAATTTCGTACCGATGGGTTGGATTGTTGGTTTAATGCAAATGTAGAAAGTCTTTTATAGTTACTATCCTGGGGACCAATCTTGAGTGTGAATGTGTAAAAGTCATTAGAGGTGACATTCTCATCCCATGATCTATTACAGCATTCTGTCCATGCTTTTTTCAGATTTGAAACAATTCTTTGTATGAAAATGTCGGTACTGGTAATGGAATTAATTGAGCCGATGTAAATAGATCTCAACTCTTGAGATGGAATAAAATCTTCAATGAAATAGTTCAACAGCCAATGCCTTATTGTGACGAATGTTCTGACAAGCGTGAGTTTACCAACATTTTGTAGTTTTTCATGAGAGTAATCGCTGGCTTGTTGGATACACCATTTGAGCCTCAGTAGTATGATCTTCAAAAGTGAAGTGGATGAAATGAAAGATCTGTAAGTCAAGAAAAAATCACCGACCAATTGATAATCAATATCAGTTGGCGACGTCAATAGGGAAATCAAAGATGCTAGATCATGATAGTTGTTGTTCTTCAATTTTAGAATATCTGTCTCATATAGACTGGTTCGTGGTAGGTTGAATACCGATGTCTTCATACGATCCACCTCGTATGGTATCAGATCTGTCATTGTGGATCGATTTTGTGCTTGCTTTCAATTCAATGAATTATGATCCGATGAATGGGAGTTTGGGTGAACAGTATAGTAGTGTTGTTGTTTCCAATAAATGATTAGAAATGGGTGCGCTTTTTGAAGAGGCGAGAAACTTAATTAGTGATTCCCGTTTGTGGATCGACTCTCGGAATGAGAGATTGCTAAGCTGTAAACTAGGCTGTTTATGAAATAAATTTTCAATTTTGTTTTGTTTTGTTGATCGCGTTAGACAATTTTGTCAGATTTTTTCTTCAATGTGAGAAATCAAAACAAATGTTCCTGTGAAGAATTTAAAGAAACGCGAGTATGAACCGTACACTATGGAGTAAACTGGAGAGTTCAGCGGTGGTTGAGCGGTCTTAAAGGTGGATTTTCTTCACTTTTGAGTGATTATCTGATTATCCGTCTTCTTTCACGTTTATGAAGCGACTTTTTACCTATAAATTTTGAGTTTACTGTTCAATTGTTTGTTTACATTTCAGTTTACAGGACCAAAACCCACGAAAAAATCAAAACAACTCTAAAAATTGCGATTTTCACGCGTATTTTTGATGTTATAGGAAATTGGGACTGCAGCGGACCATCAGATAGTTCGAACAGCATCTCGACTATCCAAATACAGCCACAAATACCGTCAAATCCTTAAGGACCCCACAGTGTAGTTTTTGTTCATCTGCCAGACCTTCGATAAGCGCTTGTGGTTTAGCGGTATAACGCGAAGTTGCCATCTTCGAAACCGCGGTTCGACTCCGCGCTGGCGCAATTTTTTTGCACTCACTTTATTCTTTTTTGAGTTAAAAATGAAAAGGACCGAAATATCATATTGGCACACTGTAATTCTATAACTGGACTCTCTGTGTTTCAAACCAAGCAATGTCCACACAATCGGGAATCCAGCCAACGGCGGAACTCTCAGGCGCATTCAAGGCTTTTGTAGCAGGTGACCAATCGATCTTGACAGCTACCATTGTGAATGAAACTGTCGAGTTATCGGAGATCATCAATGAATCTTCTGTTGAGAAAGCTATAGATGTCTTGAAAAGCAAAGTCACTGACTCGATTCCACTCTACATCATAATCAAGAATGAAACGGGTCAAAACCTCTACACTTTTATTGCATATGTTCCTGATTATGCTGCCGTTAAGGATAAAATGCTCTATGCTTCCTCCAAAAACAACTTGATAAGGAGTTTTGGTTCTGAGTATTTCAACCATATCTTGTTCTGGAATGACTCTGATGAAGTTGACTACAAAGGCTGGATCCATACCATCACTGCTGATTCTAAAATAGGTTTATCCAATGAAGAGAAAGAGTTGGAGAAATTAAAGGATTTGGAATTGGATACCCTCGCTCAATCCACTTCAAACAGACAAAATTTAGTCACTCATGCTAATAACTTTAGTTTCAAGTTTCACAATAATGTCGAGGACTTAACTTTGGAAGATAACGATTTACATTCTTTCAATATTGAATTGCCAGATGAAGAGATATTTTTATCAAATTCCATTAAGATTTCATCTCCAAAGGACATAGTTTCAGGAATATCGTCAAATTTCCCGCAGTTCACCGTTTTGAGATTCAAGAAGAAAAATTATTTCATCTATTCTTGTCCATCAGGCTCAAAAGTGAAAGAACGTATGATTTATGCTTCAAACAAACAAGGTGTCACTGATCATTTCAAGACTAAATTTGGATCAGTTGAAAAATCTATGGAGATTGGAGATCCAGATGAATTAGAATTATCTGTTTTTGAAGAATCCGATCCATCAGCTGAAACCAAGTCCAGTCAAGGATTCAGTAGACCTTCAAGACCTGTTCGTAGAAGATAGGGATTATACATCAAAAAAGAAAATCCAAAACATCATTCATTATCTATATATCCCTTGTAAGGTATTTATCGTTCATAATTTCATTAATTCCTGTGTTACATGGTACTCTGCCATTGACTCCACGCTAGTATTTGCTGATCCATTGATCACATCATTCACAAAAAAATCATACAATATATGACTAACTTTTTTGTTGATGTTAGTGTACTGCTCATCGTTTATATGGCCAGTTTGGTAGATTGGTCGTAGTTTGGATCGCACAGTCTCTTGTAGACTTACTTTTTGTTCGTATGTCAACTCCCCTGGCGGTAACATTTGCGTCTTCATCTCGGTTTTACCGGTTTCAATGGTGGACAACATTTTATCATCTTCAGTATTGAAGACCGGTGATAGCAATGGTGATATGTTAGATGATTCGGAAGATGACTGTGGTGAAGAATATGTAAGTGCTGGTGACGTTTGGTTGGCCTTGGGTAATGTATTGGTAGGCCTCGTTATGTCCGGAAAGGGAGCAGATAAGTTTCTTGACTGAGTTGCTCTATTCTTCTTGATCTCACCTACTATTTTACCTACCAATGATTCACCGTTAGACGCTGTAGATTCCTTTTCCTGTGTTTGGTTTTGCCCCGTTTCTCTGACTGTTGGCTGTCTTCTTTTCCCTCTCGTAGATGGTTTCTTTAATTTCCTCGTCTCAGTGGCAACAGTATTGAAAGAGGAAGAAGAGGAGGAAGAAGGGAGTTGCGATACTTGCTCTATATCTGCATCCACCATCATGGCATCTGAATTGGTTTTTTTGTCTTTCTCAGAGTTCGCTTGTTCGAAGACTTCCCACGAGTTCTGCTCTTCAACAGACATGGGCTCAGCAACTTCTACAATTGGTGTAGTTGTCGCTTGCACCACTGCCGGGATGTTCAGATCTCTATGCTGGCTGTAGACTCTGTTCGTTATTGCGCTGCTTCTTGATCTTCTGAATCTACTTGGTCTGTTCAGCAATCTCTGTTCAGCATCACACATGGGACAAACCCAGTAGTCTATCACACCGGGTCCCAAACACGAATAATGGAAGCTGGAAGAACAGACGTTACAAGCAGTCACATTCCCACCACGACCATCGCATAATATGCATACATTGGAAATAGCAATGAGATTATTGATTCTCCTGCCTATTCTATCATCGGTCTGCTCTTCAATCTCAATATCACTGAGGTTCTCCATGAAAAATTCATCATGATTAAGAGGCAATGTAACCAGCTTGGTGACAGAGTTGTAAGAGAGAACTCTCCCTTGTATATCGACGTCTTGAGCAATGTCGTAATCTTTTCTGCAAGTAGGACAGTTGTTTGATCTCTCTTTCCATGATTCTATACACTGAGTGTGGTAAAAGTGGCCACAAGGCTGGATCCTAGTGATGATGGATCTCTTCTCCGGGAAAAGCGCATCGAGGCAAATCGTGCAGATTTCGTCTTCCTCCATTTCTCTCGTTTGCGGGTCTCAAAATCTTTTCTTTACGGCTTTTCTCGTGTGCTTCAGTATAATTTCCTTACTGTTGGTGATGTTTTGTATGAAATTGTAGGCACAAAAATAGCAAGGGCGCCAATTTTTTTTACACAGCCAAAAATAGGCCAATCGACAAAGGAAAACAAGATATTATTTCCTTGAAGTCCTCTCCGGTTGTTTTGAGTGGCTCTCTAGTGGTATCTCCCGAAATTTCTTCTCCCGTTTCCTTCTTCGAATTCGCAGCATGTTGCTCCCATCCCATAATGCATCAATTCCGGGTATATTGCCCTCGGATTTAATCCAACCTGTTCTGTCTTATTAAACTTGAGCATAAGTATCTCTTGCGTTGTTTCCCACTCATACTTAGATCCATACAATGTCACGCCACCAGTACGACTTGGTTATGTGCCTAAAACAGCCGGGGACACATGTTGCCAAACTGTGCCAGAACTGCGATGGAAGATGTCCTTCTTGTGATTCATTTGTAAGGCCAACGGCAAAAGCTAGGATCTGTGAAGAGTGTGCGTTTGGTAAAAATGGGGACAAGTGTGTTGTTTGTGGGAACCGTGGAGTTGCAGATGCATTCTACTGTTACGAGTGTGTGGTTTTGGAGAAAGATAGGGATGGTTGTCCGAATATCATCAATGTTGGGTCAAGTAAAAGAGACAAGTTCTTTGAAAAGAAGAAACAGAAAGCAATCAAGTCTTGAGTCTGGTTTTCCTGCGCTAATGTATACGGACACTTCACTCCTCTACGTTTTATTCATAAAACAAAAATGTTAAGTCTATTCATAAGTTCGTGCAGAATTTTTTTGGTGTCATTCCTATAAAAAGAATATAATGAGCCAGTCATTAATTTCTTCAGCTGTCGTCATTCAGAGCATCAAAGAACTCATCATTTTCACCATCACTAGCAGCTTCTTTGATCGCTGTTGGATGTTGATTCGGTCCGACAATATGCTTGATCCCTCTCATTTCATTGCCCAGAGTCTTATACTGAGCATCAACATGGTTGTACTCTTCGTTAATAAACGACTGCTCCAAGAATGATTCATTGTCATTGTCTGTTCTGATTGAAATCCTATCCTTGTATTCAGCATTGCGTATCTCATTCGTCAATGTGTAGATGTATACCTGATTTCTGCCTATCTCATACCATAACCAATCAAGTCTTTTTTCCAACAGTTGGTGATAATACATCAATCTTTCTTTAGTTTTAACTTGGAAAGGTGTCAATATGTTTAAGTGAAATTGTAATTTGGTTGTTTCATGTGCCCTTTTAACCAAATCTGGGATGTTCTTGGATAATTTAGCTAATTTGTCATCCATGGTAATGTTTCTGATGCTGGTCACCTCACGGTGTACATAGTCAATATAATCTATAAAACATGAATCTAATGCTGCAATGTAGTTGATTTTCAAAATCCAATCCTCCATCTCTTCAAATTTACTGTTAGAAAACAGATGTTTCTTGTTGGTACTGTAAACGTTGAAGCAATAGTTGTTCTCAGTAGTCTCAAGAGTAGAAAAGGCAAACAACCCATTAATTGATAATTTGGTACAAGTCTTCAAAATCTGCTCAAAGTTTATGTCAATGATGATTTTCTCGGAATTGCATAGATTCTTTTCATCTAATGCCTTTTGACGGTCAGACAAAGCCAAGAAGTTTAAATTATCAAATATAAATAAACCACATGTTGTCAAGATCCCATAACATTTTTTCCAAATAACTCTACTTGATGAAACGATTGGGAAAAATTTATTGTTTTTAACAGTTTCTTCCCTGTATAGTTCAGAAATCTTAATGACTTTCAAAAGGTTATTGGTTTCACTATCAGTGTATTCATCTTCGTCAATAAACTTTGTTTCAGTTTTTCCTGTTAACCAAACGATATCCTTGTTAAATCTCAAATAGAGTCCTCCAGATTTGATAAGGGTATCCCTAACTTTTTTGTAAGACTCCGGAAGTGCAGTTGTTAATCTACCTGAAAATGGATCTCCCTCCTGAACTTCCCCGAAATTCAGTTTCAAACTCTCTAATTCATTCTCAATGATATGGAAATAAGGGTCAACCTGATTGGAGCTGAAGAATTGAGAGGTTGATGATGATAATGAGTATGATCTGGTGCCACTAGAGCCAATCTGGGTTGAGTTGTTGGTATTTTGAATTTCTAGGTTGGTTGTTGATGATGATGAAAAAAATCTCTTTGGAAGAGAATAAACAGGAGTTTGAGTCGCAACTTTAGACTTTTCTAAAAACTTTGTAAATGTGATGTTATCATAAAGATACTCCAGAATTTCTTTGGTGACGGAAGGACAGTATAGTGAGGGGTTTGTACTGTCAATCAATGTGTTTTTCACAAATTCCTCTTTTGTCATTTTTTTCTTGTTGTTGACATTGAAGTGATCAGTATGTAGCATGACAAGAGAGAAGATAACAAAGTAAACTTGATCTGCATTGTCCCAAATTTTGTTGTTATTATCATGATATCTTTTACTGAAAGCTGACAACACTCTATCGATCTGTTGAGTCTCTTTAGGTAATTCACAAATCATCAAGAATCTTCTCAAAGAGATATCTAAAGGCTCATTGTCAAAGTTGAACTTCGATTCAATATAGCCATTGAGACATTGGTTCAAAAATTCATCTTTCTTGGACGACAAAATTGAAGTAATTTCAGTTTCAAAACCTTCGTCTATCAATCTCTGGGTATAAGATTCCTCTGTATCTCCTTCTTCGACTTCTGGAACTCTATCCAGAGTATCTGTACTATCAGATGGCGTGCTAGAGCCGTTGGTACTTTCCATCGTATTTTGTCTTGGTTTCAGCATAACCATGCTTCCAATTGTCTTTGCCAGGGAACCATTTTTTCTAGAATATATTTCGTTCTCTATCGATCCCAGTGTTCTTGAACGTTTCCTCAATAGATCTTTTTGGGGAGAGGCATTGCTTGCTGTTGAATCTCCGGTGTTTGATTCTTCCGTTTTAACTTGCTCTCTCGATTCAGATAACGTTTTCGATAAACGTGGTCTTGTAAGTTTTGACTCGAAAGATACGGCCGAGTTCGACCTTCCTTTGTCGCTGTTTTCTTCATTGTTCAGGTTTTTTTTTATGCTTTCCGCCTCCATTTGATCAAAAAGCATAGATATGGTTCTTCTCTTGAGTCTTGCGAATTTTGACGTTTTTGTGGCTTCTGTGTTCTTCGAGTTGTTTGCTTCTGGAGTTGAGAGAATTGAGAACTGAACTGGGCCATTCGGAGACCTCGTTGGAGATTGATCCGGATCTGAAGCTGATTCTGAAAATGAACTTTCAGATCTAATTGATTTAGCGGGTGAAAAGTTAGAAACAGTGTTGATCTCAGGTGATGAGCTGATCTTCACTGAATTGTGAGAATCATTGGATTTGAATGGTGTAAGGTTCGATTCTTTCGGAGGTTCTGGTATACTGCTCACGGAGTTCTTCTTTCTATGGCTCTGAAATATTGTTGATTGCTTGAAGAAACTGGAAGGTCTTCTCAACTGACTCAAGTCCATTGAAGGAGCTCTCATCATTCTACCACGCTCTAGGGAGTCTTTTATTCTCGAAAACTTTGAATGGACTTGTACCTCAGGCGATTTCTCAGTCTCATTCATCGTAGTATATCAAATCAGTGTTGAGATTAGTGGCATTGATATATGAGTTTAATTTTGTGCCTGTAGGCTTGTGATAGTAATAGGGGTAGTAAGAGTGGTGATTTCTGGAGAAGAAGTTGTACCTCGGTGAGGGGTGGTAGGTGGAGCGATGGGAAGGTGGTTATGTATCTCGGTGGCTTTGGACAAATGCCCCTGCTCTGAATCAGATAACACAAAATGTGTCAAACTTAACGCTACTTAACGATAGCAAATACAAACTCGGCCATTTCACACGCACGAAAAATTAAAAGCGCGATTTCCGAGGGTCCGAGTTTCCCCGATTGGGGAAGAAACGGGACCGTATTTCAGATTAACGCCAGTTATGAGCAAAGGGTTTCTGAGATCTGAGACACGGTCGACTAAATTGAAATTTGGATCTGGATTGTACAGTTTAACGGTTAACGGTTTCAAAAAGGCGGCATTCTAAGATCCAGGAGCTGAAGCCTGAAATCCCGCTAAATTGACAGTTAGACATACTCAATTGAATCTTGATCCAATCCCCGAAATTCTGTTGATCACCTATAGCATCATTGTAAGATCTTGATCCTGACGAAATATTTTAAAACAATTGTCCCTTAGTTTGCGTTTTAGATTTCGTACCGGACCTTGTAAGTCCATAATAAATATTATAGTTCATCTCTCACCTTACAACAATACAGTGACCAGTTGTGTAATTTGAATATTTTTTGACAATAGAGATCTATTATGATCTGAGAAAAAAATTGAGACTTGAGTCTCAAGACATACATAAAATAAGGCCTAGACTTTATCTACAAGGGGTTGAAGTTTGAACAATTCAATCAAATTCAATCTTGTTTCATAAGGCTGAGTTTTATATGGTCGTATATTCACACCTGCAGTAATCTCTGCCCAAATAAGTAAAACAAAGTTGCCAAAAAAAGTATTAATGGAAACTCAAAAGAGTTCTACAGCGTTTTTTACAGTGCTTTTCCCCTTTTGAAATTATTGATAGGTCTGTGATCGATCAGTTGTGGTCTTACTTATTTTGAGCAATTTTTACAAAGCTAGTGGAGTAGTTTCGGTCAGAAAATGTTTTATTGTAAATTGTAATTCTACAAATTGAATAGGTAGGTAAAGAAAACCAATGTATTAAAAAAGATGCAAAAAATTATAACGAAGTAAATATGAAGCCAAACATGGCTAATGCTAACGATGATGCAAACTCTATATGCTAAAATGCTAAAATGCTAAAAATGCTAAAATGTTTCCAAAAATGTTTTTGTTTTACCTGCAATGGCAAAATGAATTGAATGACTCAGAAGTTCAGATGTAAAGAGTCTCTTGAACAACTTGAGTTTGTGTTTGAGTGACTGTTTCAACAACATCAACAGTACTGTATTGAGTGATGTAGATCTCAATAGGACCAGCAGCAGAAACAACAGTGACAGCAGTCAAAGCTAATGATAAAAGATTGGAGAAGTTCATTTTTATGATTGATTTTTAAATGCGTTTTGAATATCTTGGGATCTTAATTATCCTTTGTGATGCTTGATGAAGAATGAAGAATGATTAATGGAACACTTGAGGAATCACGGGAAGCTTCTATTCCTTTTATATAAAAATTTTGCATTGAATTATAGTTCTCAGGCGGAAGAGTTTCTTTTTCGATTGTTAAAAGAAAGACGTTCGATCTTGCATCATGCATATTTACGCGCGGCAAGTGACATCAAATCGAGATCAGCTTAAAGTTTGTACAGAAACAGACATTAGATCAGCCTGGCCCATGCAGTGGGGCCTGAACAGTACCCTATCTGATATGGGCCGTTACGAAAAGATGACCTTAAACAGAGAGATCCCACCGTAATGAGCAAATAAAACCTTTCATCACATTAATGCACTGATCTCCTTAGTCCTGTTTAGACTCTAGATCTAAGGTCTTGCCCCTTACTAGTGCTGCTTGTAGCTTTTAGGCCTTTAGTCTTTCAGTCTCTATTTTGGCTTGGTAATGCTTTTAGGCCTTTAGTCTTTCAGTCTCTATTTTGGCTTGGTAATGCTTTTGGTTTTTAGTAATCTTACTAATTTTTTTGAAACAACAAAAACTTTTAAGACCCTTTTTGTTTCAAACTGTCTCACGTATGATTGTCCAAGGACTAAGGTTTAACGTTTCTGAGACTATTGGTGAAAAAGGTTTGTGAGCTAACCATTGGTCACTCAAGTCACCTAGTGATCTCACCTGCTGATCTTTGACTTTTACCTCTGACAAGCATTGTGCCGAAGATCTATCGAGGTTCTAAAGCTTTCACCGTCTACCGTCCTTTGTTTTAGAGTTTCGGTCAAAAGTCTCCGACCATAATCGCGCAGGGTCGTCCAAGGAGAAGGAAAAGCAACCTTCTAGAAGATGGAAAACTCATGCATGACTAAAATTTACGGCACATGTTTTAGACCAGTGAACTAAAAAAAAGCAATCTGTGCAGAATCTTGCAGCCAAATTCAAGATTTAAGATTCGTTTCAGATTCGGTGGAATCGCGGGCTTTTTTGCCAAAAATAATCTTTTTCTTGGTGCCCTAATAGAAAAAATTTCATCAGTTTTAATGATATCCCTATCTCCAGTTATAGTCCTTGCTTCATCTTTTAGTACCTTTTGTTGCGTACATCTAGCAGGCAAATCTTTTTTCGAGGATGGAAACTTCGACACCGCATGAAACCTTGTCGGATTTAAGATTTAAAAAGGGACTTGACGAAGCCTGGAATCACTGATCCGATGGCCCCCACGAAGAAATTAGCTCAATAGAAAACCAAACCGATGCGAGTCACGACTGCCAATAGTTCGATTGCATGAGGAAAAGGTTAAAAAAGATATCTACCGCAATCCGTAATCCTCTTTGTTACCAGAGTTAGTAAGTTCAAGACAATCTTCCTACAATGACATCGAAAGGTGAGGTAATTATTGTTTCTTCTAAGTTCATTTCAACAAGGAACTTCGTCACTATCTGAGGTTTCTTTCTGCTTATTAGTTTAAACCCAAAACTGATCCATTACACCCCCTAATTTCAAATAAGTGTTGAGAGATCAATCATATTGGACTCTGGAGTAAAGCAAACAAGAACAATCATAGCTCTGTCACATTTTTCACTAACGAAGAAGACAGTTTGCTGTAGACTCCTGAGGCCACTCGAGCATACAAGGTTGTGCAATGTGAAATAGTGTACCAATCGAGAACCCCTTGATGGTTAGCCACTGGTGGCTGTTAATTTTTTTAGATCTGGGGAAATTTCGATTGTCTCAAGATGATTTTTTCTTCCGCGCACTTCTAAACCTAAAATGTGGAGATGACACGTTACATTGATAAATTCTACCTAAATTAAAAGGCGTTCAGTGCAATTTGAGACAAGCTACTTTCGAAATAAATGATCTCAATGTACTATTTCTCAAGACAAGAAAAAAAAATAAGAAACGCGTACTTTAGCAATTCAAATTAAAACAGAGTTTTCCTCTGGATTTGCCTCAAAATATGTGGAAATCTTGCACTTACAACATCATTGAGGAAGTTTTGCTATCTAGGTGCCTAATGTGATTGTCCGGTCCCTTACATTGGGCGCCCTTTCAGCTCTTGCTCCAAAGTCCAGAGTCCAATGTCCACCTTCAGCTGGCACAGGTTTTGTTTTTCGGCCGGCCGACCCTAGTGCTAGATTTAGCTCAGAGAAATTTAAGCTTTCCACCGTGCATGAGCGAACCTTCTTGAAAAACTAAAGTGCTTCCATAGAACAAGTATGGAAAAACTTCTCCATCGTAAGACTGACTATTGTTGAGTTTTGACTCTTGACTACAATAGTATAACAATTTAATCCCAAATCTCATTAGGGACAACCTCTTTTGAGAGTTTCATGGATCTAGCAATCTTTTTGATAAAAATAAACAAAGAAGAGATTTACAAGAGAAGTCTTGAATTAAAGGTTTCAGTTAACGATACATCAGAAATCACCTTCATTGGTAGATCGGAAGAAATTTATGGCCAAGGGCTGTAAGTTATAGTGATCTGCCCAATTTTCAATGCCATTTTCTGAGTCATCTAACCCCCATTGTTCTTTAAACCTCAATTTTTCAAAAGGAATCTTACCATCAGGTTGTCTGAACATTATAAAAACATATCTATGTACTCCAGTGTTCTCCCTTGGTCTTGGTCCCACATATGGCACAACTGACTTTAGTTCATTTAACTCAAATGTATATCTGAAAGGTGGACCATGTTTTCTAATGTTTGAGGTCGATAATTCTTTGGTAGAATCAGCTTTCACTGAATCTTTTTCAAGCCTCTCATCATCTATCTTGATGTTGGTCCAAATAGCATGACACTTCCCTGACTCTAGATCCAAATCTGTCATAATAATAGTGTAAAACTCCTTAGTGAAGGCTTTTTCAAAGCCAAAGAATGATTGAAATGAAATAATGGGAATCTCTAGAGAATCAAGAGGAGAGATGTAATTTCCCAAGTCAACACCAAAAATCTTGTCTGACCCCACTGGATGAAAATCCACGTTCAATTCACCAACAGGACTGAAATGATAAAGAAAGTATCTCTGTAAGATGTTGTTCTTTTCTAATGAATTTCTGATATCCTCTTGGATTGAGAGAAACTTGGGATTGATTCTGTAACCTCTCCTGTTTTCGAAAGCGAGGACTGACCCCAGCATAAAAAGTAAACGAATGGCGTAGTAGATCAACATGACTGTAAGTTGTAACTAAGAGTTTTTTGGGATGTTTTGTAAGAAACAGTAGAAAGGGAAAATATTTTTGTGGGTTTTTTTAATTTTGTGGAGAAATCACCGTTTTTGTGTCACTTTTGTGAAGTCAAGGAAAGTTTTTCCTTTGATATTAACTGGAGCCATGAGGGACTTGTCCGGATGACAGGCTTTTTGAATCTTTTTTAAGCCCCCTGTTTCTCTTCTGTCTGATCGTCCTTAACGAATTTGCCCCATGGCTGGCCCTCAGTACGATTGACCATTATGATTCAAATTTTGTCGAAAAAAAAAATCTTTGTGCTTCAAAATATTATCAATATAGATGTAAATTGTATAAGAGGGCACAAATCAAGCCTTACATCAATGCATATAAGTGAACTGAATCGTACGATTTTGAACTCATGAGAGCAGGAGCATGGGAACAAGGACCAGTTTCCAGATACCTACTCAATTAGTGACAGGTAAGTATATAATATTCAACTGCTAGAAAAAAGGGGCTTTTGCCAATTCACCTGAGTCAGTTGAAAGCTAGAACCCGGGATAATTTAAGCAACACCCAATACAGTCCTTATACCTCCTTCAACTTACGCATTGGAGGCTTAAGTGTGAACGTGGAACATGCTGTATTGTCTACTTGAAGAACAGAAGCACGGTAATTACTAATAGGTATTATTGTACGATCCAAATTTCAATGGAGAATTTTGATTGGCCCAGGCCTCAGATGGGACTTAGCTCCACCATTTTAGATTAAACGTTTTTCCTTGTTGAAATTCAAAGCCTTATTTCTACTCTGCATGCATACACTTGCATCCCGTAAGCTCGAAAATTTCAAATCGCGAGATCGATTAAATCTGACGCGCATAAATAGCCATCGCAGATCCCTCAGATCCATTTAACCGTCGCGCTTTTTCAGTTCATAAGTAGGATCTACTAAAAAATCCCACCATGATATGAAACATTTCATTCTCCCGGACCAGTCCAGAACTGGATAACAAACACTAGAACTAAGAAAGGGGTCATAACGAGGTGGGATTCTGATTTCTAAGATTGCTACTTGTCCCTTTGTTATGCTATTGCTTCGTGTCGTGTCTGAATAATGGGCCTGGATTAATCCTTGAACAGTGATGCAAGATCTTCTACTATTCAGCACTGAGCAGCGATCAGTGATCAGACTAAAAAAATTTATTTTTCAGTTTTAATGCTTGATTACGACTTGTTTTACAATGTAATTTTTTTTCTGAACAACTTCGCAATACTAGAAACAGTTTTCCTGCTGCATACAACCTCGAATATTATTCCTCCTTTTTTGCGGCAGCAAACTGAACTCTAACTCCTTTAATAGAAGATCGACGTTTTTACCAAATTTTATTTAAAAAATTTGTTATTTTTTTTATTTTTTACTCCTTCGTCATCGGTGAAGTAAGTGTTTAAACAATAAGCTCAAAAAATAAACTAAATGCAGCAAATTGATCCATGCTGACAAAATGATCTATGACGAAAACAAATAGTTAGCATCAATAGCATTGTCACACATGTCATTTGTTTAAACATAATTGATTCAGTCGAATGCCGTGGGGGTGGCCTGACAGATAAGTTTCACAATTTATACGGCTATAACAAGAAATAAAATGAGACTACGGGACTTTGTAGATCTTGAAAAGTCAAGAACAGGTCCAAGTAGGATAAGGATAGTTGACTGTTTGAACTTGGTTATTTACACGGTGTGTAGAACTTGCTCTTAGTAAGTACTTACGTTCTCTCTCTTTGATTCTGAGCTACGTGTTTGAGATTCGCTTTTGATCTGTCTTCAGTAGTTTATTGATCCCTCCTGAAAAATAGAAATGGCTCTACTGGTTAATTAGGCTACCTCCTCATACATCATCTGCATCTCTTCTTGATCACTATTCAAGTTTAGTGTCGTTACAAATAATTTTGCTCTGAAGGTGGAATACTCGAGGATTTTTGTTGTTTATCGGTTCATTGAGATTCGAACTGGGTTAAAAATCGTTCAACAACTTTCTAAATCCAAAATTTGGTAATTTAAGATTGTTGCCTAAAGCAATATAACTAGCGATTTTGATTCATAGCCCAAACTAATTCAAATTCTTTTGATTGGAAGTAATTTTCCGTCAAAAAATTGAAATAGGGCACAATATTATCAGATTACTTAATATTTATCACCAGAATAATTACTGTGTACTCAAGTGGTCATTATGTATTTCCGTATGTCCTTCCATTCGACCTCTAATGTACTTGATTTTAATGTTTCCTGTAAAATTTAAATGAATGGATGAAATTATTAGATTTTGTGCTCAAAAGTAATTTGTAAAAATAGGACAAGTGATGTTCAAATTTTATAATTCAACAATTATATATTAATAAAAATCCTAAAAATCGAAAAACGACGTATTTCAAGCGTTTAATCTCTACCAAAATATAAGCAATACGTATTTCAAGTGGCTCGACAGTTAGTTAACTCGTTAAAACAAGATTTTAGTTTTGTTACAAATCTAAGCATTCAAATTATCCCGACATTTCTACTCCTACATAAAATAGTTGCTCTTAGTAAAAATGAAGGATAAGAATAGCTTATCTGATACTCTCGTGATATACTGAAACATATACATCTGTCCTCTACACAATATTTTGTATTTTTTCTTGTTCAATTCAGACAGGTTTACCGATTTTTTAATTACCATGTTGTGGCATAATACAGTTTACCTTTTCACTTTCACGAAAATTGTATTGTATTGTAGCCAGAGGGATTTATTCTTTGAATACTTGTGACTAATGAGACATGATACGTGAAACTAGGACTAATATCGATTATTACATACTAAGGTTGAACCTAGTTGAGTGAGGTGAGGTTGGCTATTCTTCTAGATTGTTTTTTACCTTATTATTGCTCACTTACAAATGACATTCCAGTGTAGAAAAAAGAAATTTTTGATGACAAAACCATTTTACTGGGTACTTACTACTGAGTCATTTGAAGAAGAGAAAATGACTTTAATAGTTGCTATGATCTGGGATAGGGTAAATGGTCTTAACAACAAGCTATGATTCACTCATTTGTTATTCTCTTTCTCACAAACAAGGATGGATGAAAAGGAAATCCGGCACTTGCGATTTTTCCACGGCTATGAAAAAACCGTTGAAACAAAATGTGACAGCATAATACCTTGTAAGTTATAATCCGGAGAACCAGAAACTGGCTG
This sequence comes from Gotozyma siamensis, assembly GCA_030579035.1. Lineage (NCBI taxonomy): Eukaryota > Fungi > Ascomycota > Saccharomycetes > Phaffomycetales > Phaffomycetaceae > Gotozyma > Gotozyma siamensis. The sequence continues at coordinate 124,298 of JAKTZZ010000018.1, forward strand.
CTTCTTGATAATCGAAAATGAAATGCTCCCAGACAGATAACAGTAAGATAGATGACTAACCCCTAACTAAAATTAAGAATCAATTGGGCCGTGGACTATCGATAGCTAATTAGTAACGTAGTTTCGGATCTACCTGGACTTATGGACTTATGTTGACGGGTTTATTGTGCTTTAACTTTTTACCCGATTATGAATCATCATAACAAGAAATGCTGCTTATGAGAGTTTATTTCAAAGAAAGCAAAGGAGCAACCAACTAGCAATTAATAAGTCCATCCTACGAATGAAAAGCTTCTAGGCAAGCAACGAGATAAGATACCTCTAAATTTGAATTCTTACATTCAAAGCCAACTAAAAATGCGCAGTTAAGGGCTTTTCCCAATGGCTATGCTCGTCTTGAACCCCCAAAATGGCTTGAGAAAAGTTTTTGCTTTTTGGCAGATTCGTTAAATCCGCACCCATAACAGGCTCCGAACCCGAAGTCCGACCATTTCCGTAGAAATATCATTAGAGAGCGCCGAAGAAGAGCTCATCGATCAGAGAGTTGATAATCTTGTAACACTGACTGAAAGCTCTATCCCATAGAAATCCGGGCCCGTTTTGTCCCCAAATTGGCTGTTCCGGACGGATCACTCATTTTATATCTCACGGTGTTATTTCCAGATTGGGCATTAACGGGCTTCGGTACGCGTTTTTTTTTTCGGCTTTACTTTTTCCAGCGCCGATTCTTGAGCCGTTGAAGCCAATTAATAACACACCGATACCATATAAATGATGATTAATGCCCGTTTTATTAATCAACTTGTATTTAAACAATTGCAAATCACCAAGTCACTTTCAATATTCTCTTGTCTCATTCACACTTTGACACATCCAGCACACCCCACACAACAGTGTTACACTACCCTAGTAAATCCTGTTACGTAACACAAAGAGCTACATCTACAATAGAGCCGAAGAACCCATTTTAACACAACAATCTCACACAATGATGAGCCCAATATCAGAAGCTTACATGCTTGTCAACACAGCAAAGTCAAGACTTACCCGGGAAGCGGCACAACCAGATCATGATCTCAGAAAGCTCGTGGCTCATGCTAATCTACTAGACAACCTAATGGAAACGATACATAACCGTCCGTATGAAGAAATAGTTCCAATTAAAACTCTTACTTTTGCCCCAGTCAGACACGAACCAACTTCTGTCACTGTGATACAGGATGACTATGATAGCGACAGCTCAGATGACGAGGACGAAGATGAGTACGAACTAGATTTTCATGAAGGTGGAATTACCGTTGCTTATGACTCAGATGATGATTCAGAAGAAGATGATGAATACGATATTTCAGACGAAGATTTTGAAGGAGAAGAAGCTGTTCCTCTTAAGTTAACAAGAGTCTCATCAAACTTTAAGACATTACCAACCATTGACGAATTATCAGAGAGTGAGCTACAGGAATTGGAAGATAACATTGAATCAGAATCAGATGAAGAGGAAGATGAAGTTGACATAGTTGATTTGATGAAAACTCCATCATTGAGTTATGCTAGTACAGATGATGAAGAAGATGTGGAAGAGGAAGAACAGGAAGAGAAACCAGTTCAACTCGAAGAAGTTGACTTCACGGAACAAGGCTTTTGGAAAAAGAGCCCTACACTCAATTACCAACTTTTAATCAATGATCCTGAAGACTCCTTTTTGAACCATGACACTTCCTCTAATCATGAAGAATCCTTCTTGAGTCATCACAATGCCTCTGCCATTTTATGTTAATCGCCCTATATTTACTGAGACATTTCCATCTTTTACGATCATCACATCTATTACGAATTTTAACGACATTTGACGACTTTACTTCTTCTTATAAATAGATTTTCCATAAACGATACACTTTATTTATTTATTTATCACATTTTGTAGTTACCGAAGATCTTTTTGAGGTGCTTGACACTAAATAATTTTTTTTAAGCTCATCTATTTCCTAAGACGGTAATTTCCTCATTGGGATGTTTTGGGTTTTTCTCTTCTATGAGTCAAAAACAAAAACTTTGAGGTTGTATCACCGATTATAGTGAAATAAATACTTTAAAATTTCCAACAAAGACAGCTTATTTTTTCGAGCAAAGAAAAAGAAAGAAATGCCTGAAGTTGTCCACATCATCGATGTTGAGTCAGGGAACTTACGTTCTTTACAAAACGCAATCGAATTCTTAGGCTATGAAACAAAATTGATTAGAGATTCATCAGATCCAGAACTATTGAAAGCTAACAAACTATTCTTGCCTGGTGTTGGTAACTATGGTCACTTCGTTGACCAACTATACTCCAAAGGGTTTGAACAACCGGTTAGAGAACACATCAAACAAGGTAAACCAATCATGGGTATCTGCGTTGGTTTACAAGCCTTCTTTAAAGGAAGCGAAGAAGCTCCAACTAGTACTGGGTTATCCTTCATTGATTTGGAATTGAAGAAATTCGATCCTAAAGATAACAACAAGAGTGTGCCTGAAATTGGGTGGAACTCCGCCTCCCCAGCTGGAGATCATCTCATATATGATATTAACCCGAATGACCGTTATTATTTTGTTCACTCATATGCTGCTATCTTGAACAATGGAGTGGAATCTAAATTGCAGAGTGAAGGCTGGAACCTTTCCACAACCTTATATGGATCTGAAAAATTCATTGCAGCATTCTCCAAGGATAATATCTTTGCTACCCAATTTCATCCTGAAAAATCAGGTACTGCCGGTTTGAAAGTTATTAGAGCATTTTTAGAACAAAAGAAAACTTCAACGATACCTGAGATTACTGCCCCAAACGACGGGACAAACAACGGTTTGACAAGAAGGGTAATTGCTTGTTTAGACGTCAGAACCAATGATAGTGGAGATCTAGTTGTAACTAAAGGTGATCAATACGACGTTCGTGAAAAAAGTGATGATGGTGGTGATGTTAGAAATTTGGGTAAACCTGTTGAACTTGCACAAAAATATTACGATCAAGGAGCCGATGAAGTCACATTCTTAAACATTACATCTTTCAGAAATTCACCAATTGCAGATGCTCCAATGTTGGAAGTGTTGAAATTAGCTGCGAAAACTATCTTTGTTCCATTGACTGTTGGTGGTGGTATCAAGGACGTTGTTGATCCAGATGGAACGAAAGTTCCAGCATTACAAGTGGCAAGCCTCTATTTCAGAGCAGGTGCTGATAAAGTCAGTATAGGTACTGATGCAGTTGTTGCAGCTAAGAAATATTACGAATTAGGTGGTAAAGGTGATGGTACATCCCCAATCGAAACCATTTCTAAAGCATACGGTAACCAAGCCGTTGTCATTTCAGTTGATCCAAAAAGAATATACGTTTCTAATCCAGAGGATACCAAGAACAAGACTGTCAAGACTGCTTTCCCCGGTCCAAACGGTGAAGAATACGTCTGGTACGCGACCACCATCAAAGGTGGTCGTGAAACAACTGATTTAGGAGCTTACGAACTTGTCCAAGCTTGTGAAGCCTTGGGAGCTGGTGAGATTCTATTGAACTGTATTGATAAAGATGGTTCTAATTCAGGTTATGATTTGGAGTTGATCAACCATGTTAAATCTGCTGTTTCAATTCCAGTTATTGCATCAAGTGGTGCTGGTATCCCTGAACATTTCAGTGAAGTGTTCGCAAAGACTAGAACTGATGCCGCTTTGGGTGCAGGTATGTTCCACAGAGATGAATATTCTGTTCAAGATGTTAAATTGCAATTGAGAAAAGATGGATTTCAAGCAAGATTGGATGATTTTAAATTGTAGAGTATAGAGCCCATATTATAGAATTCAGACCTTGGGGGGTTTTGATGATGGTTTAATCAACTGACGTTAAAGTTTAGTTTTATTCTGACATGTAGTTCTATACATACATCAACAATTATACAAAAATGACTATCTTCCTAGTGGGTATCCTTCTTGTTTTGAAACCAGAAGATTAGTCTTCTTCATCTTCTAAATTTTCCTCTCTTTCTTCAGCTTTCTCATCAGATAGTTTAACACCGCCACTGATAGAGAATTGACCACCGGCACTGATCAATTTGATATCATGATCTTGAGTAGCAGTGTTTTTAATCCTTGTTGGAGTCTCAACATCTTCACCAGCTGGACCCAAACCAACAGCATAAGTTTCACCAAAACCCCAAGCGTAAACAACACCAACTTCTGAGATTGCTAAAGAGTGATGTGAACCAACAGCAACAGATTTGACTTTTGGCAAGTTTGGGATCTTTGTTGGAACAGGAACCGACCTTGGCTTACCATGAGCATCTTTGAATGTTTCTTCTGGTAAATCATCTTTAGCAATACCAATTTCAAACATATCGTATCTACCAAAAGCATAAACCGAACCATCTTCAGACAATGCTAACGTGTGATGTTCCCCAGCGGCGATAGATGTAATTTTCTTGTCAGATAATAGTTCAACTTCAGTAGGAATTGGAACAATGGAACCGTCTTCCAAATCAGAAGACACACCACACTGACCAAATTGGTTAAGACCCCATGTTAACACTTTACCTTCTTGGGTGATAGCAAAACAATGAAATTCACCAGATGCAATATATTTGACACCAGCTAAACCAAACTCTCTTGGTTCTAAGGTTTTCAATCTATTTCTTTCTAAAATTCTTCTACCTAATTGGAACTGTTGACCGTTACCCCATGCATAAACGACACCTTTTGAGTCTAAACCCAAGATGTGATCTTTACCAGATGCTATTTGAACAATATCTTTAAATTCATCAACTTTAATTGGTGTCTTTTGAATCTCAACATTGTGCTTGAACCCCAAGATACCTTCATTACATCTGAAGGTACCCCATGCATAAACATCCCCATTTTCGAACAAGACAGCAGATAAGTTATCAGTGGCGATCAATTGAACAATTTTCAAACCTTTTGGTAATCCTTCAACTTTACCAGGGGTTGATTCAATAGGATTCAAATCACCATCTTCATCATCACTCTCAGCGTTATCCATATCTTTCAGCACTTCTTTAGCACCGGATGTGTTTCTACCTAGGACGAAAAGATCATTGGAACCCCATGACCAAACTTGATTCTTATGATCCAATGCTAATGTATGCATACCACCGGCTGCGAAATCAACAATCCCTAAATCTTTCAAAAATGGGTTCAATCTAGGTCTTTTAACCTCTTTGGTTTTAGCTTCTGGGCCTAAACCCAACTCACACATTGATCCGGTACCCCAAACGAAGATGTCTAATTTTTCTTTTTTAGCCTTGACTATTTCATTGATCTTTGGAAGGTGTCTGAATGAATTGACTGATCTTCCGGTATGTCTTGCCTTTTTCAAACCGTTGCTGGCCTCCTCTGAGGCAGCACGTTTTCTGTTGAGAGCGACCATCTAATTTGAACACAAACGGACAAAAGTGGCAAAATAAAATGAAATAAATTCGATCTTTATTAATCACTTTTTTGACATAAACAAAAGAAATCAAATTTTCTCGATCTAATGTCTCGGACAATATCCGAGGTCCACCCTCGGATATTGCGAATGCGATGAGCTGAAAAAAAATTTGAAGAGACATAAAAAGGTTTGAGTACTAAGTAGTTGGATAGAACCTGGAAAGATGGGAAAAGCTGCGAGATCCAAGGAGGAGAAGAACAGACACGATCCACTGTACAAGGAGCTGACCACGCAGGGTGGTAACTTGAGAACCAAGGCTAGAGGCAAAAAGAAGGAAGTCAAAGAGGAAGATGGTGAATATATTGATAGTGTATCTTCTAGAAAGATTTTACAATTAGCCAAAGAACAACAGGAGGAACTTGAGAGAGAAGAACAGGAAGAACAGAGATCAAGTGGTGCTTTCGGTTTTGGAGCCAGATATGAAGTTGAAGAAGAAGAGGAAGACGACGAGGAAGATTATGATGATATCTCCAATTTTGGTGGATCAGATGAAGAGTACGAGATTGACGAAGAAGAAATCAACGAAGAAGACGCAAGACTATTTGAACAATATTTACAGCAATCTAGAGGTGCTGCTCAGTTTGGTCAAGATGGTCAAAGTTATAATTTAGTGGACAAGATCTTAGCATCCATTAAAGAGAAACAAGAAGGAGTTGAACAAGAGAAAGAACAGATACAGAAACCTGTTGATGCCGTGCTATTACCACCAAAAGTCATTGCTGCATACACTCAAGTGGGACAGATCTTGTCCACTTGGACTCATGGTAAACTTCCTAAGCTTTTCAAAGTTATTCCCTCTTTAAACAACTGGGAAGATGTCCTATATGTTACTAACCCAGATGCATGGACTCCACATGTTGTCTATGAAGCCACTAAACTTTTTGTTTCAAATTTACAATCCAAACAAGCTGAAAGATTTGTGGAGAGTGTTCTTTTAGAAAGATTTAGAACCGATATTGAGACAAGTGAAACCCATTCTTTGAATTATCACATTTACAGAGCATTAAAGAAATCATTATATAAACCAGGTGCTTTCTTCAAAGGGTTCTTGTTCCCATTAGTGCAAGGTGGTTGTACCGTTAGAGAGGCCACCATTGCAGGGTCAGTTGTTTCTAAGATTTCCATTCCTGCATTACATTCCTCTGTTGCATTGAACTACCTATTGAATCTAGAGTTCAACCCAGCGACCACTGTTTTTATTAGAATCTTATTGGAGAAGAAATACGCATTACCATACCAAGTCATTGATAATTTAGTTTTCTATTTCATGAAGTTCAGAATATTGAAAGATTCGGACATGATGACTGATGATTTTGACAAGAAACAAGCACAACAATTACCTGTTGTCTGGCATAAGGCTTTCCTTGCGTTCGCCCAGAGATATAAGAACGATATTACTGAAGATCAAAGGGATTTCCTATTAGAGACAGTTAGACAGAGGGGACACAAGGATATTGGCCCTGAGATTAGAAGAGAGTTATTGGCCGGTGTTGCTCGTGAGCCACCTGCCAAGGAGAAAGAAGCAGCAATGGTTGATGCTTTTTAGATTCATAAAGGGTATATGTTAATTGTATAGTATTGTGAATAATTTGATGATATTGATTCTATTTGCGAACTGAAACGACTAACTTAAGTGGAATTTTTCATAAAAGTAAGTATTTTATTCATCATAATTTTGTTAATTACTCTGTTCTATGTACAGGAAGTCATAAAATGTCATAAACTCATCAAGTTGAACCAACATACAGTTTCAACAACAATTGGTTTTGTGTTATTCTTGATTAATTCGTAACCTCTTCATACTTAATGTTGAGGAATAACGTTGAGAAGATGTACTCTTCTCCATTCAAGTCATATAATGCAACATGTCTATATCCTTGTTTCAAATCCACCAATTTGAAACAATTAACTGCGAATACATTCTCTCCAGTTTTAACAGAAAGTCTAATAAAAGTCAAATCATTACGACTTTTAAAACTTCCTTTAAAGCTATAATTCCAAACTGGATTAAACCCATTTTGATACACTGATCTCGTTGATCCGGACCCAGAATTAGAAAAGGTGGTGAAATTGGTAACGTTATCAACGATAACCATCGAACCCATCATTTCTGTTTCTATTAATTCGAAATGAACAGCAGGACTGAAACTATCATCTGACTTCAATTCTTTTGGTCTAGGCAACAGTTGTCCAGAAATTATATCTATTGAAAATTTGAAAATTTTGGGTTTAGGATGTTGTAAATCTTTAAACTTGATATTCTTGTTAAGGTTTCTCAAACTTTCAGGTTTTAAAACGTATCCTATTCGATCACCAAACTTGAACATTGCTTCATTTATCTGTTGGCCTAAATCATAAGTTTGCCAATTGGTGGCCACCATCTGGACACCATAGTTCCAGTATTTTATTGGTGTAAAGTTACTGGAGTTATATCTGTAACCAGAAGGATATATCCTCATTAAGAAATTTCTGTTATGTTTAAAAACAAGGTAGTCCTTTTCTGGATCTTTTGTAAATGAATTGAAAGCTCTTTCACTAAATGAAAATATATGATTGTAAGTTTTGGATTCGGGCAATGAAAAATTAGTGAATCTTAAACCTTGCGTATAAACACCTAAATCACTTAACTCAGTGACGATCTTGAATTGCTTCTTCGTTTTTCTTGATGTAAATTTCTTGCCCTTATTACCATCTTCACCACCACTGGTTTCTTCATAGGCTGATGTACTCAATGATATTGAACTATTGTTGAAATCATTAGTGGAATAATCAGGAGTTCTTTTAACTTTCACCAAAACTTTATGTTTCAACTCTTTAGGACTTGGAAGTTCAGTATCAAATGGACGTATTGGTTCAGTCACTAAAACATCACTAAACTTCTCCAACAATAAGTCCCTCACTTTATACTGATATTCCGATTTACAATGGATTTCCAATGATAAAATCAGTGGGAATGGGGTTAAAATAAATGCATGTTTTCTTATGACTTCAAAAACATCACTTGTTGAGATGAATCCCGTCAGTTTCCCATGTCTAACAACAGGACCATTGTCACCATCCCAAATATCAACTTCTATTGAACGACATCCACGTTGTAATGCTTTGATATAACCTTCGATTGAAGTGGATCCATTTCCGAACTGTTTGCCAATAAGGTATGTGTTGTGTGAGGACGATATGTAATATTCGTTCAAAGGTCTAGTGAGTTCATAATTGATGGATTTCATTGGTCTTGAGTAGGAAGATGTTAAAAAGTTCGTGAAATTATCAACAGTGAGGGTTTCTGAGTTCTTAGAATATTTTTTGAACCACTTTATTGAAGATTCCAAGGATTCATCACTTGTTTCGAATTGTTCAATTCTGAGAAATTTTTGAAATTGTGACAGTGTCATGAACTCATGTTGATCATCATCATCAGTGTATTTTTCGAATATTTTAAGAACTTCTGGTCTTAGTTTCAACATTTTGACGAAACTTTGAAACTGTTCAAAGTTCAAAGCTTGATTGTTTTCAATATCATTCTCCTGAAACAGTCTCAACATTGTTCTTTCATTACAATTAATGTGTAACCTTTTAGTGAGTTTTAAAATATCATTGAATGTCAAGTAGGAAGGAGTATTATCCTCATTTTTCAAAGTATAGTTCTTCCAATGAATACTTGCAAAATTCTCACCTGGTATTGATAAGTATTTCATCAAATTTCTTCTTCTTGAAACCAAATGAGACAACGTCGATATGAAAAGATCCAGATCCTGTACTGTGGGTGCAATCACATGCAACACTTTGATCTTGAACGAATCCTGGTCATTATAGATGATAGACGCCCATAGGTCCGCTTGTTCCTGAGAAGCGCCGTACTCTTCTCTATAATTTTTCGCATCATCACCAACTCGTATCTGTATTATCCTATCCAAACTCATGAACTTGTGAGTCTTCCAAGTGACTATGGCTTTCTCCAGATCGATTCTGAAAATTCTCGTAACTCTTTTCTTTCTCGTTACTCTGATCATGGGAAACCCTGAGATTAGCGTCTCATTGACTTGTGGAGTTTCCAACAAGTCATTGTCATCTGGATCAAAAGCATCTTCATCCAGTAGATTGGGCACCTGAGCCTGGTCGAAATGCTTTGTGATTGGGCCATCGGTCAGGTAAGCCTCTGATCCCGGTCCCGATCCTGATCCTGAGCCCGAGCCAAGTCCCAGGTCGAGCAGCCCCTTGTACGTTCTCTTGATCTTGTTGGTGGCAGAGGGCAACTTGGCCACTATGGAGCCCACGGTTGAGGTGACGGAGCCGGTTCTTTTCAGTGGGTTGAGCGAGAGCTCGTCGAAGGAGGACGAGGCCTCACTGGGCGTCGTGTGCGCGCTCTGGTTGGAAACGGCGCGTCTGAGCAGCGACATCCGCCAGTTAACTCTCTGTACACTATTACAAATAAATTTATGCCTGTGTGTTTTTCATTTTATCGTTAACAATATAGAAGTTACAAGGGACAATGGCAGAAACGTCACAGATTTCGTTTAAGAAGCCACTGAGAGTGCGTAACGAGCTCAGCAACGAGCGCAGAAATGCGTTGAAAGAGTATTACAAGCTCAAGCAGCACGAAGCCGGCCAGCCAAAGGAGCAGAAACAGAAACAGAAGCAGAAGCAGACAGAAGAGAGTCCAGAGAGCGACGACGAGGTGTTGGCAAGAGAGATACTGGAGGACAAGCCCGTGGAGGAGATCGACGTGCAGGGAGCAGAGTTCAAGGAGATCTTGCAGAAGACGAACAAGCTCACGACAAGTGTCAACTTGATTAATTCATCCATAAAGGACATCATTTATAACAATTACTACGAGTTAATTAAATTGAACGATTATTTACAGGAGTTTAACGATTTAGATGCTTCTTTTTATGAGAAGAGGCACGATCAAACGAAAGACGCAGTGATGGATCTGCTGAATTATAAAAAAGAACAAATCGTGAACTTATCAGAAGGTTCAAATGAGGACGGTTTGACTAATTTGAAGAATCTTATGAATAAAATCGTGGAGTTTGATGAGATAGATTTCACAAGAAAGACCAAAATTCATGATAGGTCAATATCAAAACTCATAAACACACTCACTACAGAAACTCACAATAATGATGAAACGAAAGAATTGATAACTCAACTGCTTAAGAAAGTTAAAGAAGCCAATGGTCAACAAACGTTGATATTACAACTAGAAAATCAACTCAACAAGATATCCAGTACATAAATACAGGCTTACTCATCATACGTGGGCTGGTTCTTCATTATAAAGGATACCTTTAGTATACAAAATCTTTTAATCTTTCTTCAATTCGAAATATTCAGTTCTAATTCCATCTTTAGTAACAATAAGAATCTCCAAACCATCACCAACATGGATATGTCTTTCAGTAGCGGAAGTGAAAGCATCTCTGACCAACTGGATAACTTCCTCTAATGACAAATATTTCAACTGTTTCTTCACTGTTCCATTTGAGTCTGGTTCATATTGATTTTTGAAATCAACTTGATTGTCCAAGAATGGAGTAATCAAACTTGCAGCAGCACCACCAGCTCTACATGCTTGTCTTTCATAAGAACCCACTGGATCGAACGAATAAATGGCACCTTTTCCTTCTTCGTCAAGACCAGCAATGATGGTATGCACGTAATATGGGAAGAATCTCTTACCGTAGAGTAAATGTTGCACGAATCTGGCAGCTGATGCAATTGTGAGTTTCTTGTTATGGTTGAAATGATACCATTTCAATTGTGCTTTGAAACGAGAAATCAAAGAGTTTCCGTCTGCACTGAACCCATTGGCCGATATCACCAAGTTGTCACCAACATCAAACACTTTAGGCTCGTAACGGGAGTTGATGGAATATCCAGAAGTATGTCTAGTGTCCCCAGCGAGAACGGAGAAGTCTTCACCAGCGATCCCCAAGATGGTACCACCCGAGTCCGAGTATGGGTTGAACTGGTGCTCAATTGGGACTTGTGTGTTTTCCGACTGGTAGCCGGACTTTACTGCAGAGGCCATTGTGTGTGTGTATATAAGGTCTCTTATGGAGTGTTGATGTTTGACTAAATCGCCACTAATATGTTTGAAAGTTCGCGAATTTGTTGAAAATCGGGAGCCGGTCCAGATAGCCCTCGGTAAAGGTCATAGTGTATATTGTTATTACATGTTTTAGCTTAGTTATTTGATAGATGGCTACCACGATACACTACAAAGGAGAACAAAACTATCCCACTTTATATGTTACAATTATAAATATTTATTTTTAAGCTGAGGCTTTTTTGGCTCTTCTGGTCTTCACGGCTTCAGCAAGTTCAGTCAACATGGCGACTGTAGTTTCCCAAGAAACACAACCATCAGTGATGGAGACACCGTATTTCAAACCTTCTTTACCTTCTTTTGGAATGGATTGTTTACCTTCGTTGATGTGTGATTCAATCATTAGACCGATGATGGCATCTTCTCCATTGGCAACTTGTCTAGCAACTTCATGAGAGACAAGAGGTTGGTTTCTGTAATCTTTGTTGGAGTTACCATGGGAACAATCAACCATTAAAGTACCACCGTTCAATTTGGTTTTAGCTTCTTGAACAGAAGCTTCATCGTAGTTGGTACCTTTCTTACCACCTCTTAAAATGACGAAACAGTTATCATTACCTCTAGTGGTGGTGATGGCAGCAATACCATGTTTGGTGACACCCATGAAATGGTGACCATGGGAAGCAGCCATGACAGCGTCAATGGCAACGTCTAAAGTACCATCGGTACCGTTCTTGAAACCGATTGGGAATGATAAACCGGAAGCCAATTCTCTGTGTAACTGAGATTCAGTGGTTCTAGCACCAATGGCACCGAATGATAGAAGATCAGCCAAGTATTGAGGGGAAATTGTGTCCAACATTTCAGAAGCGATTGGAATACCTTTGTTGGTTAAATCAGCAAATAATTGTCTTGATAATCTTAAACCTTTGTTGATGTTGAAAGTTGAATTTAGTTCAGGATCATTAATCAAACCTTTCCAACCAACAGTGGTTCTTGGTTTTTCCAAGTAAGCTCTCATAACAACAACTAATTCACCTTTAAGTTCATCGGATAATTTTTTCAATCTATCAGCGTAATCCATAGCAGCATCATAATCATGAATGGAACATGGACCAACAACGACCAAAAGACGGTCATCCTGTTGCTTTATAACCTTGATGGCATCTTCTCTACCGGTCTTTGCAGTTTTCAATGAAGTTTTGGAAGCTGGAACTTCGCTCTGCAATAATGCAGGCGACACTAATGGATCGTAACCTAAAATGTTTAAATCTTCAACTTCTTCTGGGGCTGGGGTAGATGAGCTCTGATGAAACATGATTGTTAGTATTTGTAAAGCAATAAGATGGAGACCAAAAGACAAATAACTCAAATCTTTAAAGAGTGGACAGTGTGAAGTGTTGAAGTTGGTGGGTCTCTTGTTTTTGTAATTTTTTTTTTTTGCCCACTAGTTCGAAAACACATGTGTGAGATGAGACGAAATGTGGGTTGACAAGTAGAAAAAGGTACTCCAAACAAGTGAAACTTCAACAACACTAGCAGCACCACTGCACAAACCGATATTTACCCTTTCCTATGCCAGCTTGATCCAGAGGTTGAGGAAAAGAAGAAACTTTTCATAGGACTAACACCATCGGTGGGCATCGCTCGCTTTATAAAACCCATCGGCAATCGACGGCTATGGGACAATGAGCGTCGAGTCATAAGTCTGCAGGCGTGATATTAGTACTCACCATTCTATGTGTATTGCAGTCAACTGTGTGGGAGTTCAGTGAATACAACGGGACTTGTGGGATTATGGGAATCTAGCACAAGTTATATACAATTTTTTAATTGAACGTTTGAAGATGCAGTTGGCATTCTTAAAAATTTTATGGAAAAAAAAATTCCTTGACTCATTTTCGAAATTCGGAGAGAAAACTTTTCAGATGCCCAAAGTGGAATAAATTGTCGACTTGTGGTAGACAATAGAAAGAGTGAGTGAGACTGAAGTCTAATAATGAGTGTAATAGAACGTGATTAGGTTAAAGGCGTAGCTACAGACGGTGGGCCAGACTGTGGAGATTACGGTTTTCCGTCGCTAAGTCCACTGCGTCCAGATCACGCACTCGGGAGTCAGGAGTCTGGGTCCCTCGGTCTTTAGAAAAGTCAATGTCAGGCTTCAGCCTTCTCCAGACTTGTACTGAAACTTTGGGGCACACGCCGCACACGTAAAACGAAGAGAAAATATTTTGGTCGAGAAAAAAATTTGAAAAAGCAAAAAAAAAATCTTCCCCGCCAGGAGTCGAACCTGGAATCTTCTGGTTGCAGAAGTAACTACTGATTAAATCGTAGCCAGACGCCGTGACCATTGGGCCACGAGGAACAGATTTGGGTTTTGTATTACGAATAATAAACTCAACGTGGAGACTTAGAGTTTTTTTGTTTTTTCACAATTTTGCGCCTTTCTGCTTTAGAACGGGCTATATCGGAGCTTTTAACAAGTTATGTCGACTCTCAGAATATTCTAGAGTCGATTTGAGTACATGAAATGCCACATTATTCCACACTTACGCCCATTTACTGCCCCAAATGAACTCAATCAAGCCTATCAACAACAAAAAAAAATACACCAAAAACAAAAACAATTCACTAATCGACAAGCAAACCCAGCCCAGCCGAACCCAATCATTAAACCAACAATAGTGACCCTCACAGAAACATGGCCAAGAAAGCAATCACGCCAAAGGTCACACCGAAACCGGACCCAAGTCTGATGTTCTACGGTTCTGCAATTTATGATTTCCTATCACCATTCAAAAAAGCCCAAAATCAATGGGCTGCGAGATACATGGTTGTAATATTCGCCATTATCATCAGGTCTGCGATTGGACTAGGCTCATACTCAGGATCAGGAACGCCACCCATGTTTGGTGATTTTGAAGCCCAGAGACATTGGCTTGAGATAACCCAACATTTACCAATCTCAAAATGGTACTGGTACGACTTACAATACTGGGGGTTAGACTATCCCCCATTGACTGCATATCATTCATATCTACTAGGTAAACTAGGAAGTGTAATCAATCCATCATGGTTTGAGCTTGATGTCTCTAGAGGTTTGGAAACAATTGAATTGAAATCATTCATGAGATTCACAGTGTTACTTAGTGAAGTTATAATTTATATTCCTGCAGTTTTAAGATTCACTAGATATAGTGGAAGAAACATAAACCAATCCCCAATCGATCAAACTATTGTTGCGAGTGCCATTTTGTTCCAGCCATCCTTGCTTTTGATAGATCATGGTCATTTCCAATATAATTCAGTCATGTTAGGATTAACATTACTTTCAATTGTTCATTTATTTTATGAAAATTATATGCTTGCCTCTGTGTTTTTTGTATTATCACTTGGATTCAAGCAAATGGCACTTTATTATGCACCAATTATGTTCTGTTACCTATTGGGAAGATGCATAAATTTCTCAACAAGTGTTAAGATTCCATTGTTCAACAGAATAAATTATCTTAGATTGATACTAATAGGAATCTCAACATTTGCCACATTTATTCTGTTATTTGGACCATTGTACATCTATGGAGATTTGGAAAACTTACAACAATCAATAATAAGGATTTTCCCTTTTAATCGTGGGATTTTTGAAGATAAAGTTGCAAATTTTTGGTGTTTTACAAACATTTTCATAAAATTTAGAACAATCTTTTCACAACAACAGTTACAAAAATTATCATTATTATTCACACTTATTGGCTTCACTCCATCTTGTTCACTGATACTTTTAAAACCAACAAAGAAACTACTCATTTGGACCCTTTCTGCTTGCTCATTATCATTCTTCCTGTTTTCATTTCAAGTCCATGAGAAAACAATTTTGGTTCCATTATTACCAATAACATTACTATACTCTACAAAATCAACTGATGAATTTGCCATGGTTTCATGGGTGAATAACATGGCATTGTTTAGTCTTTGGCCATTGTTGAAAAAGGATGGATTGATATTACAGTATATTTCAATGTTTTTATTATCAAATTGGCTATTAGGAAATTTAAGTTTCTTAACACCACATTTCTTACCGTGGTTCTTAACACCAGGTCCTTCAGTTTCATCAATCAGAGTAATGACTAAGAAAAGACATGGTTTACCTTCGAATTGGATTTGGGTATTGATTATTTTGTTGTCTTATTTGGCAATGACAGTTATTCATTTATCTGAATTTTTCATTGCACCACCTGTTAGATACCCAGATATTTATGTATTGGCTAATATCTCTTTATCATTCGGTTGTTTTGGTCTCTTTTGGTTATGGATTCACTACAAGATGTTCACAGTGAAAGAATGAAAATACGGAAGTTCATTTATATAGTTAGATCATTATATTCATTATTTTCAACTTACTTAAACCATTTTTCAATAATCATTCTCTCCTTTTCTCTTTTTTGTCTTTAACAGTTTGGGAAAACCAAACCATCTTTCAATTTACGGTCAGATGTAAATATACCCCATTCAGTTTCCCATTTTGCACCTTCCCTATGGTATACACTTTTCCAGGGTTCATCAAAAGCTTCAAAGAAAAACCAAGGTATGTTTTTCTTTTTAGACTCACAAATCCAATGATTAAGGAAGAATTGCATTTGCCTCTTACCTGCAATTGCTCCATGGAATTGTCCACCTTGATATGGCCAACCAACTTCAGAAATGACAATATCCAACTTCGAGTTTGATTTCTTTCTCTTCTCAGCTTCAAGTTTGACAGGTTCAACATTTTCATGAACAAAATCATATACCCATTGTGTAGAGTTCAAGACATTATCACCGTTGAAAAAAGGATGAGTATTGGATCCAAAAATATCAGAAGGTTCCATTACTTCAAAATTGGCCTTTGATCCCAACTCTGACGTACCGACAGGTAAGTTCCAGTGTAAATCATTCACAACAAACGACTTGGCATCCCTGATATATTGGGCTAAGCCAGAAGGTGTTTGCTCTTCTCTGAATAAAACTTCGTTTCCAATGTATAAAGTTTCAAAGTATTTTCTAGGATATGATTTCAACAAGTTTTTCATCTCGTTCATCTGCTGTTTATTACTGGCCTCATCTTTACCAATCCAAACACCTAATGCTAGAGAAACATTTAAATTTAAAGCTTGGATTGAATCCAAAATGTATTTCGCTTGATTGCACTGTGTTCCATAAGTTCTGATTCTTGATGTTACCTGCGATAAAAGAGCAACATCTAGTATGACATCGTGTAATGTGACACCACACATAGGATAAATAACATTCCTTGGAGCATAGTCAACTCCATAGAAAACATTCTTTAAACTTGCGTTATTCATGACATTTCTGATTTCAGCATTGTTTCGATATTTCTCAGGTAATTGGGAGAATTTGGTTATACCTGCAATGCTTGAAGTTAAACTTGGAACAATTTCCACATGAGTTTCTTCCACAGTATTATTGTGACTTACAAGATGTTCTGGGAGTCTTGGTTTGACTGGTTTTATTGAAGCCATATCAGCCATATAGTCTTTAAGAAGAATTTTTCTGTGCTGTGGGGTAATATTTGCTAAGTAATTTGAGACTGTACCATCTGTGCCTCTGACTGCTATCACAATGAAAGGAATAAGCAGAGCTATAGAGATCATAAGCAAAACGAACAATACCCAAATGATAATGTATTGAACTTTTTCATTTTTCTTTAAAATTCCTGTCAATTCTCCAGATTGTCTGTTCCAAAAGTTCTTTCCACTTTTGTTGAGCAGAGGGTCTTCTGCTTTGTAAAAGTTACGGAAAGGAGGTGTAATAGCTTGAATAAACTTGTTTTTCTTCTTCACTTGATCTGCATTCTTAGACTTCAAACAGTTCAATTCAGTCTCAACTGTAAGAGGATTATATGGTGTAGTGGAAGAAAGCTTATCATTTTCACTTTCATCATCTTTAGCCTCTGCTTCTTTATCGATTATCAGCTCGTCTTCAGTTTCTTCTTCTTTTTTTTCCTCTGTATGCTTAGATGGATCTTTATCAGCAGGCGGATCCTTTTTCTGTAAATTCGGACCAGTTCTCATGACGCTTCCATTACGGCTCAATGATGCCTGAGAGAAAAGCAAAGGGGTACCATCACTTGAAGAATCAAACAGCTTCTTCGATTGAATTGACTTGGATCTCGAAAGTCCACGTTTGATATAGTTCAAGTCGACTTGACTGGACTCCAAAGGTGAATTTCTCAACAATGATTCCTGTACGGCTTGACGTTGTAGATCTTCAGGATCAACGACAGAGTTTGAGGTTTTCTCACTTTCTTTCATAGTCGTGGAGTACAATATGGCAGGGAGGGCGCTATCCCAAGGCATGCTTGTATCTGCAGCCGTATTGCGCTCTTTCAAACCAGAAGTGTCACGTACTGTCTCTTCCTTGAAGTCTTCGCCAGTTTGGGAATCTCGTTCGTCACCCAAAGAAAGCTTTGAAGCAGGAGCTGAGGCGGGAATTAGTTTCAACTTCTTTGGTTCAAAAAACTCATCAGCCGCCTTAATCTGTGCCGAATTGACATTAGTAGTTGGAGCTTTTGGAGGTCTGTAGAATGAATATCTGGTTGTTGGAAACAATGGAGCTGACTGGATGTAGACATACTGATTATTTGAGTCTGCAGATAATTTGAGATCAGCAGGGAGGTCTTTTGAAGACGAGTGGACAGAAGAGTAAGATCTTTTAGTGCCTCTTAATCCAGGAAGAAGTTCAGTGCTGTCGACTTCTTGTTCCGGAGGAGATCCAGATTCCAACATGTAATAAGTTGGGTTCTCCAATTCCGCCAGATCTGTTTTGGCCTTTGGGGATGGATTGGCTGTTCCTGGGTTGAATATAACGTCGATTGGCACACTGGATGGAGTGTTCTCGTAAGAAAGCTCATCAAAATCAACAATAGGTGTTTCACGATTCAGATCTTCGTGTTCTGTCATTCCTCCACTCTCTTCATCAGCATCATAGGGCTCGTAGGTGGAATCGATCCTGTCTTGCTTGATGTCGGCAGTTCCAAGACGAAAGGAACGTGACATGGCTCTTGAAAGTCTGGAGAGTCTTTATGGAGCTTCATGAGTTCAAACTTGTGCAAAACTTCAAAAAAGTGGTTCGCTCCATATTGGCATCGTTTTTGTGTTGAGTGCCAAAATGTGGGTGCACTAAAAGTCGTAGAAGAATCTCACAAAAAAAGACACGTCAGTCCGTCCATAGACAGAACTCTGAGCAGCACCTTAAAACCATCGAACAATCTCTCATGTGCCCTTCAATCGTAGCAAAACCACTTAAAACCGAACCACTTCTTCATCTTCAGAAGGACTCAACCCGCGAATTGTTGATAATTTCACCTCGATGGTTCCTGAACGTGCACCAAAAGGGAAGCCACAACAAGCAAGTCAGTGAAGACCCCGAAGAACTGTTCGCGCACTCCTTACACCACCCCCAGTCTATTCTACACTAGATTACCCTATAGCTCTTTTTTTGTGGCCCTTGAACTACCTGCAACTTCCATCCTTGAATAGTGCTGCTTTCTTATCACCATGAAGTTCTCCCACTCGCTGCAGTTCAACGCAGTGCCTGAGTGGTCCACGAAGTACATTGCGTATTCAAACCTTAAGAAGCTCATTTACAACTTGCAGAGAGAGTCCCTTGTTGCACAAGGCCACCAGAACAGACTGGACAGCGAGGCTTCCTACCTTATAGATGGGGACAACCACCAAGTGAGGGACGTTGTCAAGGTTTTTGTTGCTGCTTTGGACGCAGAGTTGAAGAAAGTTGACAGTTTTTATCAGGAGAAAGAAGTCACTACTTATGAGGACCTGTTGCTGCTAGTGCATGACTTTGAAGATTTTGGAACGGAGTCCAAGGGAACCTCTATCATTCGTCGTCATAAGTCGATTCCTAATTCAGTTGGACAGTCTTCTATTGAACCAGTTGCTCCTGTTGATGTTGTTGAGAACGATGCCTCTGACGAAGATGATGAAGTTGAACCTTTTAGACCTGAAAGAGGCAGAAGAAACTCGGTGCCTTTGCAGAATAGAGTCACTCGTAATTCTAGTCTGTTACGTTCTAAATCACCAGAGTTTTGGGATACCGACTATGATGATATGAAGGATCCACTGTCAGTACTTGCTGATATCAGAATAACTTTGAAAAGGCGAGCAATTGCCTTGTTCACTGCATTATCTGAATTGAAATCATTTATTGAATTAAACAAAACTGGGTTTACTAAGGCTTTGAAAAAATTCGACAAGTCTCTGAATACAAAGTTGAAGTCTGAATACCTCGAAAAGAATGTTAATAATTCTTACGTTTTCAGCAGAGAAACCGAAGAAACTTTGAAGAGTAAAATTGATCAATTAATTCAAATTTACGCCTCTTTAGCCACCAACGGCTCTATCGAGTATGCTAAATCAGAACTAAGACTGCATTTGAGAGAGCATGTTGTATGGGAAAGAAACACCGTGTGGAAAGATATGATTGGTATGGAAAGAAAAGCACAAACTGCAACTGTTGCAAGAAGTCGTAACTCCAAAGAAGTTTTAGTCGGGGATGAAGACAATGTTCATAAAAAGAATTTCATAAACGCAAGTCTTTTAAGATTAAGTCTGATCACTGCATTGACTTTGATACTTTTGAAGTTCTCACCTTTCCAAGAGATAGAGCAAAAAAATTGTTTTGCAATCTTGGTTTGTTGTTCCCTACTATGGGCTACTGAAACAATTCCACTATTCGTTACTTCTTTATTGGTGCCATTGTTGATCGTTGTCTTGGGAGTATTGAAGCACGAAGATGGAACAAGATTGAACCCAGAAGAAGCTTCAAAATTCATTTTATCCCAAATGTGGTCTTCTGTCA
This sequence comes from Gotozyma siamensis, assembly GCA_030579035.1. Taxonomy (NCBI): domain Eukaryota; kingdom Fungi; phylum Ascomycota; class Saccharomycetes; order Phaffomycetales; family Phaffomycetaceae; genus Gotozyma; species Gotozyma siamensis. The sequence goes on from JAKTZZ010000018.1 coordinate 144,694, forward strand.
TTATGCTATTACTTGGTGGTTTTACATTAGCTGCTGCACTTTCTAAATACAACATTGCCAAAGTTGTCTCAACTTACATTTTGTCCAAAGCGGGTACAAATCCAAAAGTGATATTGTTAACAATCATGGGTGTTGCATTGTTTGTTTCAATGTGGGTGTCTAACGTTGCCGCGCCAGTTTTATGTTACTCTATCATCCAATCATTATTAAGAACCTTACCTCGTGGTTCTCAATTCGGTAAGCAATTGGTCATTGGTATTGCTTTATCTTCAAACATAGGTGGTATGGCTTCCCCAATTGCATCTCCACAAAACATCATTTCCATCGGAATAATGGATCCACAACCATCCTGGGGTCAATGGTTTGCCGTTTCCATTCCTGTCTGTTTGATCTCATTGTTGCTGGTCTGGTTATACTTACTTGTTTCATTCAGATCTAATGAACATATTACCATTGCAGGAATTAGAAAAGTTGATGATAAATTTACAAAGACTCAATGGTATATCACCGGTGTCACTATCTTGACCATCATACTATGGTGTTTGGCCCATCAACTTGAAGGTGTCTTTGGTGAAATGGGTATTATCTCAATCATTCCAATGTTATTGTTCTTTGGTACAGGTATTTTAACCAGTGAAGACTTTAACAATTTCTTATGGAGTATCGTTATTTTAGCCATGGGTGGTATTGCATTGGGTAAAGGTGTTTCTTCATCCGGTTTATTAGCCACCATTGCATCTCAAATTCAAAGCAGAGTTGAAGGATTCTCTCTATTCTCAATCATGATTATCTTCGGTGCTTTGATTCTAGTTATGGCAACCTTTGTATCACATACCGTTGCAGCTTTAATTATTGTTCCATTGATTGCAGAAATTGGTTCAAATATGGAAGATCCACATCCAAACCTATTGATCATGGCATCTGCTTTCTTATGCTCTTGTGCTATGGGTCTACCGACTTCTGGTTTCCCTAACGTCACTGCAATTTCATTGGTTGATGATTTTGGAGAACGATACTTGACCGTGGGAAATTTTATATCTGGAGGTGTTCCATCTTCTATATTTGCCTATTTGGTGGTTGTGACAATCGGCTTCGTGTTGATGAGAATTCTGGGCTTTTAAATAAACACTGGCCTATTAGTATCTTTTTCCTATACTCATATCAACACAGACTTGTGAATTTTAGATTTTTTTGAGAATTAATTAATACAGATTTCATAACTTATAAAACTTTTGGAACTGTAATAGGTGAAATAAGGCAACTTATTATTAGATATTGAGATCAACTACTGAGCCCCGAGTTCCGGAAATCAGAAGTTGCACAATTCTACCAATTAAAAATTATCGTTTATTCATTTATTATGTTTATTGAGTTTCGTTCAGTTGTATTGTTGTACTGATATTAGGTATCTTTCCAGGTTCAATGGGTACCAGCTCACTACACCTGAAAAATCACCTAATTCATATTGGTTTTTGGATTCCCAAAGCTTAGTGTGATCAAGTACCGAAATACTTCTCGTCAATGAACGTCTTTCTGAACCAAGTTTCCCTCTCAAAGTTCTTTCTGTATCCAACTTGTCCCACAACCAACTTGACTTCTTTGAATGCCTTTAATATTCTACTCAAGCCAATCTCCGTGGCAAGGTAACAAACCACCGTTATGTCACTTGCATCAACTCCATGATCAATCAAGACTTGAATGGCCATAATCACGGCGGCACCTGAAATCACCTGTGCATCAAACAACAAGATTTTCTTGCCTTCTATGTCTTTAGGCAAGGCTTTAGTATGTAATTGTGGTTCACCAGTGGAGGAATCAGATTGAATTAATAGTTTACCAATGGCGATCTCAGGAACGGTCTTTCTTAATGAATGCATGAAACAATCACCTGATCTGATAATGTTGACAGCAAGAAACTCATCCCTAGGGGCGACTGTATCCATTTGAACGTCTAGAGGGGTGGTTACTGTGATTTTGTCAAAGGATTCAAATTCTAGGGCTTTGTTGATCAATGTTGTTGCAACTCTGTCGAAATAGAAAATGAAATCATCCATTGGAGTGGATTTATCAACCAAGATCGTATAAATCCCATTCAACTGGTTAGTAGGTTCAAGAATGGTCAAATTTGGATAATTTTGTGAATTAACTTCTTTCTTTCCTATAAGTTGTTCTAATTTTGACAAATGGTTTTCTGATTTGATCAATAATTGTTTCTTTATATGTTGAATCAAAAGATCTATCCCAATGATATTCTCAGACCCTCTTGGGATGATCAGATCCGCGTACTTCATCGTCGGTTTCACGTATCTTTCAGCATTTGGTTTGACTGTCTCAGACCATTGATCAAGCACACTCTTGACATCACGACCTCTGTACAAGATATCACGGCTCAACCGTCTTGCAAGGCAGATGTCCAGATCTGTATCGACATAGATCATGATGTTCATTAAGTTCCGTAACTTTTCCGTGTAAAGGGTGTACAATCCTTCAACAATGATGACATTGGCACCATAGATGGTAATTATCTGATCTGTTTTAGCATGCTCAACAAACGAATAGATGGAAACGTCTGTTTTTCTGCCTTCTTTCAGCGATAAGACACACTGATATGCCTCTTCCAGATCAAGAGCATCCGGATGGTCAAAATCGTACTTGCTTTGCCTCACTAGTTCTTTCTGGTCCGGAGTGAGCTCTTTGTAGAAATTATCTAGCGACAAGAGCACCGTCCAAGGGGTGTTGATCTCCTTGATGATCTTGGAAGCGATACTGGTCTTGCCCGAGCCAGAGAGTCCCGCAATCCCAATGATATAGGGCTCAGTCCATGGAGGCACGTAGGTGGACTCTTCTGGCTGTGAGGCCTTCAGCTCTTGAAGGACCACGTCCCTGTCGGTACTAATGAACGAGGTCCTGCCTCCTCTCGGTGTGATTCGGGAGCCGACTTTGAGAGGCACGCTGGGACGCCTGTTAAGCTCCTTGCGAGTCTCTGGACCGTCAAGAGCAGCAGACTGTGACATTTCAGTGGCGTGTTTAACTGTTCGTTTGATAAGTGTAATAATGAAGGGGGATGAGATGATAAAAAAAATTACTTGTTTACCTTTTCAGACTTAATAACAAAAGAGAGAGTGAAAATGTCCGATCAGAGGAGAAAAAAGGAGGCTGATCGTTGGGAGAGCGAGTCTGAAGAAGAAGATGAAGTGCCAGTTGTTGATGTAGCAGAAGAGCCGGAAGAAGAGGTTGAAAATAAGCGAGTTGGCGATGATGGTGATGAGAGTAAAGGCGATGAGACTGAGATCAACGAGGATGTTGCAGACCTCAGGCTGCTGGCAAGACAGAAGTACCTGACAAAGCGGGAGGAGGAGAGGTTTGTGCTGCTGGAGAAGGACGTGGCCGAGTTGGAGCTGGACGTGAAGCAGTATGGCTGGGAGAACCTCACGAGGAAAGAACAAGAAGAGATCTCACACAAGAGAGAAGTACTCCAGTTGATCAGAGAGAAGAGAAACCTGGACAAGTCAGACGGTTACTCTTTACAAGAAGATTACATCACTGAAGATGGTAAGCTCAACAAGAAGAGAAAAGAAGAGGCATTGTTCACCAAGCTGAAAGATAATGGGAAAACAACAGGATCAGAGTACGACCAATGGGAGAATCAACAGGTAGAGAAGACCAAGAGAACCAAAATAGCACATCCTGACGAGATTATTGCACCAAACCAGGACCAATACGAATATGTTTTTGATGATTCTCAAAACATCGACTTCATGCTCGATGAGCAGTCCACCATGACAGAAGAACAGAAAGCATTAGAGAATCAGATCAAGAAGGAAGAAGCTAGAATCAAGTCAATAGATGAGGTAAGAAAATCATTGCCTGTATATCAGTATAGAAGCGAGTTATTAAATGCTATAAAGAAGCATCAGGTTTTGATCGTTGTTGGTGAGACTGGCTCTGGTAAAACTACGCAATTACCACAGTTCTTGTACGAAGACGGATACACAGCTAATGGGATGAAGATTGCATGTACACAACCGCGTCGAGTTGCTGCCATGTCGGTGGCTGCAAGAGTTGCTGATGAGATGGGTGTGAGATTGGGTCACGAGGTTGGGTACTCCATCAGATTTGAAGACAAGACAAACGAGAAGACAGTTGTTAAATATATGACGGATGGTATGTTATTAAGAGAGTTCCTAACAGATCCTGAATTGAGTGGGTACTCTGCCCTAATGATTGATGAAGCTCATGAAAGAACGTTGCATACTGATATCTTGTTTGGGTTAGTGAAAGATATAACGAGGCATCGACCAGATTTAAGACTGCTGATATCTTCAGCCACTATGAATGCAGAGAAATTCAGTAACTATTTTGATGGTGCTCCAATCTTTAACGTTCCAGGTAGGAGATTCCCTGTTGATATCCATTACACAAAGCAACCAGAGGCTAATTATATCCATGCTGCAATCACTACAGTTTTCCAAATTCATACCTCACAGGGGAAAGGTGATATTCTTGTGTTTTTGACAGGTCAGGAAGAGATTGAATCAATGGCTGAGAATTTGTTGGAAACGGCAAAGAAGTTAGGATCTAGGATAAAAGAATTGATAGTTTGTCCAATCTATGCGAATTTACCATCTGAATTACAACAAAAGATTTTTGAGCCAACCCCTTCCAACGCTAGAAAAGTCGTTCTTGCAACAAACATTGCAGAAACGTCCATCACGATAGATGGGATCGTTTACGTTATTGATCCTGGATTCGTCAAAGAGAACGTTTATAATCCAAGCACAGGAATGGAGAGTTTGGTAGTGACACCTTGTTCAAGAGCTTCTAGTGATCAAAGAGCAGGTAGAGCCGGTCGTGTTGGACCAGGAAAATGTTTCAGACTTTTCACCAAATGGTCATATTTCAACGAATTACCAGCTAATCCTACCCCAGAGATTTTAAGAACTAATTTAGCCAGTGTCGTTCTGTTGTTATTATCGTTAGGGATCAACGATTTGATACATTTTGATTTCATGGACGCCCCATCAAGTGACACATTGATCAAATCGTTGGAATTGTTATATGCATTGGGTGCTTTGAACTCTAAGGGACAGTTGACCAAGTTGGGTAGACAAATGGCAGAGTTCCCTACCGATCCAATGTTGGCAAAGGTGCTGCTCTCATCCGAAACTTTTAACTGCACCGAAGAGATCTTGTCAATCATTGCCATCTTGGGAGAATCAGCAGCGTTGTTCTTCAGACCCAAGGATAAGAAACTGATGGCTGACAGTGCAAGAGACGCATTTACCAAGTCCAGCGACCACCTAACGCTCTTGGAAGTGTACAAACAGTGGGTAGACTCTGGATATTCAGCTCAATGGTGCCGTGATAACTTCTTGCAATACAAGTCACTTGTCAGGGCCAGAAACGTCAGAGACCAGCTCGAGAGACTGTGCGATAGAGTGGAGATCCTGGTCAAGTCCAAGTACGACGCAGAAAACAGAGACGAAAAGAACCTACAAACGAACATTGAGAAGGCCATCCTCTCCGGCTTCTTCCCCAATGCTGCTAAACTGTCCAAGAACGGTGATGGCTACCGATCCTTAAAGAAGAACCAGGCTGTGTACATTCACCCGTCCTCGGTGCTCTACAAACAGAAGCCCCCGGCCAAAATACTGCTCTACCACGAGCTCGTGCTCACCAGCAAGGAGTTTATGCGCAACTGCCTCCCGATCCAGCACAAGTGGCTCACCGAAGTGGCTCCCCATTATTTCTCACAACAGGACAAGTGATAATAACAATTCGCGCTTTGTTTACCTTTCATTAATAAACAATAGACTTGATTAATTTGTAAATAGACCAAGCCTTTAAGCACATGGAGAAACACAACCCGCTCCACCCATTCTGGTACGATGCCACCAGGGAGAGGGACGTCATTGCCTCGAGCCAGGAGTCGCCGGCCAGAAAGATGCACACACACATGAACAACAATAACACCCACTTCAACAACAACGCGTCTCATATACAGCCAAAGAAGAGAGTCATGGATCAGGAGCACAGCGACAAGAAGAGAAAGACACACGAGAACTACAGCGTGAATAACTCCGACATGCTTTTCACGAGTGATGATTCAAACTTCCCTTCTTCTAGAAAATTGCATATCTCATCCCATCCATCATATAATCTAAGTTCCGAGTCCGTTTACAACTTCCAATCTAACGAGTACATCACACCAAAAATACCATCTTCACCACCTTGTGATACACCTCATGAGTTCAGTCTCAACAGTTCTCCACAGATGGACCATTTTCCTGACGACAAGGACAATTTTTTCACGTCTCAAGCAACAGTCATCGCAATGGATGTCAGTCATGATTTTGATAACGATGACGATGATTCCGACACGACGGTCAATTTCAACGTCACCCCATTCAACAGGGTTCATGGATATCTCAGTGATGATTCGATCCCTGAAGACACGTACATCAATAACGAAGAGCTAAACATCACGGCAAAAGGGATTTTCAATCAATGTATCGAGGAAGGTCAATCAAAAGTGAATTTGGAAAGTTTGGGATTAAAGACCATCCCTGATGATATTGAAGATTTGAAAAATTTGATCTGTGTTGGGAAGAACGGGGTAGAAGTTCCAGATATTGAAATTTATTGTACTCATAACAAATTAAAGATCTTACCATGCACATTGTTTGATGTGCCTAACATTACTGTTTTATCATTAAGAGATAATCAATTGAAGAAAATTCCTGGAAAGATTCAAAAGTTACAAAAATTAACTGATCTTTCACTAGTCTCCAATGAGATAAGAGTCGTTCCTTATCAGATATTGAAATTACCACATCTAGTGAATTTATTAGTGAGGCCCAATTACAATCTAATAGAGATAACAGATTATGATCCATCATCATATTACTGTGTTAATGAAGAAAATTCTTCACATAACGTTGATATTAGAAGATACGTTTCCAAACTTAAATTCATCGACATGCCTAACCAGTCTAATTATTCACAATTGGAAAATCTTGAAAGAACAGATCGTGAATTATCAGAAGCTGTCACACCAGTTCCTAAACTATCGGAATTATGTCTTCGAAACATAAGTAAATATAGTGTCACTCATTCAGAGACCAAGAAATGGAAGAAGAATATTGGATTACCTATCCAGTTGAAAATTGCGAAAGCATTTCAAAAGGGTATTTACGATGAAACCTGTTCAGTATGTGATAAAATCACAGTTAATCCATTGGCTAAATCTTTAGAATGGTGGGATTTTAAATCTCAAAAATTGATCCCTGTAAGAAGAAACTTTTGTTGTGGGAATTGTATCAAAATTTGGCTGGATGACGTTGAAGAGTGCAGGGCTAAATTTGACAAGGGATTCAGTTGACCTGTGTGGTTCGCCAGTTACATCATCAGACTATTAACATCATCTTCGAGCATTAGAAATTTTGTCATTTTATTTTAAATTGTAGAAACATAGAGAGTTAAATACATCTTTTCAATCTAAACTGAGGTCACATGAGAACTCAGCACCAGCAGCACCATGATTTGGTGCACCCATTTCCAAATTCCCAGTGTTTATTCAGCTTATCACGTGACAAAACACGTGACTTCAAAAGCAGGTTCTTTACCGAGGTTCCCAGAACCCCGGAACTCACTCACGTAACCCCCAGATGCAACCATCAGATGGCTTTAAGAAACGAAACAAATCAAACGACTCAAATTAATCACGCCAATTGAATCTTTCTATCGACTCAATTAACACTGAGAAAATAAGAAGAGAATGACTTTGATCAAGCCCGTGGTCCACGGTACATCGTTTTACACTCTCAAAGCGTCCAATAAGGATTCTTTCCAAAAGGCCATCAACTTCTACGAGAATCTGATTGGGTTCACTGTGAAGTCCCAGACTAGCGACAATGCCATTTTAAACTCAGACCAGGAGTTTCCTGCAGTCAGTGCCTCTATTGAGATTGTGATTGACTTCACTGCCAAACAGCCAGATTTTGACTCCTTGAAGCAAGAAAGGTTAACCAACGATTGGAGGTCTTTAAAATCCAACATTGTTTATGAAACTGACACTTTAGAACTCATTTATGAGAATGTGAAAAACAACGAGACTAAATTACAATGGCAAGCTTATCCGTCAGAGATTGCCCCTGTTGAACTTTATGTGATTGATCCATTGGGATATTTGGTTGGTTTCACTTCATTAAAGCATCCTTTGGCCACAATTGCCCCAATATTTAAAAAGATCGAAACTGAGAACCTTCTAGCTGCTTCCACTGGTCCAACCACTGCTTTTGTTGAACCAGTGCCTCAAGCACATCAGAGAAACATTGCCGTTATGACATCAGGTGGTGATGCTCCTGGTATGAATGCCTGTGTTAGGGCCGTTGTACGGGCTGCCATTTATAGAGGAAGCAAAGCGTTTGCCATTTACGAAGGGTATGAAGGTTTGCTTAGAGGTGGTAATGAGTATATCAAAGAGATGGACTGGCAGAGTGTTAGAGGTTGGTTGAGTGAAGGTGGTACTAAAATTGGTACCGCGAGATGTAAAGAATTCAGGGAAAGATGGGGTCGTTTGAAAGGCGCCAAGAATTTAATCGATGCTGGAATTGATGCCTTGATCGTTTGTGGTGGTGACGGGTCTTTGACTGGTGCTGATTTGTTCAGAAAAGAATGGCCATCATTGATTAAGGAGTTACTAGAAACTGGAGAAATCACCAAAGAACAATTTGATAGACATCAACATTTGAACATTTGTGGTACTGTTGGTTCCATCGATAATGATATGTCCAGTACTGATTCTACTATTGGTGCTTATTCTTCATTGGCTAGAATTTGTCAAGCCATTGATTACATTCATGCCACTGCCAACTCTCATTCCCGTGCTTTCATTGTGGAAGTCATGGGTAGACACTGTGGTTGGTTGGCATTGATGGCTGGTATTGCAACAAGTGCAGATTATATTTTGATTCCAGAAAAACCTGCTTCTTCTAAAGAATGGACTGATCAAATGTGTGATATCGTTAGTAAACACAGAGCTAAAGGTAAGAGAAAAACTATTGTTATTGTTGCTGAAGGTGCCATCGCTGCTGATTTAACTCCAATCACTTCCAAGGATGTTAAAGACGTTTTGGTTGATAAATTGGGATTAGACACCAGAATCACAACTTTGGGTCATGTTCAAAGAGGTGGTACTGCAGTTGCTTCAGATAGAATCTTAGCAACTTTACAAGGTGTTGAAGCTGTCAAGGCAGTTTTGGAAAGTACGCCAGAAACTCCGTCTCCAATGATTGGTATTCTTGAAAACAAGATCATCAGACAACCATTAGTTGAAGCTGTTGAGTTAACTAAACAAGTCGCAGAAGCCATCGCCCAGAAAGATTTCAAAAAGGCAATCTCTTTAAGAGATAGTGAGTTTGTTGAACATTTGAACAATTTCATGGCCATGAACTCAGCTGATCATAATGAACCTGCCCTTCCGGAAGGCAAGCGAAAAAACATCGCCATAGTGAACGTTGGTGCACCAGCTGGTGGTATGAACAGTGCTGTTTATGCCATGGCCACATACTGTATGTCAAGAGGTCACACTCCATATGCTATCCATAATGGGTTCCCTGGTTTGGCAAGACATGAATCTGTCAGATCAATCAATTGGTTGGACATTGAAGGTTGGATTTCAAGAGGTGGTTCAGAAATCGGTACTAATAGAACTACCCCACAAGAAGCTGATATCGGTCTAGTCAACTATTACTTTGATAAGTATAATTTCGATGGTTTGATTATTGTTGGTGGTTTTGAAGCATTCATTTCATTACATCAATTAGAAAAAGCAAGAAATGATTACCCAGCTTTCAGAATCCCAATGGTTTGTATCCCAGCAACCATTTCAAATAACGTTCCTGGTTCTGAATACTCCTTGGGCTCGGATACTTGTTTGAACTCATTGATGGATTATTGTGATATCATCAAACAATCTGCTTCTTCCACCAGAGGTCGTGCTTTCATCGTTGATGTTCAAGGTGGTAATTCAGGATATGTTGCCACAATGGCTCAATTGGCATGTGGTGCCCAAGCATCATACGTTCCAGAGGAAGGTATCTCATTAGATCAACTAGACCTCGATATCCACTCATTAAAAGATTCTTTCGCAACTGCGGAAGGACAAGCCAGATCAGGTAAATTGATTCTAAGATCAGAGAAGGCATCCAAGGTTTTAACATCTCAAGTCATTGCTGATATCATCTTGGATGAATCAGGAGGAAGATTCGATGCAAAGACAGCAACACCAGGACATGTCCAACAAGGTTCCATGCCTTCTGCAATTGATCGTACTAGAGCCACCAGATTCGCAATCAAAGCTGTCCAATTCATCGAAGAAAAATGTGAAGTTACAGAACCTGTGCATTATGATGAAAATTTCGATTTGTCAGATAAGAAAATAAGTGACACTGCTGTGATCTTGGGTGTGAAGAGATCTCATATCAGATTCTCACCAATCAGACAAGTTTACAATTTCGAAACTGCTTTAAGTAAGAGAATGCCTAAAGTCATCCATTGGGAAGACACAAGAAGAATTGCTGATACTTTAGTGGGAAGAAACAAGTTGGCAGTCAATGTGTGATCCTATATTACACTCATATACATAATTATCCAAAGTTACGCCAATCTACGAACACATACTTTTGTTTAAAAAAATCGTAAAATTCATAAGTTTCATAAAATTGACTTCAGAGATAAAACGACTAAACTTGAGAAGAGTTATTTATCTTATATGCCTCCATAAGTGTCTTTAATTTAGTGACGATTTCATTAGCTTCTGCACTATTAACAGCTTCAAAATCATATCTCTTTGGACCTCTTGCCTTCTCCACAATGATTTTAAAATTAATAGGAACTTTCTTACTAACTTTGCATGACTTGATGTTGCTTATATGGAAAGTCGTTGTTTTGAAATTTGTGTCATACCATATCTTTTCATCTTTAGGCATGATGTAAACGTAATCACCATCAATTGAAAATTCCCTTTCGTGTCTATTGATGAATGACATCGGTAATCTTCTCCAAACTGTGAATCTCTCGTATTGGCCAATAATGGCAGATTCGGGACCTTCAGTTCTTTCTGGTTTGTTTGGCGATAATTTCAACAAATGTTTGGCTCTCAGGGATGAAGCAAGTCCTTGTTTGCTCAAAGATGACGAGAATCTGGACGTTGAGCTTGAATTGTTAACTAAGGCTTCCGATTGTTGCTGTTGTTCACGTTTTTTTGATTGGAGATCAGCATCATCTTTGAGAACCTCATTGGTTAATGTTTGTGGAGTCAAATTCGAGTTGATGGTTGGCAATGTACCGGCTATGGACATGTTTCTTTTTCTCAACTGTAAGATTCTTGCTTGCGCTTTTGTTAAAACTTCTAATTTATAATTCATGTCCAAAGAACTAATCTGATCATTGATATTCAGAATGAAATTCTCACCAACAGCTTTCAAAACGTACAGATTCGGATCAATTCCCTTCCATTTAGCATATTTCAACAATACTTGATTCAAATTATCCGTGATTAAAAATTCCAATGAGATATATGTTGCAGTATTAGAAGAGGCAGGATATTCGTAAAGTTGAATCGTGACGGATTTAGCATCTTTGATATCATTGTCAATAACAGGTATAATACTCTTGTAATACCTGTTCTGAGGGATTGGTTTCGATGGTAGTTTATCCACTGGCGGTTCTTCAACTGGAGCACGAGGCATTGGTTTAGCAGCTTCATTCTTTGCAAACTCAATATCATTAACCCTTCTCAATGCAGCTTCATCCTCACCATATGAGGCGATGGTTTTCTCCCTATCCATAAGACCAAATGATCCTTCATAAGGTTCACCATCGTCATCTATAAGTTTCAAACACCATCTGTTTATGTTCTTGTCTGTTTCTTGATTAAGCAGATCTGGATACTTTTGACTGATTTTGTAAAGAATGAAACCAATTGTATCAAAGACGATTGATGATTTTCTTATCTTAACTTGTATCTGTCTATCATCAGGAAAGTAAACGGTCAAGTTGATTGCATCTCTTTTATTGTTGACATCTTCCCCAGAAACATAGATAAATTGTTCTAATGGATCTTCTTTGCTAAAGTTCAACGTCTTGTTCAGCAAATTACTGAGTTTGGAAATGGAATTATTGTGTGGTTTGATATCTGTTTTTTCAAACATTGGATCAGGTTTAGTCAACGAATTGAGTTCTTCCACAATCGATGGTCCCTTGTCATTCTTGCTTTCAAATATATTATCCTGATTCGTTAATGTACCTGAATATGTAAGTTTGGGGTTTAACGAGTCTGCTCTTTTAGTTCTCACTTTCGGTTTAGTTTTGGTGTTGTCTAATGATAATCTTCTGTTTGAGATAGACAAGCTTTTCAACGATAGCATATCCTTCACAGACTTAGAGGAAGATCTAGTCAGACTTAAAAGTTCCGAACTATGTAAACCTGAACTGTTAAACGTATCATTTATCATTCCCCTCTCTTCATCAGAGTAATCTGAATCTAATAACAGATGATCACCATCAGAAGATCCCATGTTTTCGTTGTAAATGTACTTGCTATCATCAAAATGAGAGGCCACATTGACATCTGAATAATTTTGATCGATAAGGATTCCACTTTGACTACCAATACGATCTGGAGTGAGCCCAGTTGATGATGATGAGCCATCAATATCCACGTTGGAGTCATCGATTTCTATTCCTTCAGCGAGTGATCCGTTATTACTCTCGTCTAGTTGGGATGATAGATCGTTTTCACTATGTGCAGCAGATGAATTCATTTCATCAAAAGTGTCATCATCGTCGTCATCTTCATCATCATCATCGTCGTCAACATCTGACTTGACGTTGAAACTGTCCGTGCTCTTTGTTTGTTTTCGCACAGATTGACTGGAATTTTTTGAATTCTTGAAGAGTTTGGAGAATGAAGGAACATATTTACTAGAGACATGTTTCTTCACGTCAGGACGTGATTCAGTTACAACACTTCCATTGTCTTTCAAAGTAGAGATTGAGCTAGCCCCAGAACTCCCACTATCGAAAGAATGTCTTGTTTTCAATAAACCACCTGTTTTCAAATCAGAACCCTCTGTACCATGCTCTGGATCACGATATTGACGGCTAAATAGATCTTCATCCTCATCATCCTCATGGATGGACTCATTTCTGGGATCATTCAGCCTCTTTGGATCAGAGTCAACTTTCCATTCAAACTCATCATCATCCAGCACGTTGATGGGTATTGGAGGGCTCTCTAGTTTCGACAGCAGCTCAGCAAACACCTTATTTCCATCCTCCTCTTCATACTGGGGTTCCACAGAAAGGTATGGCCGTATTATCCTGTGGGCCTGGTCGTCGTCGTAAGTGGTAAGATATTGTGCCCTGATCGCGTTCAGGACACCAAATGTTCCCAGTGGGATCGTCATGCAGCAATTGGCTGGATGTTTGTGCCTAAAAGTGACTGAAGTTCGTCAAGTTATGTTATAAGTTTGTTTTGATGCTATTGTTTGTGTTGCCCTTACAATAGGTCACGTGATATTTACTTACTATTTCAATATCTCACACTACACAGCAACTGTGACAAAAGAAATGAGCTCGGAGTCTCCCAGTAGCACCCACCTATTACCTCAACACCCAATTGCACCATCAGGGCTCTACTTTAAGTGTTCTGTTTTCTCTCAGCCAATGAAATTATCCACAACCGAAAAAAAACTGAATAGAAAAAAAACAGTTGAAAAAACTCGAGAAAGTGTTTAAAGATCTCGACTTCAATCTCAATTTCACTAAAATGGGTGCTGCTTACACTATCCTCGGTAAATCCGTCCCAGCTCAATACGTAAGTCCCACACTTCCCACACACATCCCGAAATCCGCATCGTGAAATGTTCTGTTTTTGACACCACTCAACACAGAAGCAAGACAGGGGACATATGGACTTTTGATACTAACTAATTGGATGATAGATCTCATTAGCCACCATTGGTGCTACTTTGTTGGTTGCTTTGCCAAACCCATTCGCTTCTTCAGAAGCTAACACTCCAAAAATCAACGCTTCCTCCCCAGAAGAAGAAAAATTCATTGTGTAAGTTCAACTTATTGGAAAAAATGGATCTCTCAGTTTACTAACCTCAACAAATGCAGTGATTACTTGAAAAAAGCTGAAGAAGCTAAAGAAGCCAAACATTAAATTGAATTGAAACGGTCGATTCTTTCAAGATTTCTGGGAAAATTTAGATTTTGACTGTTTATATATTCTTATACATACAAAACTTACGACAAAACATGCTTGTAACTTCCGATAAAAACTGATAAATGATTTCTATTTGATTATTATACAGGTCTTTTCATTACTTATTCAAGATCTTTGAAAAGAGCTTCATTAGACAATGGATCAATAGCCAAAACGTTGTCTCTCTTTTTCAATTTCAAAGTCTCTGCAGCATCATGTCTAGCTCTTGCTTGTTCAGCCTGTTGGTTTCTCAATTGTGCTCTGACGAAGTTTGGAGAGACGTATTGTTTGTTTTCATAAATCTTTGGACCACCGAAAGAACCTTCCAAAATCAAGATTGGAGTCAAGACAAATCTTGGTCCAATTTCCACTAATGAGACATCACTTTCATCTCTGTCTTTAATATCATCTGCTTGCTCCAAGATTTGATAGTTTCTAATCCAGATCTTACCATCCACTATAGAGAATGACATGACGTGATCCACGAATGGTTTAATCTTTCTTGAAGTTGGTGGGACCCCAAATGCATGGGTGAATAGTTCTTTCATTAATTTATGATGTGGTTGATCGTCAAAAGCAGCGTCAAAAGACAAGATTGGTCTGGATCCCTTTAGACAGTTACCGGTGAAGTTCAACTCTTCGGTGTTGTGAATGTTTTGGACAAAGAATTTAATGGTTGGTCCGTTTGGCGGTTTTGATAACCAAAGATATAAATCTTGATGTTTTCTGGCTTCAAAATATAGAATGTTATTACAGTTGTACAGTTCTGCAATCTCATTAAGTTGTGATAGTTGTTTTTTTCCATCTAGCTTTGGTTCTTTTCTTGAATGTGGTAATAATGAATACAAATCATTAATCAAATAACGATGTCTGAAAGTGATACCTCTAGAGGAAATGAGAAGCACTCTTTGTCTATTGATGTGCTGTTTCTTCTCTTGGGCACTAGACTTAGCGTCTTTGCCAGCAAGGGCTTTGTAAATGGCACTCATGTCTTCCAATAATTCAATAAGTAACTGATATGAAATCTAGTCTTTTAAGTAGGAGAAAAAAAAATTTGAGCTCATCGCCGTAGTTACCCGGACTTACTATAATATTACATAAGAACTTACATAATTAATTATTCACGTGACAATTTTCGCGAAAACCTATTTAGTACCAACAAAGTTGAACTCTAAAAGGATCCTTTGTTGAGTTGTGCAAAGTAATCCAGACCATTATGACCACTATCAGAGAGGAGGAAATATTTGCTGCTATCGAAAATGGGACTTATCGTTTTGCATTACAGCAATGTCAGAAACTGATCAAGAAATCTCCAAAAACAACATATTATCAAGTGTTGAACAATTACATATTATTAGAATCTGGTAAACAAGATGAGGCATTGGCGAACTGTTTAGAACTCATGAAGTCGACTCCCAATGATATCAAATCCTTGTTGCTTCTGAACAAGGTTTTCAATGCGTTGAACAGACCTAAGGAAGCTCAGCAAGTTTATGAGAATGCGGCCAGGAAATATCCATCTTTTGAACTGTTAACGAATTGGTTTCATCTTGGTTGTGAAACCGGTGATTATCGAACTTTGCAAAAGGCTAGTATGGGATTGAAGAATTTTCAAGGATCTCAAAGATTATTTCACTTGTGGGCTGGGTTTAATTCCTATCTTGGTACCGTTAATACAGATGCAACTACAATAGAGAAGACGTTGTTTCCTAAACTTGGGCTAAAAGTGATTGATGATCTGGAAAGTTTGGATAAAGAACAAGAGGTTTATGTTTTTGTTAAATTATTGACGTTGAATGGTCAATTAGAGAGGGTTGTCGATGAGATTCTAAAATTTACCGGAGAAGATAAGTTGGATTTGGAGTTACAAATTATTTTACTCGATACTTTGAATCAGTTGGAAGATTGGGAGAGATTACAAAAATTTAGTAAACTAATCTTGATTGATTACAAACTAGACGATTTCAACACTTGGAAGTATTTGATCAAAAGTGGTTTGAAGATGGGTAATAGTGATGACGTTGAGAAGTTCATCTCCGATTACAAAGATACCAGAAATGCACAGTTAGCGCTTATTGAATATCATCTACAATCAGGGAACAGTATTGAGGAACCAGTCTTCAAATATCTAACCAAACAAGGATCTAAGAACTCAGCATACTTGGACATCAAGGCATACAGCACCAAACTTGACTCAACCAAGCTTTCCAACTGGTTAGACCAACAAACTGCACCAGAAGGTCACAGGGAGCTTTCCTGGACTTTGAACAAAACTAAATTCAAGTTTCTTTTCCAGAAAGAAACAATCTTCAACAAATCTGAATTTATTGAAGAGTGTATCGCAAATTATTTGAAATATTTACCATTGATTCAAAATAAATCCAAAACTGATTTTTTTCCAGGAGATGAATTCCTGCTATTCATAGTCCAATCACTGCTAACTCAAGACTTTTCAACAAAGAACATCATCCTGTCGATCATCATTCTTGAAAATGCAGCCTCCCAAGACGTACACGAGTTCCATCTCAGATTATGGTTAATTCAACTCTACACCATCATCAACTGTCATTCACAAGCTCGTGTCCATTACGACGCCCTAAAGATCAAGCAAGTCCAGCATGACATCCTCGATCATTTTTTGATCTCCAAAATTGGTTCCATTGCGCCAAATTACAACGAATTCTTAGACACGGTCATTGAAAACTACGAGCGCATCGAAGCAGAGTCAGTGTATTATGCCAAAGTTGCATATAATAAGGCAACGTTCAGTAAGTTGGAAGGAATGTTTCAGTTTCAGGACAGAATTAGAAACTCCTCTTTGAGGGAACATATCGTCTTGCAAGGGATCAAAATGGGGAGATTGTCAAACAATAAGACAATTATTGATGCTTATAACAAAATTAACAAAGAGATCACAAGAGACGGCAAACGATATGATAATAGAGATTTCAAGATTTTCTGGGATTTCGGTATTCACGAGGAATTGAACTTCAAGGATAAGATATTAGCAAACATTCCAGAGAATTTAGAAGAATACAACAGAATCCAACATTTCATTAATGATATAATTGACGGTTCATCTCAGATAGATCATGAATTTGATTTGTCTTCGTTATCAAGTATTGAGAAATGGGCATTGGAAACCATTTTGAATGTTGTCAAGTTCTTAAACAACGAAGATAATGATTTGGCTTCCGTGAAGGCTTCTTACAAATCGATCCCTAAGATCAGTAACGAACTCAACTGGGAAGTCACCCATAGCATAGTTAACATCATTGACACGACAAAGGCAGTTCAGACGTTAATTTCTAGAGCGTTTAAAAGCGTAAACGGCTCTAAAAGATCAAGTTTGAATGAGTTGAAGGAGATCAATATTGCACTTTTGGAAAAAACGAGAGATGATACGATTTTGGAAAAAAGACAAGATTTAAACACTGACATCAATTTGTTGAAGAAAGAGCTTGAAGATAACCAAATTTTAGGAAATTTGAAGATTCAAAATTCTACAGTTGATAAGGTGTTTGATATCGTTCGTGACTCTAACAATGAATCATTCAAGTTGTTACGAGTCTTGTAAATATATTGTGTAATTAAACAAAAAACAGCATCACAAAGTCATTGACTTGTCACGTAGCTTACTTCTTCTTCGGATTATAACGCTGCGGTAATAAAGATCTATCGTACTTTTCAATATCACCTTCCAATTTCCTTCTGTGAAGGTTTTCATCAAGGTAGAACGCACCTCTGACTTTCTCTTTAGAATCCCTCTGAGCTTGAGATTTCAGTTTCTCCTGGTACTCTTCCTCCAGTTCTTCCTCTGTACGCAATCTTCTCATCTCTAGTTCATCTTGTTCATCCTGTTCCTTCTCAAGTTCTTCTCTGTCACGTTCTTCTCTGAATTTTTTCCTCAGTTGATACAACCTCAACTCTTCTTCTGGATCCAAACCATCAGTATCATCAATTCCTCCAAGATTCAATTCCTTGTCTCTCTGCAGACGCTGCAGTTCTTCATCTTGAGCTTTGTACATCTCCAAAGTCTTCAGCACTCTCTCATTATCTCTTTTTTCTGCACTAACCTCCCCCTTCTCATCGCTCTTCTTGTTCTTACGTATAAAGACAGGTGTAGGTAAGGCCATCAGCCCTCCGTCGCTGCTATCGCTGTCGCCACTTTCCTCACTGTCACCAATATTTTCACCAGAACTTTCATCGTTAGCACCAGAATCACCAGCACTATCAGGATCATTTTCCTCCTGTTCTTCTTCTTCAGCTGACTCTGCTGTACTACGAGCTTCGACAACACCGAATCTTTGGGGCTTCTTGTTGCCTGCTCCAGCCTGCGTCTCGAAGTCGTTCTGCGTGTGCTCATCTTCACTACTGCTATCGCTGTCGTCTCCCACTGGCTGTCCCGTAAAGTGTCGTTTGACCATTGACGTCTTGGAAGAGTGTGGGTATTAATTTGAATCTTCTCACCGGTAAATTCGACTAACTCCGAACCCTGGAGATAAATAAAAACAAGAGAGATGAGCTCCTTTTAATATAACCCTTATTCAGCTACTTCAAGTAAATACCACCAACAATGAAGCCTGTACTCCCAATTCTGGCATTAGCTGCTGGTGCAATTGCAGCACACTTGGGGCTCCACAAACAGGCCGTTTTCGAGAGTAATAACCAGAGAAATACCCTTACTGATGGTCTAGATAAGCTCATTAAGCTTGCTAATGGTGCTAAGGACTTAGTCGGTGAGAATGTCGAAGTTTTAGACACCTGGAAAGAGTTGCTCAAAGAGTACAGTGTTGAGGAGCTTGCTGGTAAAATCGAACAGTTTGATTTTCAGCAATCGTTTACTCCAAGAGCTAAAAAGCAAGATACTGTTGAATTTAAAGCAGACTCTCAGAAGTATGAAGTCTTTGAGCAAGAGAAGTTTGACGGTTACAAACTTCGTGTGTCTAAAGCGCATCCAGAATCATTAGGGATTGACACAGTTGATCAGTATACAGGATACCTAGACTTTGAAGACAAACATTTCTTCTATTATTTTTTTGAATCCAGAAATGACCCAGCTAATGACCCAGTGGTGTTATGGTTGAACGGTGGTCCAGGTTGTTCATCAATGACTGGTTTATTCTTCGAGTTAGGTCCTTCATCACTTGGACCTGAATTGAAACCTATCCATAACCCATTTTCATGGAACAGTAACGCTTCAGTCATTTTCCTTGATCAACCAGTTGGTGTTGGATATTCATATGGTGATTCCAAGATTTCAACAACTTATGCTGCAGCTAAAGATGTCTATGTCTTTCTGGAACTTTTTTATCAGAAGTTCCCTCAGTTCATTGAAAATCCGTTCCATATCTCTGGTGAATCATACGCTGGTCATTACATCCCTGCAATCGCCTCAGAGATCATCAACAGAGCAGACAGATCTTTCGAATTGACATCAATTCTCATCGGTAACGGCGTCACTGACTCCCTCATTCAAGACAGATACTTTCAACCAATGGCATGCGGTCTTGGTGGATATAAGCAAGTTCTTGAAGATTCAGAATGTGAAAAAATGACCAAAGCATACCCAAGATGTGAAACTCTTGTTAAATCTTGTTATAAGACCAAATCTGCGTTCTCATGTGTCCCTGCCACAGTCTATTGTGGTAAGACTTTAGTTGAACCTTTTGTTGACACAGGATTGAACGTTTATGATATCAGAGGTCCATGTGAGGAATCAGCTGGTGACTTATGCTACAAAGGTTTGGACTACATTGATCAATACTTGAACCTTCCATATGTTCAAGAAGCTTTGGGTGCCGAAGTCACCAACTATGAAGGCTGTAGCAACGACGTGTTTGGTTCTTTTGCCCTGACTGGTGATGAATCTAAGCCATTCTTTGGATATGTTGCTGAATTGTTGGATAAGGGGTATCCTGTTCTCATTTATGCAGGTGACAAGGATTTCATTTGTAATTGGCTAGGAAATCAAGCATGGAGCAATGATTTGAAATGGATTCTAGGTGATTCATTTAGAGAAGAAATCTTAAAACCTTGGGTTAGTAATAATGGTGAAACAACAGGTCAAGTTAAAAACTTTGCACATTTTACCTTTTTGAGAGTTTTTGATGCTGGTCATATGGTTCCTCACGACAAACCAGAAGTTGCTTTAGACATGTTAAATACCTGGATAAGTGGCAATTACACATTTGGTTACTGATTTTTTTTACTGTTTTAGGAAATGAGAAAAAATTATGACACAAATGTCACTCAAAAACACAGATAACAGAAAAACTACCCAAACCAACAGAAAATATTAATAATAAACATAAAAGGATGAATTACCTTTCAAACTTTCGTACCACTGTCCCCTTTTTATTTATTCCCGTTAACAGCTTGTAAACCCACAGAATAGTCCAAAAATGCCTGCCAGAATTTCAACTTTAAATGAAGACTTCTTTAACTCATCATCAATCACCCTCACCACTCCAAACACAGCAAGGAGCCAACAAGTTTATAAACCTAGGGTTTTGGACCCAATTGCGGTCACTTCAATTAGTGATCCAGAAGAAGGTGCTATTGTAAATTTAGAGACCAATCAATACACTGAGGCAAAAACTATCAAAGATGACAGTGATAGTGAATCTAACTTCTTTTTGTTCAATTCTCGCACCTTTGGCTCATCTTATAATAAAGTTATTGAGACAACTTATGAAGTTAAAGATTTAAATGACCTATATGCAGAGTTATATGCATGTATTGAAGGTTCTAAGAAACCTGAAGATAATGAGAATAGTAACGATGAGAGTGATTATATGGATGACATCTTTGACGAGTTTCACTATTTGAAAGATTCTATTTCACGAGATGAGTTCAGTCCTGCTTCTTGCTTTTTCGATGAGGATGATCATAAAACATCCATCCAGGATGAAGAGGAACAATATGCTCTTAGTGATGACAATGCGTCTGTTTTTTCCTTTGAATCGTCCTCATCTTCGTCATCTTTTGAAATTGTTGTTTCTGCAAGACCGCCAACTTTCAAGAAGAAGAACGGCAAGAGAAGTAAGGTTTATGTCCCACAAAGATTCTTAGACAGAGTTTGTGATATTGGAGAAGATTTCTCTTTCTATGAGAGATTAATTCAATTGAGAAATCCTTTGAATAAGAAGAAGGAAAGTTGGTTCAAGAAAATGATTAAAAGTTTCATTGGAGAAGTTGATCATGGTTATGAACGTTCGATTGTTCACGAGAAAGTTAAGAGTCTTTGTGGGGAATTAAACTCTGAAAATTTTAAAGATGATATGGATTATAGGTATGAGTTGGGAAGACAGAATGCTTTTTTGAACTGTTTTCTCTGATTTGAACAGTATACTTCTTTGTGATTGTTTCGAAAATTATTTTGGTTAAATTCAAAAAAAAAGCCCCATTATTCATTACCTTTATAGTAAATGAAAAAAAACAAAGGTATTTACGTAGTAGAGAGAGAGAAAAAACCAATAGACCTTTTATTACATTAAAACAAGATTTAATTGGTAAATTTTCCTCTTGAAGTGGGAGGAAAATATAAAAATAAAATAATAATACAAAACGAATAACAACAGAACCAAAAAAAACAATAAAATAGAGTCCAAATAATAAAACAAACAAAAAGCAATCTTTTTACACCAATCACTCACAAAAAACCTTAAATATGACAAAAAAACCAGAGTGAAATAAGCCAAAACCAGAAAACCAGACATGAAGATCATAATAAACGAGCAGGAAAATCAATTGAAGATATCATCATCCAACTCGTCTGAATGTTTATCAAAAAACACATTATCAGTTTCACCTTCAGTGAACTCATTTTCATTTTCTTCTGTTATCGATGATGAACTTCTTTTCAACATATCATCCTGACTTTTTGATTTTTTCGAAGATGCTTTCTTAACGATATCAAATTCCAATTTTTTGGCCACTTCATCATTCTCAATATTGATTGTTGAAAAGACTTCCCTCTTTGGTTTTTTAATACTTCCATTGGGCGTGAATGATGGCATTTGGTAACTTCCTGCATTTTTCCCTAGACCACCAGAACAGATATTTCTCTGCTTATGTCTGAACAATGCATCAGGTCTGGAAAACTTCTTACCACAGGGACATTTATGAATAGGCATTCCATGAATCTTCTTATGTCTTGTTAAATCATGCTGTCTAACAAATGATTTCCCACAACCTTCATGATCACATAAAAATGGACGATCACTTAAATGCGTTTGAACGTGACTTCTCACGTTATATCGTCTCGAAAACACTTTACCACATTTCCCATAGTTGCAAATATAGGTCTTATCAGGTCTTGGACCGATGACGTACAAGTCGATTTCACCACGAGGTAAAGTAGAGACTTTGTCGTATGATTTACGAGACTCAGTCATTGGTCTTTGTCCATGATTGCTTGAAGAGGCAGGTGTCCAAGGAATGGACGGACGTGGTTCAGTGTATGGAGTTGCAAATCTTGCTTGGGATCTAAGTGTTGGAGATGGCGTTTTTGGACCTTTAGAGAATTCTGACTCTGTAGTATCGATCTGATGTGGAATGTGTGATGTTTGATCAAGTGGTTGTATTTTTTGATGTAGTTGTGGTTGTTGTGGGGAGATGTGAGGTTGCATGTTTATCATGTTTTGAAGATTTAATTGTTGCTGGATGGCTTGTTGTTGGGTAGGATCTATCGGTTGATGATGTTGTGGGATGACCTGTTGATGATATGGGGAAATTTGCTGTGGAGGTAAAGCGTATTGCTGGACTAGCATAAAGGGCTGTTGTTGTGGTTTGTATTGGTGAATTGGCGATTGTTGGTGTGGCTGGATTTTTGGAGGTTGTTGTTGATATAATGGCGGCGGTAAGTGATGATCTGGAATGGCCTGTGGAATAGGGCGTGGCGGTGGTGAAAAAACCTGCGAATCAGGTGAACTGTTGCCATGAGAAGGGGACGAGTGGTCATATTGTAAACCAAGACCAATGGCTGGTGGGTTTGATCCCAAATAATCCTTTGAAGCTTTCATCGTTCTTGTATCAGTATCGTGAGAAGATTCGTTAAAGATGGATGGCTCATCAAAATCGGCTAATTCATTATCAAATAAAGCATCAACGTCTAAAGATTTACCGTTTTCTTTGAGCATTCCTCTAAGTTTCTTCAAGTATTCATAAGATACAGGGACGGTCTTCTGCGAACGAGATGAATGTTGGGATTTCTGTGGTGGTGAGTATGGAGATGGTGAACGTGTTGTTAAATCAGGAAATTTGTAATTGGTTGGTTCTTGATTGGTGATGATATAGTCTTCTTCTTTCTTTTTGTCCAAATTGGTCTTCAAATCCTCAACCGTCTCAAAAACTTGAGGTTTTGATGATAATTCTGGAGCAGGATTCTCATTGAATAAATCATTTGGGTTAACCGATGCACCAGGAAGTGATAGATTCTTGTTATGTTGGGCAAACCCAAAGATTGCAGTGCCACTTGGTTTTTTAGCATGACCTCTAGCAAAACTCTTTTGATTTGGTTTATGCTTATTGTTGTTTTGGTTGTTGATCTCACCTACTGGGATGTCCAATTCTTGTAACGAATTCAAAGTCTGGGTCAAAACATCATCTATCTCATTATAATTTTCCAAGAATGGTTCAAAATCTTCATCTGGAAGTGGAAGTGCCGAAGTGATAGTGGTTGGAGTTGGAGCAGATGTGTTGTAAACCTCGTTCATCTTTTGAAAATCTTCATAGAAGGCGGCCATTGACGGTTTGGATGAGTGATTGATTTGGCTCAACCAATTCTCATCAAACGTATTCATGGTGCCTTTTCCAGTGAATGTAATTGCAGTAGTTGTAGTGGTTCTCTTTATGGTGCTTGTATGGGGCCAGCCTCAAAAGTAACCACCTCGCCAGCAAGCTGATTTCTTTAACAAGTGTGTAAATAAACTGTATAAGCTTAACTGTATGAGCGATTGGTTTTGGTCTCCCTTTGAAATTAATAATAATGTAGTTGCAAACTCAACCAGAAGAGAAAAGTTTGCAAGATCTAGAGCTGATTTCCAATGCTATGCTACTGCTAATGGATCTCAAGGGATAAAAGGAACGTAAAGAGTGTGTTCAGGCCTGATGGTTGTGTGCTTTCTTGATCTTTTAACAGTTTACAATCAAAAAAGGGGAAAAGGTTGGAAAAAAAAGGGGAAAGAAAAAAAACAGTGCCAATTCAAAAGAGTTTATGGAACTGCGTATTGTAAAAGTTAGTTTCAATGGTAGGAGCAGAAATTTTGGTTAACTGCAAAAAAACCATCAATTTTTCAAACACTTGATGTATAATTACCGGATTAGGAAAAAAGTAAACAAACTAAAAGGGATTGCATGTAAACAGGAAAATTACCGAATTCGGTAATCATGACTTACATATCATACGCAGGCGAGAAATTAGTGTTTAGGAAATTGCGGATCTAAAGTTTGCTTTTGAGGCTTGATGTCTCAGTTGTTTGGTCCGGTGTGTTGAAATAAGATAGGACTCAGGAGATGGGGGTCAGTCTCCGAATCTGAGTTGAAACATGATGGGTTATTTTATTTTGGAAGGTGTGGGCTCGGATTAGGTGTCTGGTATAAAATTCGCTGTAATTCCAAATCCCGAGAGTTATAAGTTATGAGTTGTGATTTGTCGAACACTGCATGACATGTGCGTATGCGATTTTTTGTATCAGGCAATTTAGTGCAATTAGCACCAAGATCTGAGAGCAAGAAAAATAAATAACTACGATGATATCAACTGATTGCATACATGGGTGTGATATGTCAGTATGTTTGTTTTGATTTACCCATATCAGTGCAGTTGATCTATTGAGCTGCTTTTGTTCCAGAATGCGGTCTATGTGGATCTGTTCTTCAAAGCTTGTCAGCTTTGTAGACAGATTTAATTTTTATTTTTGTGTCATAAAAACATCATCAATAATAGAATCCATAACACAAACACTTCTACGCTCAAAAAATGAGTAGAAAAAGAAGAATGAAAGTGGGAAACTCTTCTTTTTCCTGGTCTAGTCTTACAAGTTTCAACCTTTGCTAACTTTCAGGTGCAAAGCCTCCCCAACTAGAACTAACATACACAGAATGAAAATCAACCAACTTTTTAGATCGTTACCAGTGGTTTTTGCAGCTTCACGCTATCTCGTTTCATTGAATACCAACCCATCCACTTTGAACAGCGATATGATTGATCCTGCTATTTCTGAAATCAATGCAGAATCAGTTAAGATATTGAAGAATATGAATGTCGAGAAAGATATCAAGATTGGTTCAAAGTTTCATGTTCAAGTTGCTTCATTGGATGATCATTCGATCAATGTTTTGAAGAAAAGTACTGTTGTGGAGGATGTGTTTCCAGATATCATAGTGAAGCTTTCATTGCCTGGGTTCCAGGGAGATCATGAAGACAGAAACAGAAAAAAAGATGTTGGTGATGAAGAAGAAGAAGATTCGGTATTGGTTCAATATGATGCACCAGATCATTTAGTCAGATTGTCATCTACTATTCCATTGAATGCCTTCACTAATGTCAGTGATTTCAACTATTATTACTTGAACAATACAGCTGGTCTTGTCTATGTTTTAGATACAGGTGTTGCAGCAGATCATCCAGAGTTTGAAGGTAGAGTCTTTGAAAACGTGAATTTTGCCAATGGGAACACAACTCTGGATCGACATGGACACGGGACCCATGTTGCTGGTATTGCTGCTTCTAATACTTTTGGAGTTTGCAAGAATTGTTTCATTGGTAATGTGAAAGTCTTGGATGATCAAGGTGCAGGTTCTCTAAGTGGTATAATTTCTGGTATTGCGTACGCAGCTTACCAAAGAGAAGAGTATAACATCAGTGCAGTGATTAACATGTCGTTGGGGTCTGTTTACAGTGGTGTCTTGAATCAAGCTGTGGATGCAGCCACTGAAACCGGAATAATTGTTGTTGTTGCAGCTGGTAACGAGGGATTACCTGCTAGAAGTTTCAGCCCAGCCAGTGCCAAAACTGCCATTACTGTTGGTGCAATTGACGATGTCACTGATAGGTTGACGACATTTTCCAATTTTGGGAAAGATGTTGATATTTTGGCACCAGGATATGGAGTTCAGAGTCTTGATATACGTGACTACAATTCATCAGTTAGACACTCTGGTACTTCGATGGCCAGTCCAGTTGTTGCTGGTTACGTTGCCACTTTAACTGCCGGCTCAAATATGTCAATTGATGAGGTGAAACAAGTGTTGAAACAGAAGGCAGAACTCAACTCTGATGCCACATTTCCTTACGGTTTGGTTGGTAAAGTTGTGTTTAAGTACACAACAAGAGATATTGTGCACGATGGTGTTGTTCCTGATGCTGAAGTGCCAGAAAGCGGGCAAAAGAAGGAAATTGTGCAGCAATCTGCCGCAGAGTCCGAAGAGGATGCGATCAGCTTCTTGGACGTTGAGTTGGTGCTTTCGTCTGCTGCCAAACATAACGTTGATTTAGTGTACTAATTTTACATACTAGAATGGAAAAAAAAGATACTCATGATTGAGAAGTAGAAAATTGTAAATATACCAGCAACAAAACATAGAAAGCCGAAACTATGAACAGATTGTTCGGGTCCAAGAAGACGGTTCCGAAGCAGACGATCAGCGATGCTGTTGGGAGTGTAAGTAGATCACTATTTTGCTCTTTGTGAGTGAGAACTGTGTGTGTGTTTTGCCAGGGGCTTTGATTACTGACTATTTATTTAACAGATTGAAGAGAGAGTTTCCTCATTGGACATCAAGCTGAGCAAGATCAATGCAGAGTTACAGACGTATCAGCAAAAACTGAGTCGAATGCGTGATGGTCCCGGTAAGAACACTTTAAAACAGCGTGCGATGCAATTGCTGAAACAACGAAGACAAATTGAAAGTCAGAAGCAACAGTTGGAGAATCAAAGTTGGAACATGACACAGACACAGATCACAACGGACAACTTGAAGAACTCAATGATGACTTACGATGTGATGAAACAGACGAGTAAAGAGTTGAAGAAAACATATGGGAAGATTGATGTTGATAAAGTGATGGACTTACAAGATGAGATGATGGATTTGATGGAGAGTGCACAAGAGTTGCAAACTGTGTTGGGGGCCAGTTACGATGTGCCTGAAGAGTTGAGCGAGAGTGAGTTGGATGCTGAACTCGAGGCATTGGGTGAGGAGATGGAGTGGGAAAGTGAGATGGCTGAAAATACCGGCGGTGTCCCGTCGTACCTGCAGGATACTGGCGAGGTGCCGCAGTTCATTGACGAGCCTGTCGAAGAGAAGACCAAAGAGGCTGCTCAATGAGTACAATGCTGCTGCTGCTGCTACTATATATGTGTGTATTTACAAGCTATTTCTTCTGATGGCCATGAAGTAGTTGCCGACGTCTTTGGTAGGACTGTAGACCCACCCGGTGAAGGGCAGGTAAAGACAGCCTTTGGCCTCCACGACCTGGAACTGAGGCTTAGTGGTGAACCAGTCGTCCAACTCTGTCTGGTTGATGTACTTGGAGAGCGTGTGTGTTCCCAACGGAACGATCTTGAGGACGTGTTCGCCCATGAAGATGGTGGTGAACCACGAGATGAGGTCCCTATTGATGGTGGACACGAAAAGCCAACCACCCGGTTTCACGAGTCCCAGAGCGGACTGCAACACCTCGTTCGGCGAGTCGACGTGCTCCAGCATCTCCATCATCGTCACAATGTCGAACTGCTCGTCCTTGTTGAGGTCTTCAACTGCTTTCAACTCGTACTTGACCTTGTCCTTGATAGATGGGTCCAAGGCAGAGTGATCAGTCGCAACTTTCAGCACATCCTGGCTAAGATCCACCCCCAAGACGGACCCAACGTGTGGAAGTCTCGCCAGCGACTCGCTCAGAAGCCCACCACCGCAACCAATGTCTAATGCCTTCCATTTCCCTTGTAATTCCACCACTTCCTGTCTCTTAATATCTTGCTCTTTCAGTATTTGGTCCCTGATGGCCTCAGGAAGCAGCTCTAGAGAGTATCCCGGTACATACACCTCGTCCTCCTGTGGTTCCACAGTGTTGAGCGTCACGTGCTTGCTGATGGTGTCGTTAATGAAATCCATTCTCAGCAGGTTCATCTTGTGGAGGATTCTTTGAGGTCCATTGGAGTCCCACCACGTAGAGGCCAATTGGTTGAAATGGGCGAGTTCCGCAGGTGATGTGGCCGTCTTCTTGTCGTGGATCCCGCGTCTGATTGGCCCGTTGAGTCGGGAGACCAGTGGCCTGGCACGTGAGAGCATTTTATTGGTAGTTATTTAGTTACTGGTGATGTTTTTCATTATATGGAAAAAATTGATTGTTTATATTTGTAGATGTTTGACTGTTTATATTAAGCGCTAATTTAAGAGCAAAATGGAGGAATCACTGGTGGCATCGCGTGAGAGGAGGGCGAATGCCGGTTCCCGGTTGAAGCAACTGCTAAGAGACGAGAAAGTGGCGACTGGGATCTCGGGAGAAGAAGAGGACATTGATCTGTTATTTGCTGAGGACGATGAGGATGGCGAGTTCAATGAAGGCGACGAGGTGGTTCGATACGATTCAGAAGGGGAAGAAGTCGAGGATGGTGAAGACGATGAGAGTGGCAGTGAAGGTGAGGAAGACGGTAGACCGGAAGAAGGCACTGAAGGCGAAGAAGATGAGGTCAAAGGTGACAGTGATGATATGTTTAGTGATTCTGAACAGAGTTCGGTTTCTGAAGACTCTGATGAAGGAGAAAAAGAACTACAGAAACGGGAAAGACAGAAAAGAAGAGAGAAGCAGAAGAAGGCTCGTATTATCCCTAAAATCAAGAAACCATTGAACTCCACGCCCACAGTGAAAAAGAAATACGTTGCTCCACAACCAGACACATTGTTGTCTGTTTCAAGAAGACAATCCTCGAGATCTACTGTCGTTCAGAACAAGTTGGACTTGGTGGAGAAACTCCGTGAGGAAGAAAGTCGTCGTGCCACGTTGAAACCTGTTGCGAAAGTCGAATACTATGAGATGACACAGGAGGAAAGATTGGAAGAAGCTAAAATCACTGAAGTTTACAACACTTCAACGTTGAATAAGTATCAGGAACAAGAAATGGAGAAAAAGAAGAAACAGAGAGCTTTACAACTCAGTAGAAGGAAGAAACTTCATGATGTGGTGAGTTTTATAAGTTGTGAGAAGTTCGTCAGTATACTGGAAGAAAATGAGTATGAGAAATTCTTGTTGACAAGGGATAAGTTGAAGAAAAAAGATAGAAGAGGTAGGAAGTCGGATAAACAAAAAAGAGAAGAATTGGAAGCCAAATTAGCAGAAGAGAAGAAAAGACAAAGGTTAGAAGAATTGGAAGAAGAAGAGAAAGTTATAAAACAGGCAAAGATTGAATCAGAAGATACTGACTTGACGGATGTTGATGTTAAAAAGGAATTAGTTGCCGAAATACCATTGCAAACTTCTACTGAAAATGACGACACGTCAACTGTTGAGAAGTTTGTTGAACCTGATGAAGGAGAACCAATCGAAGTGAATGAAGTGAAAACAAATCCAGACACAACTGCTCAACCTGAAGAAGACAATCTAGGAGAAGCAGAAAAAGAAACTACAATACTCAAGAAAGAACAAACAAGTAGTAATGAACAGCTCGATCGACTGATCGATCCACCGATTGACAAAGATACAAGCGTTGTTCCTGGATCAGAAGAACCGCCATCTGATATCAAATCAGTGAAATTTGCAGAAAGTGATATCAAAGATGCTACAGCATTAGACGTCCACACGACACCACTTGCATCATCTAGAGAAACTACCGTTGATCCAGAGATAATTTATGAAGGACCATTACAAAAAGTTGGAATTAATCTAATATCGTTTGAAAATAAATTAAAACCTAATGAAATTAAAGAATTTTTGTTTGGTCCTGATTCATTACTTGGTCCATCACGTCGTTTTAAAGAAGTTGAACCATTGATTCACATCCAAAGAACTGAAAATGAATTACAACAATTTCAATCTCTTGATTCAAAACTTGAAATGCCAGATTATACAATCCTTGATACTTATTTCCCTAATTTCGGTGAATTTGACAGGGTCAAAACAGAAAAAATCATCCCTGAAGCAAGACAAGATGTTAAAATTCAACTCACCACACCTGCGCCAAATGGAATTTACTTGCCTAATGGTAATAAGAAACTATGTTTGATCACTGGTAAACCTGCAATGTATTTCGATCCAAAAACAGGAATGCCATACTCTTCTGTGGAAAGTTACAAGATCATCAAGACAATTCAAGAAGGAAGATTCGCATGGGGTGATTTTAGAAAAGGTGGTGCTTATTTCGAGGATCGTGAAGATACTGTACATGCAAAAGGTGTTCCTGAAGGGTTTGCCGGTTAACAAGATAACGACGATCTGTTAGGGACATTTTTAATGATGATGAAGTTGATTTTTACTCTTACAAAAGTAGAATAAATAAGTGTTGTTCACGTGTATTGAAGAATTCTATCGTGAAGTTATGCAGCAAGTTGTTAGTTTCTCAGTATCAGGCTTAATATCTATAATCTACTCCTGAACGTCTTTTGAATGAGCTTCAATCAAATCGTTTTGGAATTTATACAAAATTTCCAAAATCAATGGATAAACTTCACTTTCCACAATTTTCTTATGTTGACCAAACTCATTGAATTTAACTTCATAATCTTTTTCATCATGAATGAACTCGTCAACAGTGATCTTCCCACTGAAATCTTCGCCTTTGCTGCTCTCTTCCTCCAACTCTTTAGCAACACCATCAACATTGATAGTTAAGCCCAAATCATAAATACATATCACTTTACCCTTACGTTGTGAAACATCACAATCACCCTTAACCAATGTAGATTTGATAATGATGTCGTGTGTAGGAGTGGAGTGTGAAACTTTCTCAAGGTTAGAGCCAAGGTATTCCTGGGCCCATGGGAGCGTGTTCTTTTCCACCCAGTGCCAGTTGTTAGGGTTGTTGACGACCATCTTGTTGATATTCTCGTGAGTGTTTGGTGGTAAGTTGGTAAAGAAGTGTAGTGAAATATTTCGAAATTTCTTTCGAGAACATTCGTCGGGTATCGGGTCTCGGAGATAACAGATAAATCCCGAGTCGGTGATTTTAGAGTTACATGACACAAAAAAAGCTGCGAAAGTTTGTGAGCTAATACTCTGTTTTGGACGCGTTCCGATCAACAAATCACAAGCTAGATTCCATCAGAATTTAGAATTTAGCGGCTAGCCGTAAAGCTTTCGTTGATGAATCATGCTTTTCTCACCTTTTTCCATATTTTTCTCTAATTCTCCAAATGAAACTGTTGTCAAACTTGTTTCACCTTATTTAGGTTTATTTGAATTATTAATCTTCTTGAAAAACTCTTTCGGTTGTTGAAACTTTATATGGGCCTCAAAACCACTTCATCACATAAGTTGAATTGATCGAAAAGCCGTATTTGCTCTTTTATTTTTTTAGATCACTGGTCTGTACTGTTAAACAGCACACCAGATCTGAAGAAGTTAAACTACATTTGAATAAGGAGATCTAATCGTGTACTCATGTCCGCTCATTGTGGAAATCCAACAACTTTCTTAGGAACGTATGCCTCTTCCAAGTAGGCGATTTCGTCGTCGGTTAACTGGAATTCGGTGGCCGCAACGGCTTCATCGACTCTTTCTGGCTTGTTTAGCCCCACAATTGGAAGGGCACCTTTACTCAAGACCCAAGCAGTAGAAACAACAGCCATCGTTGTGTTTCTGTCTTTGGCAACTTTCTCAACCCTTCTTACAATTTCTTGGTCAGCTTCAGTTAAAACATCTAATCCTAAAGCTTTGAATTGAGGATCAGTTTTACCTCTATCAGTTTTCTCAGAGTAAGGTCTAGTTAGGACACCTCTAGCATTTGGGGACCATGGGATAATACCCAAACCTTGCTTTTTGGCAAATGGAATAGTTTCTCTTTCTTCTTCACGGTACAACAAGTTGTAGTAGTTTTGAACCAAGATGAACTTATGGAAGTTATATTTATCAGCAGTGTACTGTAATTCTGCAAATTCGGTGGCTCTCATGGATGAAGCACCTAAATATCTGACCAATCCCTTTTCAACGACATCGTTCAAAGCTTTGACGATTTCGAATGGTTCAACCTCATGGTCAAGTCTATGAATTTGTAAAACATCAATATAAGTGCCTAATCTTCTGACAGAATTTTCAGCAGCATCAAGAATATGTTTTCTTGACAAACCTTTAGAGTTAACCAAATCAATTGGTTGCACACTAGGACCAAAACCAGTATGTTTCAAATCAAGATCTTCATCAACAGGACAGAACACTTTAGTTAAAATGACAACCTTGTCTCTTTTGATGTTATATTTGGCTAAAAATTTACCAATTAAGATTTCAGAATAACCATTAGAGTAAACATCAGCAGTATCGTAGGTTCTAAGACCTAAATCATAAGCTTTTTTCAAAATGCCAAAGATTTTTTCTTCATCATCTTCAACCCAGTCAGCCCAGCTTTTCTTACCATAGGACATAAATCCAATGATGATTTTAGAGATCTTTAGACCAGACTTGCCCAGTCTTTGCCATCCAATGACATTGTTAGAAGATGCAGTAACACTCATGATTAATGAAGCAGTTAAACTGGAGAATTGGAAAAAAATTGGAGTGCATTCTTTCCCCCTTTATATAGTTTTTGGAGTGTGGCAAAACCGATATCATGTCACTTTACCCATATGCAAGCCTATTCAAAACACCCTATAATTGACAGAAAAACTCAATTAATGCAATAGGAACAATCAGTTCTAAAGTGGAAGAAATACAACCAGCCATTGAATAATGCTCAACCCATCACTTGTAAGCGTTTGTGAACTTTAATGCCTGGCAAATTGCAATGTAGATTTCTTAACGAATAGCGCATGCGCATAGTAGGCTAATTTAGCCGTCATGACCCCGCGAATTTTCATACCCGCAATTTTTGGGCGAAATAGAACATCCCAACAATGAAAAACAACTCCATACGTTTTCACCCTTCAATCACCTCCGAAACATGCTCATACGTCCTTCTGATATCTCTTAATCTATTCCCGAACTCTATTTGGGGATGTAGCCTCTGTATCAGGCGCTAGAGTCTGATTTGCATATCTTCATGAGAATTACCTATTTGGGGTTAAATTGTTGAGAGGAGCGGGTTTTTGTCAATAAATTGACGGGCAGGGCAGCATGGAAATCACGATTGACAGGGTCCTGACTCCAAAGATGATTAGGAGACATCGATTACATCAGTTTTCGTAGACAGTAGACTCTTGATTCATTATAGGCTTTCTGGAGTCTGGACAGATGGGCTTGCTTGGGAATTCAGAAACGTGGATTAAAAAATTATGGAGTATTTTTTGTGGAGATTTTTCGAAAGTGGTAAAGTGGTTTTTTATTCTTGTGTACATTTCTAGTTCCTGTGGATTTTGGAAAGGTGAAAAAGCTTTGTTTACCTTTTGAAAAAGTGGTTGCTAACAGTGATTTTCAAAAGTGGTTTAAATTGTGAGTTGAAATTTTTGACGATCTAGGAAAAACGCAAGACAAGACTTCTATGAATCTTTGGTGGTGGAGAAGCTTTTTAATAAGTGGTTTAATGCAAAATTGTTTGCTGATACTAGTTCTACTCTGAGTTTAAAGTCTCGATGTCTCGAATTGTAATTACCAGATCTATTCTTGAAGTGTCTAACTCAATAGAATAAAATTTAAGGTTATTTTAACCTAAATTACCCGACCGCCTGTTATAAATAATAATATTATTATTAAAAATATAATTAAGATATAGTATATATATATATAATTGAATATTAATAACGAGATGCGCCCGTGGCGCCGACGTCTAGCTGATGAATAATATTATCGTCGATCAGTATATAATTATATATAATATAGCGACTTCGTGGATGTGACATATTTAATTTTCGTATTCTCGTAGATACCTTGAATCTGACCCCAAGGAGGTGGCACTAGTTTCTTGATAACTGAACACGTGGATGGAATCGACAATGTTTTATTTTCGTTATAGTATTACACATTGATGCCTTCAATTCATTGCCATAAATTTATAAACACATCTTATAAGATTTCAGATCGACTGGACAGCATTTCAGTTGGAAAAGTCCCGGAGCCGATACCCCCAAATGAGCAGAGCCTCAGGACTCAGTGCTAACATTTAGCACTTATTTTACTGTTTCAGGATGAATTTGTCTGCCTTTGCTAACTTGGGAGTACGAATCTCAGATTTAAGATTAAAAATGTCAGTTCATAGAAATCCAAGATCCAAGATCCATAAAAACGTAAACCCAGGGCTCATAGACAACTGATCATGGCCATGATTCATAAATCGCTAAAAATTTTATAAGTAAGTCCGCTGATTCTTAAATACTTTTTCTCTAACAATTGCAATAAGATAATGTTTCAATTTCAACCACACAAGTGTATTGTAAAAAAATAAGAGAAGGAGGGAATGAGGTAGTGGAAACTGTAATAGGTTACACGAACTTAACCTCAAGCAATTATCCCTGTAATTATTACAGTTCTGCTGAACTACTTTCCTATTATGTTTGCCCAACTGCCACACATAATGTTAGTAGGTCACGTTTCTTTTTTCCTCTGCCACAACCACTAGCCAATCAAGAGGCACTAACCACAAGAGACAAGAGACACGGCGAGAGTCGTTAGGAGTCTTAGTAGTGGAGTGGCAGACAATGCAATTGGATCTACAGGCAAATACGAGATACCCATTTTCCCTGACTACTTTTCTGCAGATATCACACACTGCTCACTGTGATGGTGATTTCTTCTTTCTCCACAAAATTACGCAAAATTTGACACTGACATCGAGATTCGAGAATCCAGATCGACAGCCAATTTCCGCTCCACATGATCCCTCACTCGCCACAGGGTTTGCCACAGGGTTTGCCACCTTTAGAATTGATAAAGAAAGTGACAACAAAAAGCCACTGATTGTGGCTGAATCGCGTCTAACGAATTGCACCATCCACAATAATTTTAACGCAACAAAAAGCAGCAGACTCCATTGAGAAACTCCACCAACGAGCTAGATCTCTCACTAAGGGCTCAATTGGACTCGTAGATAACCGTACTCTTGTTATAATGTACAGAACACAGAATAGAGAAGGACCGTTACATAATCAGATACGCCACAACTAGGACGGATCACGTGAATTGTCATAAATCTGACTGACAAATGTGCTCGAGTTCGGTAAAACTCAAAGACTCCAGGAGTCCAGAACTCGTGGTGGGAACCCTAATTTGGTGCACTCATTGTGGCTAAGTATAACCACCTGCAGCCTCGGCCAATCACAGCGCAGCTCCCGCTTTTTTTTTTGCTCTTTGTGTCAAAGTGTGGCAAGTGTGCTCGAGACGTTTCGAAAAATTTTCCGATTATTTCATCATTTGTCGTTATGCATGAAATCCTGTATAAAACAGTACAGATATCCCAACTCTCCAATGACTTAGTATTAACCCCATCTAATTAAGAAACCTCACAAATGTCTGATATCCACGACTTGTATGAGCAGTACAGATCCTCGTCGGCAAACAAGACGTCTTCAGATCATGAGGAAAATGTCCCTCTTAACCAAGTTGACCTTGACACCGTAGATGTCAGAGATTGGGCAAAAGGAGTGGTTGAGCATCCGTTGGATCGCACAAAGAATTACGTTCGTTCTCTTTTCCCTATTCACAGATGGATCTTACATTACAATTTTGCTTGGTTATACGCTGATGTTATTGCAGGTGTTACTGTCGGTGTTGTTATGGTTCCACAATCTATGTCATATGCCCAATTAGCCGGTTTAGAAGCCCAATATGGGTTATACTCTGCTTTTGTTGGTGTTTTCATCTACTGTTTCTTTGCCACATCTAAGGATGTTAGTATTGGTCCTGTTGCTGTGATGTCATTAGAAGTTTCTAAAGTCATTCATAGAGTTCAATTGAAAAATGCAGATGCAACAGCCCCAGAAATTGCCACTATTTTATCATTGTTATGTGGTTCGATTGCACTGGGTATTGGTTTATTACGTCTAGGTTTCATTTTGGAATTCATTTCCATCCCTGCAGTTGTTGGATTCATGACTGGATCTGCTTTCAGTATCATTGTTGGTCAAGTTCCGGCATTAATGGGTTACAACAAGTTAGTTAACACCAGAGCAGCAACTTTTCAAGTTGTTATCGACACATTGAAGAACTTGCCACACACAAAGTTGGATGCCGTCTTTGGTTTGATTCCTTTGTTCATTCTTTACACCTGGAAGTTCCTTTGTAATTGGGTTCCAACAAAATTCCCAAGAACCAAAATTCCTCTCTTTTACTTACAAGCATTGAGACATGGTGTTGTTATTGTTGTTTTCACATGTATCTCATGGGGTATGATCAGACATCATCCTAAGAAAACCAAAATCTCCATTTTGGGTACTGTTCCATCTGGTCTTCGTGACGTTGGTGCTATGAAAATCAGTGATGGTATCGTTAAAGACATTGCTCCAGAACTTCCAGCAGCCACAATCATTTTATTACTTGAACATATCTCCATTTCCAAATCATTCGGTCGTATCAATGACTATAAGATTGTTCCTGATCAAGAATTAATTGCCATTGGTGTCACTAATTTAATTGGTACTTTTTTCAACGCATACCCTGCAACTGGTTCTTTCTCTAGATCTGCATTGAAGGCCAAATGTAATGTCAAGACCCCATTAGCTGGTATTTACACTGGTGCTTGTGTTCTTCTTGCTCTTTATGCATTGACCGATGCTTTCTACTACATTCCAAAAGCCACATTGTCAGCAATCATTATCCATGCTGTTTCTGACTTGTTGGCATCCTACCACACAACCTTTAACTTTTGGAAAGTCGCTCCAGTTGATGCTGGTATCTTTTTAATTTGTGTCATCATTACCGTCTTCTCATCCATTGAAAATGGTATCTACTTTGCTATCTGTGCTTCTGTTGCCGTCTTGTTATTCAACATTGCATTCCCTAATGGTGAATTTTTAGGCCGTATCAAAGTTGCGGAAGTTATCAACCCAGAAATCATTGAAGCCGATGATTCTTACAGCATTGGACCTGATTCCACTAAACAAGACTCAAGTCAGGAGGATATCGAACTACAAGAATACGAAGTTTCTCAAACCAAAAAAATTGCATCATCTTCCTCATCTTCGTCTGCTGCTAATGCTTTAAAGAGCAGAAAGAAAGATTTGAATATCAGATATCATACCAAATGGTTACCTTACAAAAAAGAAACAGTTCTCAATTCCCAACTGAACGTCTTGCCTCCACATCCTGGTCTTTTAGTCTTTAAACCTGCAGAATCATGGTCCTACTTGAACTGTTCCCGTCAATATGATTTCATCATGGATGAGGTTAACCGTTCTACCAAGAGGGGTAAACCGTTGACTTACAAAAGAAACATTGATCGTCCTTGGAACAATCCAGGTCCTTTACGCTGGTCATTCTTTGGTTTGGCTAAGAAACACACCGCTGAAGAAGTTGTTGAAGATACAAGAGCAGTGTTAAAGACTTTTGTGTTCGATTTCACTAATGTTAATCAAATTGACTCAACAAGTATTCAAACATTAGTTGATTTAAGAAAAGCTATCAACAAGTATGCAGATCATGAAGTTGAATTCCATTTTGTCGGTGTTCTTGACCCATGGATCAAAAGAGCTTTGGTCAATTCTGGATTCGGTGGTGGTAATCAACGTCAAGGTAAAGTGGATGACATTGAAGCCAATGTTGAAGACTTGCAATTGAATGATCAGTTTTATGATGTTGCTAAGAGCAGAGACAACTTGTTAGGATATGTCAGTGTCATTGATACTAATACTCCTTTCTTCCATCTAGATATTCCAAACTTCGATTACTTGGAGGATGAAGCTGAGAAATGAGAGATAGAGTTAGATTAATGTTGTTGTTTCAGGTTGTTTATTCGTTTCGTTAGGTATGGTTATTTATGTTTATTTCTGCATATTTTTGTTGAGTTAAGATATTGCTGGTACGATTATGGTAAACGTATCGAGTTTTCGTTTTGTTTGTTTGTTTTTGTTATGGTTTTCGATTTTAGTTTTTTGTTGTTTTGACCTGTCTTGTATACTTGGTCTAATTAATGGTTAAACCTATAATACAAACTTTATTGTAGATCTATAATACTTTATTTCTATATCTTGTTTAACAAGGTTCAGTTGAGTGATCAGGCTTTGGATGCAAAAATTTTTCTAATGGCTTCTCCAAAACCCTTCATCCCTCTTTCTATCACATCTATCTTGGTAGCTGCATAAGTTGCACGGAAAAACAGTTCATTGTTAGGTTTTGGTGAATCTTCATTTTCATCAGGGACACGGAACCAAGATCCTGGAACGAGAACAACGTTGTGCTCAAAACTAGCTGTTTCCATGATAACTTTCTCCAAAGCCAAAGGATCAGAATTGTAAGTTGTTTCAAATTCAGGATGTTTGGAAGCATCAATTGACAAAGTAAAGAACATTCCTGCAATTGGAACGTTCACTTCAACAATGTCTAAAGGCATGTATTTGAAACACGCATCAATTGAAACGTTCCTTTTGAAAGTATATTCTTTACGAAGTGCTTTTAACCATTCAATGTAGCCAGAATGTCCCCATTTTTTCAGAGTCTCATAAATGATAGCTGTAGAGAATCCAGATGGTGTTTGAATCGATGTTTCAAACTCTCTAACGAATCTTTCCAACAACTTTGATTGACCAGTCATCCAACCGACTCTTGAACCTGGAGCTAAAGTTTTAGAAAATGAGTCCAGTCTGATGACTCTTCCATCTGTGTCAATGGATAAGAAACTTGGAATTAAAGATTCTAAAAATGCTTCATTCGACAATTCTTCTTCATTAGATCCTCCATATTTGTCCAATTGCAAGAAATAGTATGGTTCATCTTCAATGATTAAAAGATTGAACAATTGCGCAACTTTATAGATTTCTTTTCTTCTTTCAGCTGAAATTGAAATACCAGTTGGGTTTTGTCCAGTTGGAATAATATACATCAATTTAGGCATTGGTGAACCACTCTTCTTCAATTTAGTCAATCTTGCTTCCAATTTAACCGCATCAACACCTTCGCCGTCCATCTCCATAGGAATCATTTTGACACCTAAGTTCTTTGCTGTTTCCAAAGAAGAACTGAAGCAAAAGTTCTCGACTAGGATGCTGTCACCTTCGTCACAAAACGTCCTTAAACAAGAACACCAAGATTGGGTTGTTCCCGCTGTTGGAATGAGATCCCATCCTTTGTAAGGAATATTATGAATCATTTCTGTGTGTTCTTTGAGAAACTTCATCAATGGGATTGGACCAGAGGATAAACCATACTGTAGGGCAGTTGAGATTGGATAATCACTGTCTGCACCAACAGTCACTTCAACACCATCTGTGGCTTTTGAGCCTAACTCAGTGATTCCATTGACGAAAGGTGGTTTGGTCGTTGTGCCACTTAAAGTGTCCCAGGCGAAGTATTCAGGCAAGGGAAGACCCCCAGCAAGAAACGCAACACCTTCTTTCTTAAATTTCACAATCTCTTTTAATTTGGAAGGTTTTCTTCTCTGTGCTTCCCTTGATAACAAGTGTGAAAGGTCAACTGGTACGGTCATTGTGGATATTCGAAAATGATATCAATGGGTTTTGAAGATATTGGAAATGAGAGTTGTAAGCAACTGAAAGACCAAGTTGATTTGATTATTCGAAGATTTTTGTTCAATCTCATTTTGTCTTTATCTCCATGATGCCCACCTTCAAATTTAAAGCCACGCCCACCATGGCGCCCACCCAGATAAGATACACCTCAGTGTTCATAACCGCCATTATGGTACGGGCCACAACAAGTATTCTAGTATTGGAAGAGACATCGTGTAAGTAACTGAGGGTGTTCAATGTCTACTGCAATAATTGTTGTAATAAGTAGTCCATGATTTCATTAGTTATTCTTTGGAAACATGATTTCATAGCTCCAACTCGCAGAAAAAGCTCAAGTCTTTGAACAAAGTACTTTCAAAATTAACACACTGTGAGTGTTTGATCAATGTGTTTATAACGTGCCTCATCAATGATTTTAACAGATAAGGAGCTTCTGTAGCGTCTACTGTTTCCATTCCTTCGTCAATATCTGATTTCAAGAACAAACTCAAAAACTTGAATGCATCATTTTCCAAATCCGTGCTTTGCGATGTTCCAATATGATCATAGGTGTTGTATCCATGAGTCCAACATACCAAAGTAGCTAAATACATAGAGTATGGCAGGTGCGGAACACTTGTTATGATCCCCTCATTGCTTAAAACCATTCTCAGAAGAGAGCATGCTTGATTCATTGAATATTCACCATCTTTAGATTTTGACCATGAACGTACCAACATCTTATGTTTAGTCTTTGTGATCGCATCAAATCTAACTTTTCCCGGTGATAAGTAAGTTGTAGGCTCTTGTTGTTGAGTGTCAGCCAATATTTGTTTGCTGTATTGCACAATCAAATCAAAATCACAATACAGTCCTAACAAACCAACGTTTAAGAGTGTGATATTTGCCCAAAATACAGGTGAAGTGTCGTAATCGTTGAGAAGAGGACCAAAACTGTTCCGTGCCAAAGATAAAGCATTAGCTTCGGCGATGTTGTTATGAAAGTATGCCTTCCACCCTAAAAAGGCACCTTCGATCTTAGATGCGATCATGTGCAGTCTTCCGCTAGATTTTAATGGTTCATTAATCTCAGAAGTCACAATATTGCTCGATGATCTTAGCTCATTGACTAGTGACAAGACACCATGTAGGAAAACGTATCTTGAAAATTGGGAGAAACAATTAAAATGATATTCAAGGTTATCATCACCATCTTTCGGACCAGCCGGTTTCATAAGATGTCTCAAACTGAACAAGAAATTTGGCCATCTTCCTTCTGGTTTGACACTGGGTATAAGGTTTCCATTATAATAAACGTCTTCTTCACTTAATTCATATCTCTTCTCTGTTGGATCAGGACAAACTGTTCTGACAGTGAGGTTTCTTGGAAGTATGTTATAACTGTGAAAAAAAGAATTGACATCGTCAGCATTCCATACATCATCAGAGTATGGTAGTTCCAACTGGATATCAAAGACTGAAATTGAAGGAATCAATCCATAGAAAAACGTTGCTTGAGCATCTAACATATAACTGAAAAATGCCATTCTTTTCATTGTTTCATAAGAAACCCATTTCAACCACACTTCAGTTCTTTTCTCTTGTGATTCTTCAAATAATATTGGTGGTTCAGTCAAGTTATCAAAGAGTCTGAATTCCTTGAAGATATTAACAATCACTGAATGATAAATGTTATACCGTGACAATTGTATAGTGTCACCAAAGTACATATGAAAAACATCATTCAAGAGTAAAGATTGAAGAAGATTCAACGGGATGGTTTCCAAAGTGTATTCGAAAGA
The DNA here is from genome assembly GCA_030579035.1 of Gotozyma siamensis. Lineage (NCBI taxonomy): Eukaryota > Fungi > Ascomycota > Saccharomycetes > Phaffomycetales > Phaffomycetaceae > Gotozyma > Gotozyma siamensis. Next base: position 186,514 of record JAKTZZ010000018.1, read on the forward strand.
GTTGAGCGCCTGATGTAATTGAACTCTTAACCGTTTTTGAATATTCACAGCCAGTGTGTATTCGATGCTGTATTTCTCCGTTGATTGGTTGTACAACATACCGATGGTTATCATTGAAGTTAGTAGTATCAAATGAAGATCTGCAAGTGACTCTTTGAGGGTGAGGTCAAATGCTGTCGCTTTGTGAATGATTGGATAGATACAATTGAAGTTTTTCCAGTATTGATCAAGGAAAAATGACATGTTAGCTTTGGAAAAGAGAATATCTATGTTTTCCTCATGATCTTCAACTTGGAGTTCATGTTTGAGAAACTCTATCAGTTTCTGCGAGAGCTCCTGGTATAATCCATAATCGACATTAACATCTTGCATAATAGCTTCATTGTTAACCAGCTCATTCTTGGGAGTAGCAACTGCCGTACTGGTGGTAGTCTCGACATAAAATGGTTCAAAGTTGTATTTCATGTCATTCCCAAACAGCCAACCAAAAGAGTCCTTGACGGTGTGTGAAACATTGGAGAACTTGAGATGTGAACCGTGAACTTCAAATTGTGGTTCAGTATCAATAACCGGCCCCACATGGTTTGCTTTATGACGCTTAACTGATGGTTGTTGGTCTGCTATGAGATCATTGGGTATTTCCTTGTTGAAATCTCTAGCTGAAGCGTGTAAGTGGGTCTTGGATCTCTCGTGTTTCTCTAGCAGGTCCTTTCTGGCAAACGATACCTCACAAACGGTACATGTGAACGGCTTAACCTGGGCATGGTTGGACTCGTGTCGTTGGAGGTAATCACGCCTCTTGAAGGCTTTCCCACAGCCGGGGAAGAGACACTCGAACTTCTTGAGCGTGTCCGCTTTGACGGCCATGTTTGAGGGTTAATGGAAGGTGAATGTAAACACTTTAGGAATTGATAATAGTTGATAAGATGAGATCGCCAAAAAGTGACGGAAAAAAAATTCAATTTGACAATCAAAACATGGAACACCGTTTTGATCCAAAGTGTCACAATTTTGCCGTTGAAGTTCCCAAGTTCGAATCAGATCGTTGTTAATAATTTATATTTTCAATGCTTATGGGACTAATCATGTTTCATTATTTGGGTCTACTAAAAGATTACTCAAAAGAAAAATATGGAGAACTGAGCTCAACTACAACTGCATACAAATCACAATAAGAATTAATATTGAGGAAAGTGTTTATGAACAAAACAAATGGAGAACAAAGAAACGAACGTCAAATAATTATCTAGCAAAAAATATATTAAGGAGGTAAACCAGTTACCAATCAAGTCATTTTGGCCTTATCATCCAAAGACTCATCTACCAATTCTAGGCTTTCTCCTTCAAGCTCATCAAACTCTGATTTCTTTCTGCTACCATCTTCATTGAACACATCTTCAATTTTGGTAGTGGCCTGGATAGTTTTTGATGGGAAGATCAGATGTAATGTGATTTCTGTAATCATACTAATTGCAATACCCCAAATGTACGAAACTTGGAAGATGTAAGTCCAGAATCCATTAGTCTTGTCCTGTGCACCCCAAGCAAGACCTGGCATTAAGAAGACGGTACCAACGAAGAAGGAAACGATACTTCTCCAGTCAAAACCACCCCAGAACCAATAGATAGATTCGCTGTTGTCAATGTAAAGATCTTTGATCAAAAGTTTTCTCTTGTAAATGATGAAATATTTAGCAAGAATGATACCTGTTTGGGAACTGCAGAAACAACCCCAACCACTACCGAAGACGATAACTGCAGTCGCAGAAGTCAAAATCTTCCATGGCCAGATTAAAACACCAATGATCATGACGATAATACTGGATCTTCTGATGTTCAAGTATTTTGGCCATAAACCGGTCATATCCATGGATGAAGACAAACAATTCAATAGTAAGTTGATTGCCAATTGTTGTAAGACAAAAGTCAAAGAACCAAAGAAGATCGCAGCACGAGAAGCAGCGGAGAACTTTTCGTAAACCAAAATTTTGGCCATTAAATTCAATGGATTCCATTCTTTGACACCTAAGAATTCATAAGCTGCAGAAGTTGAAATTGCACCAAAAATACAAGCGACAGTCAGACCAGCTGGTGCACCTAACATTTGAGAGGCAAGTGGGGCAGTTCTAGTAGTTGAATATCTGGTGAAATCAGATTGACCAAGAATACCAGTACCAGCAGAGCCAATGATTGAGAACATACCTTTGACAAAAGCCCAGCCAAAGGCACTGTTTGAAGTGAATGTGGTTTGCTCTGAGAATAAAGTACCAACACCACCGGCAGTCTTGACAGTGTATCCTAGAATACCACAAAAGGTACCAATGATTAAGAAAGTGACAATTCTGAAGAACCAATGTAAGTTTTCTGGTTTTATGAAAGTACATGGAACCATACAGACACAGTAAAGAATAAGACCTACCAAGTTAGCGGAAGTGATGTCATTCTTATCGTTGAAAGTATCCCAAGTGGCGAAAGAAGGACTCAAACAAGAAAGCATAACTGCAAAAGCTTGAGCTCCCCAGTACGCTTGAACACCCCACCAAATGATACCAGTAAGAATACGCATAACAATACCAAAAGTAGCACCACGGATACCGTATTGCATTCTGGCAATGACAGGATAACCGATGTGGTACTTAGCACCAATAACACCCATGATAGCAGCACAAATACCGTAGAAACAACCTGCGGCAAAAGAACATAAGATACTCTGTTTCACAGAAAGACCGAACCCAACCAAACTGGAACCGGTGGTGTACCCGGTGATACTGAAACTCTCAACAAGCCAATAAGCAGCGTAAGCGAATGCGTTCCAGGTTCTTCTGTCCTTGCCAAAAGGAATCAAGTCTCTATTTGTAAGTCTGTCGTTACTGTATCCACCATCTTCATCTTTTGGAACTTCGAGCTTTTTCTTCCAGGCTTCCCAGTCGACCATTGTAGCGATATTATGTGTATGAAAAGTGTCTGTGGGTGCAAAATCAGCGGAATCGGGACATCTACCTGGCTATAAGTACTCGTTTACGTTCATTGTTATCTTTCTCTTAATTCATTCAATTCTTATCATTTCGCGATCACTGCAATTAATAGCAAAAGTTCCCTTTACCTTAAGAGATCACTACTCATTTTATCCAACTTTCTTATCAACTGAGTGGATAAATGCCCACAGTGAGGGAGAATGTGCAGGTCGAGAACGATTTTCCTGGCTTTCTCCACCAATTTCTCATCGTTTTGATAAGTGCCCACCATGGGGCGCAGGATGCCCACCAGGGACCTGCCCACCAAAACGGTTTTGCGGATTTCAGATCTCCATCCAAATAGACAAAGTTAACATCAACCCTGGTGGGCACAAAGTATCAGCTTCATATATATGCTCATTTCCCGCTTGGTTTGCTCTCGCTGCTCAATGGACTGAGTCACAGCAATCGAAATGAGCACATTCGCAGACGTTCCAACAGTTACCCTCAACAATGGAGTGGTTATGCCAGTCTTTGGATTAGGTACCTGGCAATCGCCAGCTGAAGAAGTCCAAAAAGCAGTCACTTATGCTCTAGACAACGGTTACAAACACATTGACACTGCTGCTATTTACGGAAACGAAGTTGATGTTGGTATTGGTATCAAGAACAGTAAAGTTGAAAGAGAGGATTTCTTTTTGACTACTAAATTATGGAATTCTCATCATGCTCCTGCTGATGTTGTTGAAGCATTTGAAAAGAGTTTGAAAGATCTCGGCGTCGATTATGTGGACTTATACCTAATGCACTACCCATGCGCCAATGACAAAGAAGAATTTCTCAAGGGGAACTTCAAAGTTGTTGACATTGATTTTACTGAAACTTGGAAAGCAATGGAAAAATTACTAGATACTGGTAAAGTGAAAGCCATTGGTGTTTCCAATTTCTGTCAAGAAGAATTACAGAAGCTATTAGATAACTGCACTATCAAACCTCAAGTCCATCAAATGGAAATGCATCCTTATTTGAGACAAGAAGAATTCCTTCAGTTTCACAAAGATAATGATGTTCATGTCACAGCATATTCAGCATTTGGTAACCAAAACCCATTGTATCAATTGAACGGAGAACCAAGAATCTTATCTCATCCAACAGTCACTTCTATCTCTGAAAAAATTGGTAAAACTCCAGCGGAAATTATCGTCGCTTGGGCCATCCAAAGAGGCACTTCAGTCATTCCGAAAACTGTTACCTTATCAAGAATTGATGAAAATTTAGGCGGACAATCATTGAAATTATCCGAAGAAGATTTCAAAGCATTGTCTGATTTGGGTCATTCTGCTAGATATTCTGATTTTGGTCCAGATGTTGGTTACTGGTATTACAGAGATCTTGAATGCCCTGGTAAGAAACCAACAGCTGTTTATTAGTTGATTTAATTTGATAGTTATTGTCTATCCATTTAGTACTCCTTCGATTAATCAATTCTAATTATAGGCTCTTAATAATTCTTCTTCGCCAGTATCTTGTACCTCACATTCAGTCAGGTTTAAAGAGATCTATTATCTACAGAACACTCTAAATATCTCATATCATTAAATCAATTCTTCAACCCATCATAAATCAATAAGTAGCATTCAATCTACGAGAAAGGTACTCGCCAGAAGTAATTGGCTCATACTTCTTTGGGTTAGTCTCTGAGTAAGTTCCTTCCAAAGCATCAACAATTTTATCTCTGTTAGCAGAAACAAAGAAAGGAATTGAATAACGAGGTTTCGAAATCCCACTGCTTGAATCAACAGGTGGGGCGGTGACTCTGTGTAAAGTTGATTTCAAGGCATCATTCGACCATCTTTGTAAGAAATCACCAGTGTTGACAACCAAAGAGCCCTCGATGTATGGAGCAGGTAAGAAAGTTCCTGGACGGTATGGGTCTTCAACTTGTAAACCACCACATTCATCTTGAAGAAGCATAGTCAAGGTACCAAAATCAGTATGTGCCGCAATTCTTTCCGCTTTTCCTGTCTTTAAAGACTTCTCATCAGTTGGCGGATAGTGTAACAATCTGAGTTGGTTGTCTGAATGGTCATGATACGGTAAGAAGAATTCCTCTCCTAGATTCATACCAATAGCGATTGCCCTCAAGAAATTTTTACTAATGGTGTCTGCCATCTTGAAATAATAGATGCAAAACTCCTGAAATCCGGGTATATCATTTGGATCTGGCCATATATTGTAATAGACCTTATTGTTTGGATTATTCATATCAAACGATTCTTTAACATCAGGGATTTGTCTAAGTTTCTTAACCTCTTCTTCATCAAAAACCATCTGAACGACTTTCTCTTTCCCAACGGAAGAGTATCCGCAATGATGGGCACCTTCCTCTGGATGTGGAGCTTTCATCTTCTTCTCTGTGTCCATGTCAAAAAACTGTTTGGACCACTCGAACATTCTCTTTTGATCTTGAATTGGGATCCCGTGGTTGATAACGTACATGAAACCAACTTCCCTCATCACCCGCACCATCTCTTTACCAACTGCTAGTTTACCCTTTTCTGTTCCATTGTAGAATGGACCAAAGTCTACGATAGGAACACCTTCGAACTTCTCATCAACGACTGGAGACATTGCTTTACCACACTGGAACTTCACACTATTCAAGGCAGGGAAGCTCCAAATCGACGCCTTTATAACCGCAAACACGGGTGCCTTTGACGATCATACGAGAATCTGTCATTAGTAGCGATAGCATTTGTTTGTTGATCCCGCCCACCAGAATTTTTTATCTCTCCACCAGAAATGCCCACCAAGAATCTTTCCTCACCCACCAATTGCCCATCAACTATGGCTTACAGGACTCAATCTTCTCTAAGAGAGCTCATAAAAAGGGAGGCGTTGCCTCCCAATGGGAAACGACGGTGGCAGGAAACACGAAAATGACCAACAACAGAACCCTGCTCATCGGTGTGGATGTCGGTGGAACCAACACAGATTCAGTACTCGTGGATCCTAATCAGGTCCACACTGAAACTCGAGGAGTGCTTAGCTGGAATAAGTCAGTAACCACTAAAGAAGTCTCAGACGGTATTCAGAGCGGGATCTCTAAACTGTTTGAAGATTGCAAAGATATCAACAAGTCAGAAATCACATCAGTGACCATCGGTACTACCCATTTCATCAATGCCGTTGTCGAACAAGATCAATCAAGATTGTCCAAAGTCGCTGTTATGAGGGTCTGTGGACCTTACTCTCGTCAGATTCCTCCATTTTCTGATTTCCCTACCGGTTTGAAGAACATTATGAATGGACATGTTGGATATTTGAAAGGTGGATTCCATGTTGATGGTAAACCAATCCGTAAACTGGATGAGAAGGAGATATTAGAACAGATTGAACAGATCAAGGCCAAAGGGATCAAAGCAATTGCCATTGTTGGTATTTTCTCCTCTTTGAAACCAGAACAAGAATTAAAAGTCAAAGAAATAATTCTTAAGCACATTCCTGATGCAAGAGTCGTCTTATCTCATAAGATCTCAGGTGTTGGATTCATTGAGAGAGAAAACGCATCTATTTTAAATGCTTCTATCTTACCATTTGCAGAGAAGATCATCCATTCATTTATTGATGCCGTTGAGAATAAGATTGGTTTAAGCTGTCCTGTCTTCTTAACTCAAAACGATGGTACTGTTCTATCAGCCTACGAGTCGCTTGAATTGCCAATCAGAACTTTCTCATCCGGTACCACTAACTCAATGAGAGGTGCTTCGTTCTTGGGTAACGTTATGGGTAAATCAGCTATAGTTGTTGATGTTGGAGGTACTACTGCTGATGTTGGATTATTGCTTCCAACTGGGTTTCCTCGTCAATCTTCATCTTATTGTACCGTTGGTGGTGTGAGAATGAACTTTTCCATGCCTCATGTTGAAAGTTTAGGTCTTGGTGGTGGCTCACTCGTCAGAGAAATCAATGATGAAGTCTTCGTTGGCCCTGAATCTGTTGGTTATGAAATCTTGGAAAGGGCTATGATCTTTAATGGTGATGAAATCACAGCTTCTGACGTTGCGGTCGCTGCTGATCCTTCTCTTAAAATTGGTGATGTTGCTAAAGTTAGTGGTAAATTCACCTCTGAATTCATTGGTAAGTTTCAAGATCGTGTTAAACTCATGTTGGAAACTGTCGTTGATAGAATGAAGACCTCTCCTCAAGACATCACCGTCTTAGTTGTTGGTGGTGGTTCTTTCATCGTTCCTGAGAATCTGGATGGCGCATCTGAAGTCATCAGACCTCAATATTACAGCGTTGCTAATGCAATTGGTGCTGCATTGGGTAAGATATCATCTGAGTGTCATCAAATCAAGCAAATTAATGGTGATCTTACAAAAGAAGGCTTTTTAGAAGATTTGAAAAAAGAGGCCATCCAAAAAGCTTTGGATAAAGGTGCACTTGAATCATCTATTGAGATTATCTTCTGGTCTTACGATCCTGTTCCTTATGTTCCTAACACTTTCGAGTTTTTTGTCAAGACGATTTCTGATGTTGATTATGACAAGATAAGAGGGAAAACATTTCATATTACCAAAAGAGACGATGGAGTTGTTGGTACGAAAGACATTATTAAAAGTTCAACTTTTAAAACTTCAGATAATTTGCATAAAGACATTGATTATGATACTTTTGATTATGCGAATTACAAACCTCTAGTAAACTCCAAAAAACAATGGGAGATCTCACTAATTGATTTAGAACTTCTGAGAATAGGTACTTATATTCTTGGTTGTGGTGGAGGTGGTGATCCATATTCTTACTTCCTTGCATCTTCTAATCTGCTGAAACAAGGTGATTCAATCACTGTTATTGATGTGGATGATATTCCAAATTATATTGAAGGTGAAGGTGATATTATTTCACTATGTGGTGCTGGATCTCCAACTGTAACCCATGAACAATTGTTTGCAGAAGGTTTAATGACTTGTTATCATACGATGAGTAAATTCATTGGGAAAACACCAGAAGCACTTTTCCCTGTTGAAATTGGTGGTGCTAATGGATTAATTTCATTTACTGTTTCTGCTTCTTCTAAATTAAACCTTCCTGTTGTTGATGCAGATTTGATGGGAAGAGCATTTCCAACCCATAATCAAACCATTCCAGTTGTTTACACACCCGAAGATGAGGCATTCTATCCACCAACGGTCATCAGTAATGGTAATGGTAATACAATGATCATCTCTGAATCTAAGAATGATTTCTTATTGGAGAACGTCATGAGGGCTTCATTGGCGGAAATTGGATGTTCTGTTAGTTTGATGAATCCACCAATGTCTTATGCAGATGTTCAAGAAAAGAGTATCATTGGGTCTATTTCATTGGCCTGGAGAATCGGTAAAGCTGTCAGAGTTGCTAGACAGCAGTCTGAAACTTATAAATTACCTGAAATCATCTTGAACTCTGTTGGGAACTCAGGAAAGTTGTTATTCTCAGGTAAGATTGTTGGTGTTGAAAGAAGATTATTCAAAGGTCATGTTTGGGGAACAGTTATTATTGAAGAATCAGATTCCAAAAAGAGAAAAATGTCCATCCCATTCAAGAATGAAAACATTTATGCTAAGATTGATGATGAATTAGTTTGTTCTGTTCCTGATTTGATCTCCGTTATTGATGCAGACACAGGTGAAGCTGTGGGGACACCTGATTACAGATATGGTCTTCTTGTTTTCGTCTTGGGTATTGCACCAAACAACAAATGGACCGATACGGAAAGAGGTATCGAAATTGGTGGACCTGTATCTTTTGGAATTGATGATATGGAGTATGTACCAATTTCCAAATTTTCTAAACCAGTGTCAGTTATCAAAGAGTATTTCAAGGACTAAGAGGCAATTCATGATTAATCGCTTCTTCAATATATAGATCTAGTAATATTCATAATTCATCATAAATTAATATATTTTTAGTAATTATCTATCTAAAATCTCGCTAAAATGTCCTCCGAGTACAGTTAGGAAATTCAATAATATAACATAATTTAAAACATATAATTTTTACTTAGCTCGATACAAAAAAAACAACCCCCAGACTCTAACCACGGAAGATCCTTCTCGCCAAATCGGCTATCGTTGCCCTTGATTCCACCAGTGGATAGACAATAACCAAACCAAAAGATAAGAACAACCAAATGTACATAATGACAACCCAAAGGTATAAGAATCCAGTTGAGAAAACGTATGGAGCAGCACTCAAAGGTATTGGAATAATAAAGACAAAGACAGCCACAAGAATCGACGTGAGAATGGTATATTTGACATATTGGCCATTTAATTGTTTTAGATCCAATATTTGTTTTTGAGGAAGTTCATCTTCATTGTAAACAACATGATGATGATGTTGATTTTCAACAGATACTTCTTCTTTCTCAATTGATACTTCTTCCTTACCATTTTTCAAATCATCTATAGCAATTTGGGAACTTTCTTTGATGTCTAATTTTGAATCTGATTCATCAGATGAATCTTCACCATCTTCAGAAAGGATTGTTTTATTTCTAGTTGTGCTAAAATCAAAATTTGCAGGTTTTATCCATGAAATGGTAACGGCAATAATACCACCAAGCACAATAGCAGCGGCGTTACCTGCAAATGAAACCCAATTGGAAGATAAATTATCAACTGTGATATCACCTTCTAAACCGGCACAAGTCGCCAACCAGACGACTAATGCTAAGATTAAACCACCGACTGAACCACCAACTGCACCATACATGTTCAAATCTTTCCATAAGAAAGAAAGGGCGATTGGGAAAACACCAGAAGCAGTGGCAACACCAAGGAAATTAAATAACCAACCCATTGAAATACCAATCTTGTAAAAGACAGAAGCTAGTGCGGATGCATAGATTGACCAAATGAAAACACTAACTTTAGCAGAAATGACGACTTCTTTAGGTGTAGCTTTTGGTCTGATGTACTTCTTGTAAACATCATATGACATCAATGTGGAAGATGCGATCAATTCACCAGATAGGGAAGAGGTGACAGAAAGGAAAACCATCAATAAGATGATAACAGAACCGGCTTTACCTAACAAATATTGTGCAGCTGCCACTGAAGCTAGACCAGAACTCACTTCTAAACTACTTAGTTCTGGGAAGTCAGGATATAGTGAAAGAGCACGAGCACCTAAACCAAGAGTCAAACCCATAGAAGTTGGGATGATGAACCAAGCACAAGCAGAGAAAAAGTATGCTGGGGAAGTATGTTTGTTACTAGCAGCAATGGCACGAGACCAGTATGCTTGATCACAATTGACCAAACCAAAACCGGTAATGACTGATCTGACTGCAAATAATGCACCTTCTTGAGATCTGAAAGTCAGGTAAGAACCGTGAAAGTTGTTCTCTATAGGTTGAACTTTTGCTAATTCGGTCAATAGCTCAACCATTTTGGCAGGTGAACCAATTTTAGAATCATCACCAGCGTAAACTGTGTATGCAAAGACCATGACAAAGATCAATAAGAGGAAAGTATGAGTTGCATCTGCGATGAAAGTAGCTCTTAGACCTCCTAAAAAGACGTAGATTGCACAAACAAATGGTAATAACCAAATAGCAGCGTAATAATCAACACCACTGACTGCATGAACAACTGAAGCACCACCAAGTAAGATACAAGCAGAAACAATCGAATTACAAACAAAAGCACACCATAGGAAAGCTAAATGACCAGGGGTACCAAAACGGAAATAACCCATTTCTGGGAAGGTTGTAACCAAGTTAGCATTTGCTTTAACTTTTGCAGCAATGATTGAAAAGACACCAACTTGACATAAACCACCAATACCATAGTAATAAGATCCAGATATACCTAAAGTGTATGATTGTGTTGCAGATTGTAAAAGAGTCAATGACCAAGTCCAAGATGAGACAATACCACAACAGATCAAACCAAATGGAACGTTTCTTGAAGCAGCGGTGAACTCATCAGCATTATCAGAATGTGTTTTGGTGTACTTGTTTTGAATCCAAGTGATGATGTTCATCAACACTGCAAAAAAGACACCTAGACCAAGAATCACGGCATAGCCTGCCCCTTGTGGTAGATTTGGTTCCATGTTGAATGTGTGTGCTGGTACCTATCAAGTGTAAGACATATAGATATTCTTCTCTTTTAAGTACACTCTCTCATCTTGATGGTTATGCCAGTGGATCAACAGCCACATTGGGTAGAGACGTCCGATCCGATAGAGTAACGACTCACAAGGCTGGAAATTGGAATCTCCAAACGTTCCTGTACCTGTCATCTGATATGTGCAAGCATACACTTATAATAGCCACAGATTGTAAATTGATACATTATTTTTGGTTCTGCATGTTTATGCTCAGTGTTAGTATTAGAATATGGGTGGGATGAAACAGGTTTCTTGTATGAGATGAATCATTAGAACCAATGACACAACTCAATTGGGGCTCTATCACCGAAAAATTCGCCTTTTGGAACTTGATGGTGAAAATTTTTTGATATTAATTCTTCTATATTGCTCAATTTAGATATAACAATGTAAACATCATCAGGGGAAATATTCTGTCAACAGAGCGTAAACTGGAGTACAAAGATTCTAATCATGATGCAATCGTTACACATAATTAAAGAACAGAGTAACGACTTGAACCGATCCGAAGAGCTCTCATCATTTTTTAAGCCCGTTCACACTATTGTGGCTTTCGTGGCTTTGATTATTGATTCTGGATTCTAGAATCCCGCAATATTGAATTTCGAATCCCGTGGATTATTAGATAACCTTAATTGACGCATAACGTCTGATGGGCAGTTGTGTAACTTATACCTATGTGAAAGAGACTGAAAAGTTTGTTAAAATACTCATAGAATTGACCATCTCTTTTGATTCAAAAAAATTCTAAAGTTTACTGAGCAGATAGGAGTAACGTAATCTCATATCTTGTCAATGAATATTACAAGTTGCAAATACTAATTTCGTTTTCATACTTCATACTTTACACAAAACCGATATGAACACCTCATATCTTTCTCTTTCATAAAAAATGCAAACACTAACAAAACCAACCAATCCTCTTAATCATCAAGAAGAGAAAGTAAGATTATTGAAAAAAAGACACAGTTAATTATCATGCACCGCATAGAAACGTTCAGTATCTTTCTCAAAAAGATTGGTAAGTCTGAAAAGGGCGGGTTTCTTCTAACTTATTCAACTCAAATCTTGAAATTCTTTGACTAGAAACACAGAAAACAACAGATTAATCACATATCATCTTCATGTTCCAAAATTCTTTCCATGTCGAACCATTTCTCACCTCCATGTGAGCATTTACTCACACCTTTGACAATAAATCCTAATCTTTCATAGAATGGGATTAGATTTTCTTTAGACAATATAACAATTCTATCACCAACGTATAAATTTGATAATTTTTGAATGAAATCATTCATTAATAAAGTAGCCAAATTTTTTTTCTGATGCAATGGATGAATCACCAATGAATGAATACCAATAGTGACTGATGATTCAACATGACCTTTCAAACCCACATTTGTTGATGATTCTCCTTCATTCTTCACTTCACCACCTTCTTTAAGCACAAATTCATCAGGAACACCCATTGACTCCTCAGTGATGTAAATGTCTCCAATCTTGGTTGCAAGAACTTGGCCCACTAGTTGCTCTTTGATTATTTTACCTCCATTACCAACAATAGTACCATCTATACTGGCTTCCAAATTTTCAGCCTTTTCACTACCATCGGTGAACTCCCTGATGAATAAACCTGAGCATAGTTCAGGACATGTCTTAAGTCTGTACTTGAGGCCAATTGGGGAACATCTCTCATTTGGAGGAAACCCTAAATCTTCCAGCTGCTGCACCTGCTCAAGATCAGGAACGTTGAGGGGTCTGATTGCAATGTGTTGAAGATCCATTTGAAGGGGAGTGTGTATGTGTGATTGTGTAGTGTGATTGGTGGGGCTCTTGTGTTTATAGATCCCTGAAGCCTAACTCTCTTTCTTTTCCGTAGCTGACAAATTTCTTCTATTCGAATTGAATGATATTAAAACAATGCTAATCATCTCATATTTTTCCAACATTTTTTTTTTTGTTTTGCTGTACGAAGTCCATTTTAGATAAGTCCTGTCACCTGGTTTGTCTGAAATTTTTTAGGCGGAGCGCTCCTTCCACGAAAATGAGAGCTAGGCAGAGAGGCTCCTACTACAACTAAATTCAAGTCTCATAAATAAAAAAATCTAAACAACTTCAGGGACACAGGTTCGGGTGTTTCGAGACCACGTCCATACTGAGCCCGTTCCACAGCCACTCGTTGAGTTTGTCGTCGCTCAGCTCTTTTAGGTCCACTTTGAAAGCCTGCACGAAGTTCCTCACGTGCACGCTCACGACCCCATCGGTAAACATTGCAGACTCGTTGAAGATGGCAATCGTGTTCCACAGCTGAATCCTCCTTAGGCAAGCTACCACCAGACTCGTCACGACACCACCGTTGAGACAATGTACATAAACGTTTCCAGACCTCAGTATCACTTTCAACACATCGATGACTTGTTCCCTTGTGGGCGTCTGCTGCTGTTTCTTCTTGGACTCCTTGGCCATCTCACAGTGGATCAGCTGGATCCCTTCCAATTGGGCAAACTTGTACAACAATGGGTCTGATTCTGCAGTGATGGGTTTTGGTGTTAGTGACACTATTGTGCGCAGTTGCAGTCTCCTGAGGTACGCAAAGTTCACCGGGCGCGGGTAGGAGCCCCTGTGGATCGTGGGGGTGATCTGCGAGAAGCGCAGTGGTGGGTAGAGAATCATTTGCAATGTAGAAGTGATATTAGTAGTATCTTTACAATAGTGTGATGGTATATAGTAGTGTTTCGTGCTCGTGTATTGGTACCGCGAACACCCATACACCAGACACACACCCAATCTATCAACAAGACATTAAGTGATTTAAGTCTTATTGTTCACTTTCGATCCTTAAGGATGTCCTCGTGGTTCGCATCGATTCAAGAGGCTGCACAACAGCAACTAAACACGCTCAAGGAGCAAAATCTCAGTGCGAAACTCAACGAATTAGTCACCAATGGATCTAAATTAGTTGAATCAGGTCTTGAAAACAGTAAAGAATTACTCTCGAAAGGTGAATCTTTAATTGATAAAGAAAAAATCAATGGATATTTGGACAGTCTGGACAAAGAGTTAGAGAATGTTGAAAATTTAACGATCAAGGCTTTTGATGACACGTATAAATTGATTGCTGGTGGTTCTGATGCTGGGGTTGAAGCTAGTGGAGACGAAGAGATTGATGAAAATGATGCTAATTTGATGGTTAATGTCGGTGGTGAGTCTAATAAAGATGTGAGGGATATAGCTGAAAATGATGCTGATGGGGTTTCTCCGGTGGTGATTGCTTTGACGGGACAGTTGAATGAATTACAAGCGAAGTTGAAAACTGATTCTGAACTTAAGTCAAGATTTGATGCTTTTGCGGCTGAAGATGTTAAATTGAATAAGGATGAAGAGGAAGCTCAAAAGGAATTGAGTTTAAGTTTTGAAGAGTTCAAGAAATTGTTGTTGTTCAGTCGTCAATTGGCAAAGAAAGAGCCAAAGGATGAAGAACCTGAAAAGGAAGAGAAGAAAGAAGATAAGAAAGCTGATGAGGATGATGAAGATGACGATTGGGAGTAACTCATATAATAATACAATCCTACTACAATGACATTCAAAAAACTTCATTAAAGAGATAAACTCGTAATAAGATGAATGACTTCATAGTCTTTCCATCTTAAAACCTAGTAATCCAACACCATCCCATTTTCTAGGCAACAATTCCATTTCCAAAACCTTCTCCTGCCTTTTAATCAATAATGAAAGTGGTTGATTTTCAACAACACTCCCATAAACTTCTTTCAATTCATTCAAAACGGTATATCCATTAAACTTAATGATCTCGTCATTGACTTTCAAATCTGAATGATATGCTGGAGATTGATGCAATATCTCATTGATTTTCAAGAATGGGACTCCATGAACTGGGCTGTTGAACAGAATAGTCTCTTCTTGTTCTTGATTTACCGGATCAACAATCACATATTCCTCCGCATCAACATCGCTCTTGATTTCTTTCACTTCACCCTTCTCAGTTGAAGAAGTCCCGGAACCAAACAACTCATCTAATCTCTCTGCAATCACATTAACAACCAATTCCAAATCATTACGATATTTCAGAACAGCCACCCTTGTAAACCTGACATCAACGACATTCTTATCACTTTTAGGAAATCCATCTCCCGTTATTAAAGATTCTTGCATATCACTTTTCAAATTTTGAGTTAAATGAGTTGATAATTGATCTATTTTGGATTCTATTTCAGTTTTGAGTTGGATTATGTCTTTGATTGGAAGTTTGAAGAGTGGGGTTAGGTTGGAAGATGAAGTTTCTGATGGCAGGAGGGGCATGTATGGATCGATGACATTGAGACGTGACATTTTGTATGTTTTGTGGTATTTTTATGTCAATAGTACCTGATGGCAAAATCTCAAAGAGAAAAAAAATTCAAGACCTCATCTCAACTTATCATAGTCACCAACTTATATTAAACACACATAATGCTCACGATAAAAGTCGAGTTTTTGGGAGGGCTCAACATCATTTTGGCTCCACCACATCCTAAGCAAATCACAGTGGAAATGCCAGATTCCAGCACTTTAGGTGATCTTATTAAACAAATATCAACCACATTAATCCCAGATGCTAAAGATGTTGATGTGTTTCTTGAGAATGGCACCATCAGACCAGGGATCCTCACGTTGGTAAATGATGCTGATTGGGAACTCGAAGGTGAAGAAAGTTACGAGTTGGAGCATAAAGATGTGATTTCTTTTACTTCTACGTTACATGGTGGATGATAATAGATTAAAGTACTACAGAATATCAAAAAATAACATACTAGATCTTCATTGTAAAACACACTGTTTATTTCTTCTTCTCTTCATTCTCTGCTTCGACTTCTGTAACGACAGCACTGATGTCTTCAACGGTCCAAGCTTTAATTGCACCATCTTTCTTCAACACACTCAATTCAATGTTTTTGGCCCCGCTCTGCACAATTTCTAACAACGCCCTGACGGTTAATTTAACAGCATCTTGTTCTTTCAAATCAGCTTCGTAATTTTTTTCTAAAAACTCTCTAACTGTCTTACTTGATCTACCAATTGAAGTTGCTTTCCAACTTGAATAAATCCCACTTGGTTCAGTCAAATATAACTTTGGTTCATCACCATCAAACCCAACAATCAAAGTACTGATTCCAAAAGGTCTGACACCACCAGATTGAGTATATTTCTGTTGAATTCCAGCAACATGTCTTGCCAAATAATCCACACTAACTGGATCCTCCAATGTCAAACGATGCGATTGTGCCTCCAAACGGGCCATGTCGATCAAAACACGAGCATCAGCACTCAAACCGGCAAAGGCAAGGTATAAATGCTTGTCAATTCTAGTGATCTTCGAAGGTGTTGTTCTAGGATCTTGTAACTTTAAAGCAGAACGACGTTCACAGGCAATAACGATTGAATCTTGAGCCTTGAGGGCAACGGCACAAGTTCCCCTCTTGACGGCCTCTAAGGCGTATTCGACCTGAAAGACGTGGCCGTCGGGACTGAACACGGATAACGCACGGTCGTATCCGGACATGGCTGAATTGATGTTTGATAGGTGTTTGCCACTAAGTAAATATCAACAATATCAACAAGTGAATTTGAAAAATTGCTGAGTCAGATCACTAACAACTATTGAACGATTGAACTATTGAACCAACAGCTAACAGCAACTAATAACCATAAAGTACTAGAAATAGAATGAGCGACAGTGCCAAACGCTGCTCCTATTTGCTACAACTGGCACATGCGTCACCTGCCGTGCACGAGCACTACGTCCAGCAGGCCCTCACGATCAGCAAGAAGGCCCAGCTCAAGATGACGCCCAAAGTGAAGAGACAGGTGTGTAAGAGGTGCAAGAGTCTGATCGGGCGCGTGGGCACGACACGTCTGCTGAGAGAAGGAACCAAAGAGGAAACCCTCGTGCTGCGATGCCGGTGTGGGTACGAGAGACGGTTCGTCGTGGGACACGATAGGGACTACAGGGTGTTCACCGAGAGGGAGAGCGTGTAATGAGTAATGAATAGATTAGATTGTGATGAAGTGTTGTAGTGAAGTGTGTAAGTGAGTAAAGGAGTGTAGCTAGCGTCTGGGTCTGTACACTTTGGCCCCCAGCCAGTTGAACTTGAAGCCCAGCTCATGGGCGATGAGCTCGCCGAAGCCCAGCATGAGACCGTTGATGAAGGGCAGCAGGAGGTTGATGGCCAGCGAGGCAGGCGACAGGAGCGAGAGGGCGGACTGCTGTTCCTGTTGTGTGTGGTAGGGCATCTTGTTAGTGTTTAGTTGTTGATAGTTGTTTGTTAATGGTGATTTTGTTTTTTATACTAGACGCACACCTGTAATAAATAAGACTCAAGAGATAGCTGTTAATTAGCAGGGGAAGTGTTTGTAAATAACTCCAGAAGAGACACTAAGATCACACAACAAAGACCCCTTCTACTACTATCATCCACCCAAACATCCTCACGATTAGAGTGCTATTGTACTACTACCCCCTCGCTGTGGCCCGTAGTGAAAAACTCAACGAAAAAGACGAAAAAAAGGCCATCACCACCCAAAAAAGATCATTATCAGATTAAAGAAAGACTAAATGATGTCTGACACAGACGACGAGGCCGCTTTAGTGGGCAGAGCGCTCACGGCCATCGTCGACATCGGCTCCAACGGAATCCGGTTCTCCATCTCGTCGCTGGCCCCACACCACGCACGCACAATGCCTTGTGTCTTCAAAGACAGGATTGGAATCTCGTTGATCGAGGTCCAGTACGATTCGAAGGGGAACAAGATCCCGATCCCACAGGAGACAATAAGCGAAGTGACTGCCGCGATGAAACGGTTCAAGCTCATTTGTGAAGACTTTGGTGTGCTTAGTTCAGGAGTTCAAATCGTTGCTACTGAAGCTACCAGAAAAGCTATCAATTCTCAAGATTTTAGAGATGCTATTTATGAGGCCACTGGTTGGGAAGTTGAACTATTAAACAAAGAAACAGAGGGAAGACTCGGTGCGTTTGGTGTTGCTTCCTCGTTTAATTCGTTGTCTGGCTTATTTATGGATTTAGGTGGTGGTTCAATTCAATTGTCTTGGATGGTTGTTTCCAAAGGTGAAATTAAATTAAGTCCTTCATCAGTGTCATTACCTTATGGTGCTGCAGAATTATCAAGACGTTTAAAACTTGAAGATAAGAAGAAATTATTTGATGAAATACAAGAAGCTTTTGTCGAAGCTTTCAAAACGATACAAATCCCTGATGAATTAATTCAACAAGCCTTGGAGAAAGGTGGTTTGGATTTATACACTTGTGGTGGTGGATTGCGTGGTCTTGGATATCTCTTATTATCAGATATCCCTAATTATCCAATCCCAACAATCATTAATGGATTTTCATGTTCATTTACTGAATTCCAAAATTTTTCAAATTATTTATTCCTAAAGGATTCATTACCAATAACAACAACATCAACCAATCAACAACTCCCTTTCAAAATTTCAGAACGCAGAAAAACCCAATTACCAGCCACGGGACTCCTCTTATCCGCCGCGTTCCATAACACTTTAAACATCCCTATCAAAACAGTTCATTTCTGTGAAGGTGGTGTTCGTGAAGGTGTCCTTTATTCAACACTGCCACGTGAGATCAGGGCTCAGGACCCCCTCATCATTGCATCGAGACCATATGCACCTCTTCTTGCCTCCAAATACTTGGCCCTTTTGAAAACTGCATTACCAAAAGCACCAAATGTTCCATTAGAGATTCATGAACGTATTGCACCTGCATTATGCAACCTAGCATTCGTTCATTCTTCATACCCTAAAGAATTACAACCGACTGCGGCACTTCACGTTGCTATAACGGGGATCATCTCCGGGTCACATGGATTGTCACATCATACGAGGGCATTGATAGGCATAGCATTAGCTGAACGTTGGGGTGGTGACTTACCACCAATGGAGGAAAAATTCAGAGATTCACTATGTGACTTAGTGAAGAGAGATGGTGGTGGTAGTGGTGCAAGTCGTGTTGAAATGGAAAGATTAGTATGGTGGAGTAAATATGTGGGCACTTTAATGTATGTGATTTGTGGGGTTCATCCAGGTGGGAATATAAGAGATGGTGTTTTCAATTTCAAGATTTTGGAAGATGAGAAGTCTAACGATGCTAATAGTGCCAATTCTGCAAGCACGGTGGATAACGTCACTGGTCAAATCAACAATTTGAACCTCACGACAACGACGGCATCTACAGGTAATACTACCAATGCTAGTGCAGGTAACGAAGATGAGAAGAGAAAATATGAAGTCATTGTACAAATTTCTAAAGATGACTTAAAGACAAGTGCAAGTGTTAGAGGAAGAATTTTAACACTACAGAAAAAAATTAGAAAATTAAGTAAAGGAAGTCTGGAAAGGGTTAAAATTGGAGTACAGTTGTATGATCATTGAAGTTGTTTCCCTTTTCCCTTCTTTAAGTTCATTTCGTTTATATAATTTTTTTGTATAGTTTTTTTTTTATACTAATAATACCCCTAACTCTTTTACCACTATTCTCTCTTACTGTGCTGATTACAATAACCATACTACAAAGATCATTGTGATCATATTAAAAAAAAAAAAAAGACTTTTCTATCACTAAACCAAACTAAACACCAGAGTCTTCCAAAAAAGTATCATACACTAAATAAAAGGATCATTGTTTAATACCAACACTTTGACCATTTGCCAATCTTTTTTTTGTCAATGCGGCAATGATGGCAGCACCAGCACCAGAACCATCTTCGGCATGGGTTAAAACAATAGGATAATCTTTTGGTTCTAAATCTTCCCAATCGAAAATATCTCTTAAACCTTTTGCTGCACGTTCTCTAAAACCTGGATATCTATTAAAGACAGAACCATCAGCTGCACAGTGAGCGGTTTTATAGCCTCTTTTTTGACAAATTGCAGCAACACCACAGATGGATAATCTTGACGCTCTTTCACCAACTAATTGAGACAAAATTTTGATTAATTTTCTTTCATCTAATGATAATTCAATCTTAGTTAAATCTTTAAAATTTTTAGCAATTTCAGTCAAGTCTTCAGATTCATCAGTTTCTGCATTTGCTGGAACAGAAGTATCAAAAATAAATGGTTTTTGTAATGGTTTAATATCTTGACCTTTCAAAACTAAACCATGATCATATAAATCTAATAAAATTAATCTGATCAATTCACCAAGATAATAACCAGCAATCATTTTTTCATAAGATTGTTGATTTGGTCTTGGAGATTCAGCATCAATTTGAATATCATACTTGGTTCTAGGCAAGACCAAATGTTCATTATCGAAGGCACCATATTCACAATTGATGGCCATTAAACCATCTTGATCAATATCATCTGCATATTTACCTTCAAGTTTTGGAATTGAACCGGCTCTTTCAAAATAAGCACCATTACAACCTGTACCAAAGATTAATCCCATTTTAGTTTCTGGATCAGCATAACCGGATGCAACTAATGTACCAGTGGTATCATTGATCAAAGCAACAACTTCGATTGGGATGTTTCTTTCAGCTAAGGCTTCTTGTAACATTGGAACAACATCCTTACCTTCAACACCATCAATGTCATAACCTTTAGTCCATCTTTGTAAGACACCTTGATTGATAGCATTTTGAGAAGCAGGATAAGAAAATGTGAAACCTAATGGTAATGGTTCTTCAACACCATTTGGAAAATTAGTATCGACAAAAGTTTTCAAAGAATCTGCGATGAAAGCCCATAATTCCTCGGATTTGGCAGTTCTAATGCCATCAGGCAATGAGTACTTGACTTGTTCAGTTTCAAATTTGGAATTCCCTAATAATTTAACACCAACAACTCTTAAATTTGTACCACCTAAATCAATTGCTAAAAAGTCACCAGTTTCTTCACCTGTTGGGAAATCAAGGACCCAACCAGGAATCATTGGAATATTACCACCTTTAACGGAAAGACCTTTTTCGAGTTCAGTGATGAAATGGGCAGTGATTTCTTTTAATTTATCACCAGTGACGGTGAACAATTTTTGGAAATGTTGAATTTGTGCTTGAAGTTCTGGACTGGAGACCTGGAGTGAGGACATCTTGTGAGCGTGTAACTATGTGTAGCTGTAGGAGTAGTGGAAGTGGTAGGAGCGATATGTTTCTATCAGATTTTTGAAGCAAATTGTTTCTAGTCACAAAGAGTTGGAAAAGAAGTTGGTCAAATGTTGGGAATCACACAATTTTATTTCATTTTGATCGTGTGGGTGGTGGTAGGAGTGGTGCGGCTCCGCCTAGAGATGAGGAGGGCTGGTCCCCAGATCTGCCCAGAATTAGGCAGATGACCCCGCCTAAGTCTGCAGCCCCAGGCAGAGGAACCCCGTGACGGCCTTTTCAGCAATCGAAAGCGGGAATCTGGGGGGTGGGGAGACGGTTGAAAAGGGGATAAATCACCCAATTTAATGGAGAGAAGCTGATTGAGGTGATTAGTGGTAATGTGGAGTGATTAGAGAGCCAGTTGGGGAGTTTATCGTCCTGTTTGCGCTTGTTACTTCCCGATTAGGCAGTCTACCGTATTCGGGAGTTTTCATCTTTTTCATCCCTCTCGAAAAAAAAACATCAACAAAAAATGAATTTTAATCCCATACTGAAATCAATCAACATCAACATTTGTCAATTGGATTAATATCGACAATCAACAACTCGATCTGACAACATGAACATCACGGAAAACAGCACCACTCCTAGAATACCGGACTTCCAGCTCGCCGACCACGCGTTCATCCTCTTGAACCCGGATCTCGCACATCGCCACCCACAATCAGTGCAATATTTACAAGAACAAATCTCCAATGAGAAATTGGCCCCTTTCTACTACTACTTGCAGCATGAGTATGCGCCAGATGCTATACCTTGGGACGAATCCCTATATCAATCTTTGTTGAAAGAGAACGAGCAGGAAATTGCCAAATTGAAGGAAAATATCAAGACTGTTGAAGAAAAAGATGAAGGATTGTTGGAAACTGCTGAAGGATATCAAAAATTGGGTGAATATTATGCTAAGATCGGTGATAAGCAAAACGCATTAGACACATTAACCAAAGCATTTGAAATGACTCCATCCATTGGTGTCAAGATAGATATTGCTTTAAACATTGCAAGAATTGGATTTTTTTATAATGATAAACATTTCATTAATAAAGAATTGGAAAAAATCAACGTCTTGGTTGAAAAAGGTGGTGATTGGGAACGTCGTAATAGATTCAAGACTTACAAGGGTCTATATTCGTTATCCATTAGAGATTTTCAAACTGCTGCTGAGTTATTGATTGATTCATTAGCTACTTTTACATCAAATGAAATCACATCATATGAACAATTAGGTGAATACGCATCAATTGCCGGTGTTTTTGCACTGAATAGAACTGATTTGAAAACCAAGATCATTGACTCTCCTGAATTATTATCATTATTACCAACTACTCCTGAATTAGAGCCAATTTCAGCATTAACTATAAGTTTATATGCTAGTGATTACAAATCTTATTTCCCATATTTATTACAAACAAATGATGAGATTTTAATACCATCAAGATATTTGTCTGAACATGCAAACTATTTTATTCGTGAAATGAGAAGAAAAGCATATGCTCAACTATTAGAATCTTACAAGACATTATCATTAAAATCAATGGCTAACGCATTTGGTGTTTCAGTTGAATTCTTGGATAATGATCTATGTAAATTCATTCCAAATAAGAAATTGAATTGTGTTATTGATAGAGTTAATGGTATAATTGAAACAAACCGTCCAGATAATAAAAATTCACAATATCAAAGTTTAATTAAACAAGGTGATGGATTGTTGACTAAATTACAAAAGTATGGTGCAGCTGTGAGATTGAGTGGTGCTGAGCGTGCTTAGACTAGATATCTCAAATGTATGAAAAGATGATAATTTTACAAGTTGTAGGAATCATCACTATGATATATGTTATTTTTTTTCTAGAAAATTATGTAAATTAGGTAGCATCAAACAAAAGTCTTTTGGCGGCTAGAGAACATGAACTGGACCAAAGCGGCCTGACTCAGACTAACACCCACGGTCAACAAGATGATTGCAATTGATAAATAGACAGCTCTTGATTCAGTTGATTGAACAGTCGACATGTTTCTCCATTCTCTTGCTCTTAAATAATTCAAAACACGTTCGATTTTCCCCAAATGTCTGTCAATCTCAGCAATTGAACTCTCAATGTAGTACGTGTCCTTGTCACCACTGATTTGTTCCTCAGTTTCTTCAATTCCTTTAGTCTCGATAGAAAATTCAACTTTTTTCAATTGGTTATGTGGATTTGAAAAACAGAATGAATATTCACCCAATCCAAATGTCTTTAGTAAGAAATCTGCATATTTCTCATCTTTTTGCTTGATGATGCTTTGTCCCTTTGGTGAAACAATTTCAAAATCTAATTCAAAATCACCACCGTACAACACTTGGTAATTGATGACTAGTGTGTCCTCTTCATTGGTGAGACTGTGGTAGACGCACTCCTGCTGGAACGACGGGATCACGACGGAGACACGGCTGTTGTTGGCCAATGCGTAGTTGGAGAGCCACAGGAAGAGAACGACTGAGAGTTGGAACAACATTATGAGCGTCTCTGGTATATTTCAGCAGTAATGTTTAGTGTAAAGTCACGTTCAAATTCAACAATTTTTCGTGTCTCAAGATTCGCGAATGGGATCAAAATATTTGTTTGCTAGTGAATCTGAAAAGCCGTTTATCTCCGGATAGACTAACTCCATGAAAAGTGTGGATATCTGAAAACTTTTGTACTCTTTACCACACAAAGAGAGGACCCTCTATATTTACTCACTATCCAGATGTCTTTCATCAAGTCGATCTTCGGTGACCCGATCAAGAAAAGAGATGAGGAAATCGCCAGTGTTGTTCCACTATCCTCTTGTTCCCATGATTGTGAATCCTGTTCAACCAAATTCCCATCATCTTTAAAATTCGAAGATGGTGACATTTACAAATCAAGCAAGCCCATTGATCTCCATTTCGTCATTCCTACAGGCAAGGCAGACTGGCAACATGATATTGCCAGCACCCCAGGAACGATAGAAAATGCTTTGAACCAATGGAAAGAACAATATGGACAGGAATTGATTCCTGGTGGTAATGTTAGAATCAGTGATAGTTCTATTCCTTATGATCATTCAGATGTAAAGTATTTTAAGAAAGAAATCCATGATGTTTTAATCTTACCATATTTTGTGTGGTTGAAAGGGATTGATTTAAAGAATTTAAACACAGTTTTGAATGAACTTATTCCAATTTTAATCAAATCTAGAGATGAAGAATCAAAAGAACTACCGACTGAGGTCCAAGGTTTCGAGATTGGGAAATCCAATGCAATATCATATATTTTCTTATGCTCACACACAACGAGGGATAAAAGATGTGGTGTCACTGCTCCTTTAATGAAAAAAGAAATGGATTATAGATTAAGAGACACCGGTCATTATAGAGATCATGGAGATGATAGACCAGAAGGTGTTCATGTTGTTTACATTAATCATGTTGGGGGCCATAAATTTGCTGCTAATGTCATTATTCATTTAAGAAGTGGTGAAACTATTTGGTTGGCTAAGTGTACTCCCCAAAATTGTGTTCCTATCATTGATGAGACTGTGTTGGGTGGCGGGAAAGTTTGGGGTGATTTAGTACGGATGGTGCAGAAGGATAAGGCAATTCAGTGGTAAGCTACAATTTGATATTTATTCTTAGTCTTTTTAATATTTTATTTATATCTATGGTAATCAAAGTAATCATTTGAACACTTCCAAGATATTTAATCTTCTTTGTAAACTATCGATTTTATCCTTTGCTAAAGATTTTGAATTTTTCAATAATTTATTCAATCTGTTTGTTTCTTTTGTAAAGAATTCTTCTTCTCCATTAACGATCTTATTCAATAATTTCTTATAATATTTTGTATTTTCATCAGTATCTTCACGAATTTGATTCAAGATGTTCGATGCTAATTCATTGATTTGATCAGGAGTTTGTTTAAACAACTCCACAATTTGTTCATCTAATTGTTTAATTCTTCCAAATTCAGGTTTTAATGAACCATCAGTTAATCTTGCCTTACCTGCAAAATCATTAACCCATTCAACTAAATTCTCAATATCTCTACCATATTGATAATTGATTGGATTTGGATCATTTGGTTTAAAAGCAAGAATTGTAGGAAATCCTTTAATATCGAATTTTTTCTTTAGGACATCAGCAGGAACATCAGTTGTTGAAACCTGTGCAATTATAACATCATCATCACCAGCGAACACATCTGCTAATTTTTCCCAATCTGGTTTCAAATTCTTGCAATGTCCACACCATGATGCAGTGAACACAACTAATACATTCTTGCCACTTTCGATCAAGACTTTATCAAAATCGAAATCACTGACTTGAACAACATTGGATTGGATTTTTGGAATGTAGACGTAATCATCAACATTATCACTTATGAATTTAACGAAATCATCAACAAATCTCTTACCTGAATATTCAACTGGTTCATGATCTTTATTACCATCAAACAACTTTAATGTTGGGAAACCAGCAATATCAAACTGGTTACAAGTGACTCTGTTCTCCTCACACTCGATCTTAACGATTTGCACATTACTGGTTTTGCCATAAATTGAAGCTAAATCATTCAGTTTAGGTTCTAATTTCTTACAATGTGAACACCATGAGGCGTAAAATTCAACAAATGAAGCCTTGTTGCTGTTGTAAACGATGTCGTCAAAGTTCTTGTTGTTGGCGACGATGACTTTGGAAGCGGCACTAAGTCCGGCGAGTGCACTGAGGGCGAGTGTCCGGAAGAGCATTGTCCTGATGTGTCAATTGTACCGTTATTGATATAAGAAACTGTATCAATGTATCAATATCTAATCATGATGACAAAACGGTTCGCGAATTCGCGAATTGGACAAGTTGACAAATTGGAACAAGTGTCTGGGGCACGTGACACCGGATTTATATCTGAGTAAGTCCGACATTAATGTCCGCTCGTTTGTGCGTCGGGGTTTTTTCCCCAAATTAAATTGAAGGATCGATCCAATTGCTATTATGTCACAACTACTATACGACACTAATAAGTAATAAAACGAATAAACCAATACAACTACTGTCTCTAATTAAATCTCTCAACTCTTCATCCGAAGCTTCGCTTTTTCTGCTCACTCATCGGACTTTTGCTTGCTCCAAATTTTGTGTAGTCCGGTGGAATTAGTTTCCGTTTACGGGAAATATCGCCGAAACTCTCGACAGCCGCTCGCATTAATAAGTCTTTATTAACCTTTACAAGAAGTCATTAAGTAGTAAAAATTGTGATATATAGTATACTTATCAGTAAAATGAATGGATTTCCTTAATCTCTGCATTCTCAGCTCCATTTTGGCCTTTTTTGGGAGAATTTTGGCCAATGTTTGGACCCTTTTATTGGTGCATAAAACTAAATGCACCAGTGGAAAAAGAGAGTTCTTTTGCAGTTGTGATATAAAAGAAATACAAATGCTCATCAAGGATGATTCATTTTGCACTTCTTCTTTCAATTTGCGGTAGAGAAAGACAAAGAGACTCACAATGTCGGACGCTGATTCGATCCAGGAGTTGCACGGTGGCAACACTCCTGCTGCTGATATGGATGAGTTGGTTAGAATCGTCACCAATTCAGCAGCTCAAGAAGATGGTGGGGTTCTAACTAAGCTATCTACACTATCCAAACAACTATCAAGAAAAGGTTCTACATATGATATAGATCAAGAACAAGATTTCAATTTCAAGAGAGTTTTGCAAACTTTTTTAACTTCTGCTGATGAACAAGGTATTCATTTACGTTCAACTGGTGTTGTCTTTAAAAACGTGAAGGCAAAAGGTATTGATGCTTCTTCATCCTTCGTACCTACTGTCTTGGGCATCCTGGAAGCTCCTAAAGTTATTGCACAAACAATCACGGGTAAGAACAAACCTGTGGTTAAAGATATTATCAGAAACGTTCATGGGTATGTCAGACCTGGTGAAATGTGTTTAGTTCTTGGTAGACCAGGTGCTGGTTGTTCGAGTTTGTTGAAATTTATTGCTGGTGAACATGACCAATTTGCCTCTGTTGAAGGTGAAGTTAACTATGATAATATCCCACAGAATGAAATGTTACAAAAATATAGAAGTGATTTACTATATAATGGTGAATTAGACGTTCATTATCCTCATTTAACAGTTGATCAAACGCTAAAGTTCAGTATTGGTTGCAAAACACCAAAAACAAGAGTCAATAACGTTTCAAGAGAAGGTTACATCACTGCAACAAGAGATCTATTAGCAACAATTTTCGGTTTGAGACATACGTATAACACTAAAGTTGGTAATGATTTCGTCAGAGGTGTTTCTGGTGGTGAAAGAAAAAGAGTTTCAATTGCGGAAGCAATGAGTTGTAAAGCTTCTGTTTATTGTTGGGATAATGCAACTAGAGGTTTAGATGCATCAACTGCATTGGAATATGCACAAGCCATTAGAACTCAAACTTCATTGACTAAATCCGTTGCATTCATCACGATTTATCAAGCTGGTGAAAATATTTATGATACTTTTGATAAAGTTTTGGTTCTTTACGAAGGTCGTGAAGTTTATTTCGGTAAAGCTGAAAATGCAAAACAATATTTTATCGATATGGGATTTGAATGTCCCAACAGACAAGCCACAGCAGAATTCTTAACTGCTGTTACTGATCCAACAGGAAGAACAATAAGACCTGGTTTCGAAAAAATCGTTCCACAAACCGCTGATGATTTTGAACAAAGATGGTTGGAATCAGAAGATTTCCAAGAATTAATATCAGAAATTGATCATTATGAAACCAATGAAGTCAATGCCGATGAAACGAGGGCATTATACGACAAATCATTGGTTCAAGAGAAGAAAAAAGCTCATTATAGATATACAGTCCCATTTTATACCCAATTAAACCTTTTAGTCAAGAGAGGATTTCAAAGAATTTATGGTGATCAAGCTTTCACAATCACACAAATCGTCGCTGCTGTCATTCAAGCTTTGATTGCGGGTTCCTTGTATTGGGGAACGCCTGAGAATACAAGTGGTGCGTTCTCTAGAGGTGGTTTGATTTATTTCTTTGTGTTGTATTTCTCATTGATGGGATTGGCTGAAGTTACTGCACAATTTCAAGAACGTCCAATTTTAATGAAACAAAAATCATATTCATTGTTTCATCCATCTGCTGAAGTTATTGCATCTTTCATCACGAAATTTCCATTCAAGTTGATTTCAATTGTCTTGTTCTTCATCGTTTGTTATTTCCTTGGTAATTTAACCAAAGATGCATGGAGATTTTTCCTGTCTTTACTGTTCTTAATCGTTGCATCTGAATCAATTGGTGCATTATTCCAAATGATTGCTGCATTGTCTAGAAACGTTGCAGGTGCTAATGCAGTTGCGGGTTTGTTTATGTTGGTTCTTTCCACATATTCAGGTTTCATGATCCAAAAAAAATCAATGCATCCTTGGTTCAAATGGTTAATTTACATCAATCCAATAACTTATGGATTTGAAAACCTGTTATGTGTTGAGTTCCATGGTAGAGAAATGGATTGTGGTGGTACTTTAATCCCATCTGGTCCAGGATACACTAACTTAGGACCAGGTGAACAAGTTTGTGCATTTCCAGGTGCTGAAATTGGTCAGAGTGCAGTTAATGGTGATAATTATTTGAACGTTCAATTTGATTTCAAGTTCAGTCATAACTGGAGAAATTTCGGTATTATTGTTGGTTTCACTGTTTTCTTTATCTTTGTTAATGCTGTTGCTACCGAGTTTAAAAAACCAAGTATTGGTGGTGGTGATCGCTTGTTCTTCAAGAAATCCAAACAGACTAAAAACAAAGTGGTTAAGAATGCATACACTGCTTCAGATTTAGAATCTGGTGATCAAAACATTAATGATACCAAGGTTGAAGACACATCATCTAATGAAAATCAAGCTGGTACAGAAGAAGACATTTTCCAAGGTTTAGGTTCCAAGAAAGTCTTTGCATGGCAAAATGTCGACTATGTCATCCCATACAAAGGTGGATCCAGAAAATTATTAGACAATGTCCAAGGTTTTGTCAAACCTGGTACTTTAACTGCATTAATGGGTGAATCAGGTGCTGGTAAGACCACTTTGTTGAACGTTTTGGCTCAAAGAGTCGATATGGGTACAATCACTGGTGATTTCTTAGTCAATGGTACCCAATTAGATTCTTCATTCCAAAGATCAACAGGGTATGTTCAACAACAAGATTTACATGTTGCTGAATTAACAGTCAGAGAATCTTTAAGATTTGCAGCAAGATTAAGAAGACCTAAGAGTGTGCCTGATTCTGAGAAATTAGAATACGTTGAAAAAATCATTGCCATTTTGGGTATGGAATCATATGCTGAGGCTATTATTGGAGAATTAGGATCTGGTTTAAACGTTGAACAACGTAAAAAATTATCAATTGGTGTTGAGTTGGTTGCTAAACCTTCTTTATTGTTATTCTTAGATGAACCTACTTCTGGTTTAGATTCTCAATCTGCATGGTCTATTGTTAATTTGTTGCAAAGATTAGCTAGTGCTGGACAGTCTATTCTTTGTACAATTCATCAACCTTCAGCAACATTGTTTGAAGCTTTTGATAGATTATTGTTGTTGAAGAAAGGTGGTCAAACTGTTTATTTTGGTGATATTGGTAAGAATTCAGCAACTATCTTGGATTATTTTGAAAGAAATGGTGCAAGACCATGTACCAAGGCTGAAAATCCAGCAGAATATATCTTGGAATCTATTGGTGCTGGTGCTACTGCTTCTGTCAAGGAAGATTGGTTTGAAATTTGGAAAAATTCCGAGGAATTTACTCAAGTCACTACAGATGTTGAACAAATTAAACATGTAACTGTTGAAGATGAAGATGGATTAACTGATCATGAGAGAAAAGCCTTACATGACACTTATGCCATGCCATATTGGGAGCAAGTCAAATATGTCACATTAAGAACAGCTGCACAATTCTATAGAAGTCCGCAATATATCATGGCTAAATTCATGTTGTATACATCTGGTGGTTTATTCATTGGTTTCACATTCTGGAACTTGGATTCAAATATCATTGGTATGCAAAATGGTATGTTTGCAGTTTTCCTGTCAATAATTATTTCTGCGCCTGCAATTAATCAATTGCAAGAACGTGCCGTTGCAGCAAGAGAATTGTTTGAAGTAAGAGAATCTAAATCCAATACTTTCCATTGGTCTGCTTTGTTGATTGCCCAATTCATCAATGAAATTCCATATCATTTCATCTGTGGTGCAGTTTATTTCTTCTGTTTATATTTCCCATTGAAGATCGATGATTCTGCTTCAAGAGCTGGTGTTTGGTATTTAAACTATGGTATCATGTATCAACTCTACACCATATCATTTGGGTTGATGGTTATTTATTTTTCACCTGATTTGGCTTCATCTAATGTGATCACCGGTTTGTTCCTTTCATTCATGATTTCATTCTGTGGTGTTGTCCAACCTGTTTCATTGATGCCAGGATTCTGGACCTTCATGTATAAAGTTTCACCACTAACTTACATCATTCAAACATTGATGTCATTGGTTCTTCATGATAAACCAGTGATTTGTGATGCTGATGAGTACAGCTATTTCAACCCACCACAGGGTCAAACTTGTGGTGAATTTGCAGCTGCATTCTTGGAAAGAAGTGGGGCAGGGTATATCAATAACCCAGATAGTGTTCAAGATTGTGCATATTGTCAATATTCTGTTGCTGATCAATACATGGCAACAGTTGGTGTTAAGTTTAGTTATATTTGGAGAAATTTCGGATTTATTTGGGTTTATATCATCTTCAACGTGTTTGCAATGTGTGCGTTGTATTATATTTTCAGAGTTACTAATTTCAGTCCAATGGGAAAGATTACTAGTGCTATTGAGAATTTCAAGAGCAAGAGAGAGAAGAAAGAAGAAAAGGAGGAGAGCGACTGATCAACCCTTAACATGTCTATTTCTAATCATTTGTTTATAGATTGATCTGAATACTATTTAATATATTTGTTTGACTTTGTAGGGAATAAATTTACCTATTCGTTCTTCATATCAAGTTCCCACTCACTTTAGTGAAATCCCATTTACCCGTTTCATGATCCCATTTACCCGCTCTGTGGCTCAAGTGTGGCTAAGCATCACGCACGTGACCTCACTAAAAAAATTCCCCGAAATTCGACGAAAGCAAAAAATCCCAACAATTCCAACAATTTCTCCCTTTAATACAACCGAATCAATTGAAACAATGTCTTACACCACCAGACAAGTCGGAGCCAAAAACTCCCTTGACTACAAAGTCTTTATTGAGAAAGACGGTAAACCAGTCTCTCCATTCCATGACATCCCATTGTACGCTGATGAATCCAAACAAATTTTGAACTTCATCGTTGAAGTTCCAAGATGGACTAACGCTAAATTGGAAATCTCTAAAGAACAAAAATTAAACCCAATTATTCAAGACACCAAGAAGGGTAAATTAAGATTTGTTCGTAATGTTTTCCCTCACCACGGTTACATTCACAACTATGGTGCATTCCCACAAACTTGGGAAGACCCAAATCAAATTCATCCAGAAACTAAAGCTGCTGGTGACAATGATCCATTAGATGTTTGTGAAATTGGTGAAGCCGTCGGTACCGTTGGTGAAGTCAAACAAGTCAAAGTCCTTGGTGTCATGGCTTTGTTGGATGAAGGTGAAACCGATTGGAAAGTCATTGTCGTTGACGTTAATGACCCATTGGCTCCTAAATTAAACGACATTGAAGACGTTGAACGTCACTTACCAGGTTTGTTAAGAGCCACCAATGAATGGTTCAGAGTTTACAAGATTCCTGATGGAAAACCAGAAAACCAATTCGCTTTCTCTGGTGAAGCTAAGAACAAAAAATACGCTGAAGAAGTTATTAGAGAATGTTCTGAAGCTTGGGAAAAATTGATCAAAGGTCAAACTGCTGCCGGTGACATTGAATTGACCAACACCACCTTGACTGAAACTCCTTCTTACTCTGAAGCTGCCATTGCTGAAATCCCAGCTGGTGAATCCAAAGCTGATGAACCAATTGACAAATCTATTGACAAATGGTTCTACATCTCTGGTGCTTCTGCTTAGCAACCAACGACTAAGTTGTAAATAAGTTGACTTTGTAAGTTCAGTGATTACAATTAGGATATCATTTTTAATACATGTAAATTGCTTCATCTATATCTGTTTAGCATTCTTGATAAAATCTCTAATCTTTTGATGGTCTTTGACACCATCAGTCTCAACACCACTGGCAACATCAACACCGATTACTCCAGGTGTCTTGATCGCACTGGCCACATTTTCAGGGTCTAACCCACCTGCGAGTATGTATCTTCCGTTATTGATACTTGCCCATTCACCTAAATCATTCCAGTTAATGGTGGTACCTTGACCACCACTCTCTGTGTCAAACAAAGTCAGAATCTGATCAGGATCCATTGCAGTGTCAATTTCTTCATCATCAGGAACATATCTCGTGATTACTGGCACTTTCAACTGTGAGATGAACTCTTTTCTAGGTTCTTTACCATGTAATTGTACGAAATCGAATCCAATATCTTCGATTTTGGAATTTATCTCCTCCAGACTCTGATTTCTGAACACACCAACACTATAAGGTCCGTTCTTCTTCGTCAAATTAATCACTGATCCGGTCCAGTCCTGTGAATCCACTTCAGAAATGTCAAATTTACTGTTGCCTCTTTTACTCTTCACCAACTCGGCAATCTCTTTAGCCACTTCAAGCTCCACTGTTCTGGCCCTGTTGGGAACCATTATCATTCCTACTAAATCAGCACCACTCTCCACAGCCACACGCGCACTTTGAACGTCTCTGATCCCACAAATCTTCACCAAAACCATCGAGTGTTTTCGCCTTGATTTAGTTATATTGAAGACATTTTTTTCTTACTCATCTCTTTATTTAACGACTCTAATAGAATCACTAGAAATAACCAAATGCACTCCAACACACGCGAGATCTCGTTCCACTCGGACCACCAGAGCAACAGGTACCGCACTACCGCTAACAGATAAACCACACCAGCCACACACAACAAACACTAACAATTCCCAGGAAAGCACCACTCGTGAAGCTCCGTTTGATCAATGATCTCATCCTCAACGGCATCAAGCAAGGAAACACGGTGATTTTGTCCTTCCAGGCGTCCCCTTTTATACGCTATGTTTTCCCCTCAACTTCTGCGTACGAGACTCTGCGGTTCCAAATGGTGATGAAAGTGGTTTCGATTTTGATAGACAACTTATCACGCGGTTATATTGGCACCAGAAGAGATGTTTACTATCGTGATGTGAAACTGTTTAAGAAACAGGCGAACGTGGACACGATAGTGGCACTTATTTCAGCGAGTTTGGGGTATCGAGACTATGAGATTGGTGCCGTTGCTGCTCAAAAGGGGTTGTTTTCAGGTGATGTTAGACTACATTTTGAAGAAGGTGTTAAGCAGGAGGTTTCGTTTGAGAACGATTCATTGGCTAAGTTGATACCAAAGTTGTACAATGTAAAACGTGTGGAATGTCCCTCAATGGTGAAATATGTCCTTATTGTGGAAAAAGAGTCAATCTTCAATGCGTTGTGTAACAGTAAGCTCAGTGCTTATGATGATGATGAAAGGAAGATTGTAAATGACAGGATTCTTGTCAGCGGTAAAGGATTCCCTGATCAGCTCACTAAACACT
Organism: Gotozyma siamensis; assembly: GCA_030579035.1. NCBI lineage: Eukaryota > Fungi > Ascomycota > Saccharomycetes > Phaffomycetales > Phaffomycetaceae > Gotozyma > Gotozyma siamensis. The sequence continues at coordinate 220,547 of JAKTZZ010000018.1, forward strand.
TCGTGAATAGGCTAAAGAGAGATAATCCATGGTTGAAAGTTTTGGGGATTTGTGATTTGGATCCATATGGGATCAATATCCTACGACAGTATAAGAATGGTCTGTCAAGAAAGAATGCATTTCACAGAGTGGAATTTATGAGTAAGGACGAAAGCGGGAAATTGGGAGACGGTTACTCTTGTCCTGACTTAATACCTTTGGGTAACTCAATATTTAGGAAGATTGGGAAAGATGATGACGATGTTGCTTTGTTAGATCTAACGATGAGAGAGTATCAAATGATAATGAAGAATTTCACATTTTGGAATGAGTTAAACACAGCGCTGGTAACTAACGATTCCATGATCGGTGATGGGGCTGTCCGGAAAGAGACGAATCATAGGTTTAATGAATTCATTAAACAGGAGTTACAAAGAATGATGTTTTTTGGTAAAAAATGTGAGTTGAATACGATGAATTTGGGTAATGATTTGGGGATACCGGTTGTCAGGTATATTAACGAATTATGTATTGAAGAGATGAGAAAGTTCGAAAATGAATTATAAACTACACATTTCTTGTAATTGTACAGATCCTTTTAATTTTTATACAGAACCTTTGGTTAATTGTTTCAAATGTGAGTTCTTCTCAAAAGAATGAAAAGTGAATTCATGATAGAATTCTAGTGGCGATGGCAATGATTCCAATAAATCCTGCAAATGCGATACTCAAGACTGCATTCAATTTAGCCTTTTCTCTATCGGCAATGACAATCATTTTTTGATCAGCTTCAGTACGTTTGACAACTTGTCTTGACAATTCAGTTGATTTCAACTCTGTTCCTGCAGGTAGATGTTTGTTTGGATATAATTCTTCTATGAATTGTTCAATTTTACCACAAATCATACCAATTTTTAAGTAATTTGGATCATCTGGTTTGGATTTATGATGAATTTTTCTAATATATTCTTGAAAAATTTTAACACAACCGTCAAAAGTTCTTGATTCAATGATTAATTTGCAAGTTTGTCCTTTTCGAATCTTTAAATGTTTTGTGAAAATTTCATCATTTTGATAGACCAATTCCAATGTGGCAATTGCCATAACTTGAGGAATGGCACAAAAATTGAAACTTGATTGATCTTCAATTAAACTTAAATATGTTAAAACTTCTTCAACATGAGTTAATACGTTATATACCAGTTCACTAACACAATAAACACCTTGTTGTCTCATTTCCTCTCGAGTGAAATCTTTCAAGTCAGTGGCATAGTTTCCCCAAATCTCCTTTGGCCAAAATGCTCTACCATCAGCCATATCTTCTTCATAATCTCTAATAATGTTAGTTTTTTGTAAAAATAATCCCATACTATATAAATATCCTTTGTTTTCATAAAGTTTTGGAGATCCGAATTTAGCCAATACAATTAATCTTGTTAATCCATCACCGACTAACCCAGCAACGTAATAACAGTATAAATCATAATCTTTAATAGTTTTCAATCCACTTAAATTGAAATCTGAATCTTCAATATAATCAGCCATACCATTACCCATTTGATCAGCAATATCTTTCAGAACTTCTTGATATTCGGTTTTCAAACCGTGGTACTCGGTCAAAATTTTATCAAATTCAATAAGAACAATACGATCAGATTCATTTGGTCCACTATCGTTAAAAGTCCAATCTTTAGTCAATAATTTTTTATGAAAATCTCTCAATAATGGCACTTTAACTTTCTTCTCAAGGGTCATATCATCTTCAATGGTGTCTAATGCTCTTAAAATCAAATAAAAAATCATGATTGGTGTTCTTAATTCCGGATGTAATTCTTCAATAACAGCAGCAAATGATCTTGAAGTTTTAAATAAGAGATAGTAACATCTTTTTAAATTTTCAGACTCGCTAGAAGGATCACGAGGATGGATGGATTCCCTGAAGTATTTCAAATGAACAGCAGCCTTCAATTCATCTGGATGGAGCACCAAATCAAGAAGTTTTCCCATTTTTGTTTGTTTGATGCTTTTTTGTTGATGCTTGGAGAGAAGTGAAAAAAAGATCAATTTTTTGTTAAACGAGGGGAGTTCCGGTGAGAAATGTACCGGAATTGAACAAATAGTGATAAGGCATCAAGCATTAAAAAGGAAGCTACAACGGGCAGTTCGGTGTCTACTTGGCGTTGAAGTTAGTTAGCAGGTGTGTGAAGAGTCTACAATCTATTTACAATGTCCAAATTCAAACCAAAAACAGTGTATTAATATCTAAAATATCAGTTCCTATGGAAGAAACGCTTAAACAAATCAACAACGAAATCACGGTCATCTTCCAACTTCTGACCTTTCTCTTCAACTTCTTCAATGGCAACAACACTCTGTAGTTTATGATCTCTCAACAAAAACGAGAAGATAATCAACAAAACACAGAAACAAGCACCAACAATACATAAAATCTTTTGAACATATCTATATGATTCAACAACCAATTGTCTTTCCACTGTGTCCCAAGTGTATGTCACAATAAACGTGAATGGTGATGAATAAGCCAAAGCAACCAATTCTGGATCAACCAGCTTTTCAGTAAGTTGTGCAGGCAGGATATTGGTCCAAATTGCACCTGAAACAGTGGCACCAAGGGCAGTACCGATTGAATAAGAAGCCAGATAAATGGATAGCACAACGGCCATATGTTGATGGTTAGCACATGTTTGAATCGAAGCCTGTGTAACATAAGTGACAAATCCAGCACCGAAACCTAACAAGCATAAAGATCCAATTATACCGGAATGACTTGAAGAGTTTCCGCCTCTGTATTTGATCAAGAGTCCAAATGAGAGTAACCACATACACGTACCGAACACAACGAATGGTTTTAATCTTCTGATTCTTGAAATGACTAAACCAACACCAAACCCAGTAATGACTGAGACAAATGAGTATAATGATGTGATTCTGGTTGCAGATTTGATGGATTCATTGTTTCCCACCACTAAAACAGTATACATGTAATCACCTTGTTGATACCAGATGAAGTTAATTAAAACGGCCATGACGATGGCAGCATAAACACCACGATCTTTGATCAAATGTCTTGGGATCAATGGAACCTTTGCGAATTTAACTTCCCATAAGATAAACAATGGTAATGAAACGACAAATCCAATCACTAAAGGCGCAATGATATGAGCTTTTTGCCATTGTGTTTGAACACCACCGGCTAATGTGAATGGAACCAGGATCAAACCAAAAGTTGAAATTGTTAACAATATACCAACGATATCCATTTCCCAAAACAATTTCTCAATAATGAAACCTTTGAATCCTAATTGCTTATAAATTTCTTTTTGTTTATGTTCAATGATATCTAGATCACCGGCTTTCTTAGCCAAATATTTCATATGAAGCATGATCAAGATCAAAGGAATACAGGCAAACGGCATAATAGCAGCCCACATACCAATACCCCATCTCCATTTACTTTCACCACCGAAATGAGCAGTGACATTACCAGAGATCCAAGTATTGATAATGAAAGGAGCAGCAACGACAAAAGAAGCGGCAACTCTCCAATTCAACTGTGAGAAATCAGAAGCTAAAATCTCTAACATTAATGACAAGACAGTTAAACCTAAGGAATAGAAGACTGAGCCAGCTGCAAATTTCTGAACGTTAGTTGCTTGTGACTCAATAATCGTACCGATTATGTAGAAAAGCAAAGCAGAGATGATTAATGTGATTCTTCCAAACACGTCTGAAATTCTTGCGAATGCAATTTGTCCAGCTGCAGCAATGACAGCTTGGATACAATTAACTGTAGCCAGTAATGAATGTTGACTATATGATGATTGTGCAGTTGCAAGATTCACTGCACGAACGGATGAATCCAGGCCATAAGTGTAAGCCACTAGGAAGATACTGAAGAAGATTAAGACTTTATGATGAATTTTGTCGTAATGTTTGGCATAAACCTCAGATCTTAAAACACCTAATGATTTTTGTTTTGTTTGCTTTTGATTCACTGGGTCATTGATCGTGGAATCATCAGTGAGATCCTGGTCTTGACTGTGGTCGAACTCTTTGGTGGAGACCTGGTCCAGTGCCTGGTCGGAGCTGTTCTGATGTTCGACAGACATTTATTGAAGAATCACTGTTATTGATGAACACTGATGGTATAGATAATGCAGATGGGGAAAAACCGTTATATTTATACTTAACTGATCGGAAGTACAATAAGGCTTTGTTCATGTGTGTGTTTTTTTACTGAGACTTGGAGAGGCATTTACTGAAATCTGACCAGATGCGATCAGTAAGAAGAAGGAAAGTTTTTTTTTTTTTAGTTCAATTATCAGCATCATCATGCGGCTTTGAACAAAAATTTGAAGCATTTTATTTAACCAAAAGGTGAAAATTTTATGATTTGAGGTTCTCCTTTTAAATAGTGATTTCATATTAAGCTGTTAAAATTGAGGATAAACGTGCTAGAAAAGAGATGCTCAAACAAACAT